>OX104128.1:54171919-54771919 GCA_944470555.2 Heterobilharzia americana
AATACAATACAATACCACAAACCACCATCCCATCCCATCCCATTCAATCCAATCCCATGCCACCACCCTTCCTACACAACGCAAACAAACAACTCACCCACTACTACTCATCAAACAACAATCAACAAAACCTGCGCTGAAAACCACAAACACAAACACATAGCAAAATCAATCACAAACAACTGTCACAAACACCAACAACAACACCAAAATCATCGCAAACAACCTCAACACAAACACTAAACCAAAAACTCAAAACACACACACACACACACTACCACATACATCAACATCATTCACAAACACAATCAACATCATACCATTCTCGTCTTCCATTCCATTCCATTCCATTCCATTCCATCACCAACACAAACACCAACAAACACAACAACACAAACAGCATCAGCATCATCATCATCATCATCATCCAAATCAATCACAAACAACACAACCATCCTCATCATCATCATCATCATCATCAATTAACAACAACATCACTATCACGAAAACAAAAATCATATCAGACTACACCTATACGCACAAAATTCAATCAAAACATCCACCAACTCTACCCACCTACTACGGAGTCCATAATGAAAAATCCTCGCCACATGAACCAATAACACCCAACAAACGATCCAGATTTATCACAATTAAACACACCAACGAATTCATTATCGCTTCCTCACATCACTGAAAAACAACAAACAGATAAACAAAACCAAAAGTAACATTCACACATCACAAAATAAACATTAAGTAACATACAAAATTCAATACAAGTGCAATAGACACAACACTGCTCAGCAGAACATTCGTCAACACCACCCGTTTCAGAGAGCTGGGTTGTTCTTCATCATGATCAAACAACTCTCACACAAACACACACACAACCACAACACCACCACCACCAACAACAACAACAACATCCACGAACAACACGTCCAAACACACACACCTCTACAAATACTATCCTCGATACACGTCAGTAAAACCAAACACACACCACATACAAAAACAACAACAACAACAACAACAACAATCACTACCACTACAACGACCACTCACACATGATCACCAACAAACACACTAACACCTCATATGAATCAACACATATCAAACACCCACACCTAAATAACACAATACCACAAACCCATACACACACACACACATCAACATCCACAAACACTTATACTTACACTTACATCGAAAATAAACAATACCATCACTCAAATCAACTCAACATAACATACAACACCATACCATACAATACAATACAATACAATACAATACAATACCACAAACCACCATCCCATCCCATCCCATTCAATCCAATCCCATGCCACCACCCTACCTACACAACGCAAACAAACAACTCACCCACTACTACTCATCAAACAACAATCAACAAAACCTGCGCTGAAAACCACAAACACAAACACATAGCAAAATCAATCACAAACAACTGTCACAAACACCAACAACAACACCAAAATCATCGCAAACAACCTCAACACAAACACTAAACCAAAAACTCAAAACACACACACACACACACGCACGCACTACCGCATACATCAACATCATTCACAAACACAATCAACATCATACCATTCTCGTCTTCCATTCCATTCCATTCCATTCCATTCCATCACCAACACAAACACCAACAACAACAACAACACAAACAGCATCAGCATCATCATCATCATCATCATCCAAATCAATCACAAACAACACAACCATCCTCATCATCATCATCATCATCATCATCATCAATTAACAACAACATCACTATCACGAAAACAAAAATCATATCAGACTACACCTATACGCACAAAATTCAATCAAAACATCCACCAACTCTACCCACCTACTACGGAATCCATAATGAAAAATCCTCGCCACATGAACCAATAACACCCAACAAACGATCCAGATTTATCACAATTAAACACACCAACGAATTCATTATCGCTTCCTCACATCACTGAAAAACAACAAACAGATAAACAAAACCAAAAGTAACATTCACACATCACAAAATAAACATTAAGTAACATACAAAATTCAATACAAGTGCAATAGACACAACACTGCTCAGCAGAACATTCGTCAACACCACCCGTTTCAGAGAGCTGGGTTGTTCTTCATCATGATCAAACAACTCTCACACAAACACACACACAACCACAACACCAACACCGCCGCCACCACCACCAACAACAACAACAACAACAACATCCACGAACACGTCCAAACACACACACCTCTACAAATACTATCCTCGATACACGTCAGTAAAACCAAACACACACCACATACAAAAACAACAACAACAACAACAACCACTACCACTACAACGACCACTCACACATGATCACCAACAAACACACTAACACCTCATATGAATCAACACATATCAAACACCCACACCTAAATAACACAATACCACAAACCCATACACACACACACACATCAACATCCACAAACACTTATACTTACACTTACATCGAAAATAAACAATACCATCACTCAAATCAACTCAACATAACATACAACACCATACCATACAATACAATACAATACAATACAATACCACAAACCACCATCCCATCCCATCCCATTCAATCCAATCCCATGCCACCACCCTACCTACACAACGCAAACAAACAACTCACCCACTACTACTCATCAAACAACAACCAACAAAACCTGCGCTGAAAACCACAAACACAAACACATAGCAAAATCAATCACAAACAACTGTCACAAACACCAACAACAACACCAAAATCATCGCAAACAACCTCAACACAAACACTAAACCAAAAACTCAAAACACACACACACACACACACGCACTACCACATACATCAACATCATTCACAAACACAATCAACATCATACCATTCTCGTCTTCCATTCCATTCCATTCCATTCCATTCCATCACCAACACAAACACCAACAAACACAACAACACAAACAGCATCAGCATCAGCATCATCATCATCATCCAAATCAATCACAAACAACACAACCATCCTCATCATCATCATCATCATCATCAATTAACAACAACATCACTATCACGAAAACAAAAATCATATCAGACTACACCTATACGCACAAAATTCAATCAAAACATCCACCAACTCTACCCACCTACTACGGAATCCATAATGAAAAATCCTCGCCACATGAACCAATAACACCCAACAAACGATCCAGATTTATCACAATTAAACACACCAACGAATTCATTATCGCTTCCTCACATCACTGAAAAACAACAAACAGATAAACAAAACCAAAAGTAACATTCACACATCACAAAATAAACATTAAGTAACATACAAAATTCAATACAAGTGCAATAGACACAACACTGCTCAGCAGAACATTCGTCAACACCACCCGTTTCAGAGAGCTGGGTTGTTCTTCATCATGATCAAACAACTCTCACACAAACACACACACAACCACAACACCAACACCGCCGCCACCACCACCAACAACAACAACAACAACAACATCCACGAACAACACGTCCAAACACACACACCTCTACAAATACTATCCTCGATACACGTCAGTAAAACCAAACACACACCACATACAAAAACAACAACAACAACAACAACAACAATCACTACCACTACAACGACCACTCACACATGATCACCAACAAACACACTAACACCTCATATGAATCAACACATATCAAACACCCACACCTAAATAACACAATACCACAAACCCATACACACACACACACATCAACATCCACAAACACTTATACTTACACTTACATCGAAAATAAACAATACCATCACTCAAATCAACTCAACATAACATACAACACCATACCATACAATACAATACAATACAATACAATACAATACCACAAACCACCATCCCATCCCATCCCATTCAATCCAATCCCATGCCACCACCCTACCTACACAACGCAAACAAACAACTCACCCACTACTACTCATCAAACAACAACCAACAAAACCTGCGCTGAAAACCACAAACACAAACACATAGCAAAATCAATCACAAACAACTGTCACAAACACCAACAACAACACCAAAATCATCGCAAACAACCTCAACACAAACACTAAACCAAAAACTCAAAACACACACACACACACACACACGCACTACCACATACATCAACATCATTCACAAACACAATCAACATCATACCATTCTCGTCTTCCATTCCATTCCATTCCATTCCATTCCATCACCAACACAAACACCAACAACAACAACAACACAAACAGCATCAGCATCATCATCATCATCATCATCCAAATCAATCACAAACAACACAACCATCCTCATCATCATCATCATCATCATCATCATCAATTAACAACAACATCACTATCACGAAAACAAAAATCATATCAGACTACACCTATACGCACAAAATTCAATCAAAACATCCACCAACTCTACCCACCTACTACGGAATCCATAATGAAAAATCCTCGCCACATGAACCAATAACACCCAACAAACGATCCAGATTTATCACAATTAAACACACCAACGAATTCATTATCGCTTCCTCACATCACTGAAAAACAACAAACAGATAAACAAAACCAAAAGTAACATTCACACATCACAAAATAAACATTAAGTAACATACAAAATTCAATACAAGTGCAATAGACACAACACTGCTCAGCAGAACATTCGTCAACACCACCCGTTTCAGAGAGCTGGGTTGTTCTTCATCATGATCAAACAACTCTCACACAAACACACACACAACCACAACACCACCACCACCAACAACAACAACAACATCCACGAACAACACGTCCAAACACACACACCTCTACAAATACTATCCTCGATACACGTCAGAGTATGTAAAAACACGCTACATATGTTAATTTTAACCGCTAGTGCTAGCAGTACCACTGCTACACGGGTCACTCACACTAGGTCATTAACGCTGGGATAATTACTCGATTTGATATGCGATATATGAAGTAGTTCTGTTGATATTCGTCAGTTGTATTGCGTATGTTTCTCGCCTTTTTTGTTTGATCTATGGGGTGTGTCTAAAGGTCATTGATAAGAGGGATAGGAGATAAATGAACCGGAAATATGTTTTGCATTGTTGTTCTTGGTTTTTGCCTGAATGGGATTGGGATGTAGTCTTTGATTTAATACGAGGGTTTCGTGCTTTGTTTGGGGCTATGGAGTTGAGACAAAAGTTCAAATTGAGATAGAAGTTTGTAAGAGAGTTTTTCAGATCAATGGATGACAAGAACGCTTCCTAGTCTAGACAGCATACTAAGTATTGTGAGCATGGCCAGTTGACGTTAACAAAAGTTCTGCGAAAGAATGTTGTAGGCTTCGGTGATGCAGGTGTGCACCTATACGCTACAAAGAGTTGACAGGCTATAACCATGTAGTCACTTTCCAGGAATTCGCTGCTAATATGTATGGCGAATGGTGGTGCGTTAAAAAAATCAGATCAAGTATATTATTTCTTCGAGTATAGCTATTAACAACCTGAACCCATCTATTGGTTTCTAAGGTTTGAAACGAGATGGCCCTTGCAATGTCTCCTATATGACCCCGGCACATTAAAATCACCACCTACTACCGTGAAAATAGACAATGCAACCTCCACCTTTAGAAGTGCTGCGGTCATTATGACACAGATTGTAATTATCTAACGTGAGCTTAAGGATTGAGGTATCTGACGTGCACCAAGTTTCCGTGATTAGAATGCAGCATGGTTTGAATAAGTAAGCTAGAGATTTTAAATAACTTGGCTTATTTCAAATTAGACGTGAGCTAAATAGAACAGAATTCTGATGGGGTTATAAAAAGGATTGAGTCATTTACAAGATCGGGCAAGTGTTCTTTCATGGTTATCATTTCAGTCAACAAACAATAGGGTGGGAAGTGTCGGGTATAGGCAAATTCCATAGCGTTGAATGCCGGAATACCCACTGTCACCTAAAACGATGACTGATCATCTACTGGCATGGTGGATGGGAAGGTGTCGCTATAGTATTTCTGCCACTAAATCGGCTGATGACTCGGGTATGTTATCATCTCCATGGCCAGAAGAGCTATTATCTTGTGAAGCCCGGAAAAATATAGATCCCTTGGGGGGTTCCAGAGCGCAGATTCTTTACAGAACGCTGGATGTGTTACTTACGCTAGCTTTCATGTCATAGCCAGAGTGGATAAAAGGGCCCTTATTCTGAACACTCGGGGACAGCTGAGGGTTTCGAACTAAAATACGTTGGTGGTGCACTGGGATTATATTCCTGGGTAGACGGCTGCCGTACAGTAGGATATGACCAAATAAACCTACCGTTATTTTTTGAAACTACATTCCTCAGTCTGGGTGGATTCGGCTGTATGTGGTGGTACGATTTGCTTGTGTTTTCACAAATGAACAGCTGAATCGTATTATGGCTAGCTAAGATTGTCTTGCTGCCTAGTTCTGGGCGAGGAGTGTTTTTATGCTTGTCTTTGATTGAGAACGAACCAATTTGAGACAGATTCATGGTGCTAGGTGGCAGCAGGCAACCAGGGGTTCTTAATTCCATTGGATAGCATTGTTTGTTATTAAAACATCCAGATCACCAGGTTTCGCTTAGACATACTGCATTCAGTGACAGAGCCGAAGAAGTGTGTTGAACAGACTGGTCTACCTGTGCGATATGAGCGGATTGACTGCTTTGAGACCCTTATAGTTCATCACTAAGATTTGTGTTGTCATCTAGGTCTGTGGATATCATATTTATGCATCTTGATGGTATGGAGTCGGCATTTCTTCAGTGGTTACTGGGGGAGAGATAAAGGTCAGTGAAGTTCTAGTCAGTTTTTCACCCTCACAACTAGTTAACGGCCATCCACCTTCGGTATCTCGTGATTTTAGGGAAAACTGTGAAGTCAGTTAGCTTAAAAATTCCCGTGTGTGATGCTGACACGAAGTCAGGAGATATCTCGACCTTGTTATATGGTGTTGCGGATGCCATAATTCTCTGACTCTCAGAGAATTGTTTTGCGTTGCATGGCAAGTTAGACTGGAATAGAACAGGACACGAGAATTACAAGCTGAGTCAGTCAAGCCGCATGCTTGCAAACAATCAGTTGTAACCCGCTTCAGTTGGTTGACAAGGATGTTGAAGACAAACTGAAAAAGGACCGCACTCCGTTGCTCACCTCACTAGCTACAAAGTCAACTAATATCTCGTATTTTATTAAACTATCAGGTGAGGAGTCAAATTTGGGGTCTGACAAACTCATCAGTGGGAGATATTCCATCTTACACTGCATATTGGAATACGCAGTTTGGAATTTACAACTGCTTTCGAGATTTCCAGAATATAAGACAACTTTATTAACATCGCCGTAGACGTCAGTCATAAGATCAGGTAACTTTAGTGACAGACCGCCGTCTCTGGTGACTTTTAACCTTAGGCGATAGATCAGATGGTTTTAGTCTTCTCGCGCAAATACTCAAATTTCTACAGAGGCTACTGATATTTGTTTTCATGCTCAGAAAAGCAAGCAAGACTTGTTTAAAATATAAATAATGTTAGGCAAATAATTAACAAGTTGAATAACAACAGACATTATATGCATCTGACATGTTAGTTAACTTCAACAGGGTCGTGAGTTAGGTAGTAACTTTCCTTACTAGCTTTCAGGTATTTTTTGATAAGTGGGTGACAGTGCCCAACTTTTCGCTAACTTGAAGTCGAGATAGATCTAAGTAACTTCAACGTTTGGTTGACGGATTCGGTGCTTCATGTTGCCTGTGGTCTGAGATTTACAGAACTAGGAGAGAGACACGTACACTTTCAAGCTATACAGCGTTCTTCCAGGGGGTAGACATCAACCAGATGCAAGAGGATCGGACAAAGTCCCCTTCAACACGAGGGGAGCGAGGAGTTACGTCACTTTCGTAAGTAGCGCCAGTAGTAAGCCGGAAGACAGTTACGAAGGATTTGAGGAGATGAAAGGACAAGAAGTGAAGCTCATTTAACCCATGACAGCAACACTGAGCATGGAACTCAGTTCCAATAATTCAGTGGCGTCAGCTTTTCCCGTTTTTATGGTTGATGCACTTTCTAAAGCGATTTGATCATGACAAACCCACGAATACCTCATGGCTTCAGATTTGTATATTATCAGCCAATAACTCATAAAATTATGAAGCGGGGTTTGGACAAATACAGTGCTTTTCATTTGATGCGTAACTCTGGCGCGTGGTCCACTGTAAGGAAGTCGCTTGTGGGAAGGATTCCTTGAAAAGAAATTCTTAGTGCCAGAATTTCCAAGGAATATATGCTTCTAAAAATGGAATGTTTATACGTAGTGTTACAGTGACATTCGGATGCACAGAAAGTTGGTTTTCTGTTCCATCGTCGATAAGTATATACCACGAAACACGACAGCAATTACTCACGCTTACATCAGTAGTGCCACTGAAAATAATAGGACTGCAATTAGGCGGGCTCAGATCCGGGTTTGCAAGAATTTCTAATCGTCACTCCACTTTAAAGTTGAAACGCGTAAGGTGTTTTATTATTGTTATTATTAATTTTCCCTTTAGTTTCTAGCGGAACATACGGCTTCAGTAGCTCGTCTCCATTGCACTCTCTTCTCTGCAGCCTTATGAACCTTGCTCAACAACTGCCCAAAAGCTTTTATTTCTCCCTCACATGATCTCCTCCATGTCACCCTCAGACGCCCAACTCCTCGTTGTTTCCCCTCTGGATTCCACTCAAGGATCTGGCCTGGCGCGTGATATCCCCAATCAGCCTTCTCAGCATACACCCAATCCATCTCCATTTCCTTCTGCATATTTATTGAGCGATAGGTTTTTGTTTGGTTCGTTCTCAGAGTTCCTTGTTGCTTATTCTTTCTGGCCATCTGATCTTCAGTAACGAGCGTAGGCAGCTGTTGATCAATGTCTTTAGTTTGTTGGAAACGCTTTTCGTAACGCGCCAAGTTTCTGAACCATATAGAAGCACTGACTTACTTGACTGACATTAGTGTTGAAAATCCGGATCTTGTTCCCTGTGCTGAGTGCAGTAGATCTCCACACTGATTTCAGATTAATGAAGGCCTGTCTCGCTTTTCCGATCCTGGCTCGCTTTGACGTCCTCGTCTGTGCCGCCTGTAGTCGAAACGATGCCGCCTAGATAGGTGAAAGAGACTACTTCCTTTAGGTTTCTCCCTTTGATGGTGATTGCTGCTTGTTGTTAATGTTGTTGGCTGGGTATCATCACCACCTCCATCCTCTCTACATTCACTTGAAGTCCCGTCTTCACTGCCTCACCTCTTCTGTCAACTTGTTAGTTTTACGCCTGTAGACCTTCGAGTTTGTGCGACATTAGACACAAGTCATCATCAGGGAAATCCAAATCCTCTAGGATCTTTTCCCCGGTCCAGCGTATCCCCTCTTCCCGCTCCTCACTGTTTGCTGCATGATCCAGTTGACCACAATCAGAAAGATCATCGTTGATAGTAGGTGGCAACACTGTTTTACTCCTGTCTTCACTTCAAAGGCGTCACTGAGCTTTCCATTGTGGATCAATTGGCATGTGGCGTCTTCATATAGCTATTGAATGAGGTTGATTAAGGTTTGTGGTACTCCGTAGTGTTGAAGCAGCTGCCGAATTACTTCTCGGTTGACTCTGTCGTAGGCCTATCCGATGTCGATGAAGTTGAGGTAGACAGTTGACTGCCATTCTATGCTCTTTTCTATGATAATGCGTAGCCTTGCAATTTGATCCGCACATGATTTGTTCTTCCCAAAGCCAGCCAGCCTGTTCCCGTCGTAATTTCGAATCCAGTGCATCCTTCAGTGCCTCCAGGATGGTGCGGCATAATATTTTGGTTGGGGTGGACAGGAGTGGAGCATGATTCCTCACCAGTTCTTGCAAAGACTTAGGTCTCCCTTCTTCTACTACTCGGCAGGTACTTTTCCTTCCTTCCAAAGCTTCTGCAGTAGTGGTGTGAGCATGTCCACTGTTGTTTCTGCGTCTGTTTTCAGTGCTTCTGGAGGAATTCCATTTGGTCCCGCTGCTTTCCCGGCTTTAGGTAACTTTATGGCGTTCAGGACTTCGACTTTTGTCGGAGTGCTCGTGTCCACTTGTAGTTCTGTGGCTGCTGGTGGTATTTCTGGACGAGTTGCAGGTGGTGATGGCGGTGGTTTATTCAAGAGTTTTCTGAAGTGGTCAGCCCATTGTTTCCTTTCTTTCTCCACTTTGACAACTGGGTTCCCTTCACTATCTCTCATTGGTTTCATCTGTGTTGATCTCTTCCTAAATAGTAACCTAGTTATCTGATACAATGTTGTCAGGTCTCTGTCTCTCTTACCAACAGCCTGTTCTGCTTTACTTGTGAATGTGTCGTAGAAGTGTCTTTTGGCCTTCCGTGAACTCTTCACTTCCTTGTCCAATGTTTTATACGTTGTACTCAGTTCATCTTTTCGTTGTGCATCCTTGCACTGGTTCATCTTCTGCTTTACCATCTTCCTCTCCTCTATCAGCTTACATGTATCCATCGACATCCATTCATTGTCTTCTTTCTTCTTCCTTCCTAACACGGTTATGCAGGTTACCTTCCATATGGCTTTCGAAGAGTTCTAGTATTCTTCTACACAGGTTTCTTCAGGAAGGTTGCCCAATGTCTCCCATTTTTTCCTGATAGCTGATATGAAGATGTCCTTTGTAGTTTCGTCCTTCAGTTTCTGTTCTGTTCTGGGGTGGGTGTTGAACTTGAACTGTGGTCTATCACCAACTTCCTTGAAGGCTTTCAACTTGATTTTGAAAGTAGGTTCCTTGCACTAGATGGTGAGTGGTGTAAACCTACATCTGTTCCTCTTATTGATCTTTTGTCCGGTAGACTGCGTCTCCCCTTTTTTCAGATTGAGATGAAGTCGATCTGATTTTAAGTGTGTCCATCTGGTGAAGTCCATGTCACTTTGTGAATGTCTTTGTGCTTGTACACAGTACCTCGCCTCCAATCACCGAATCGTTGAATGCGCAGAAATCTGCAAACAATTCTCCATTCTCATTCACTTCACCGTATGCTTCTCGACCCATCATGAGCTCTCTTCCTGTGTTGTCCGCTCCCAGTTCGGCATTCATATCGCCCATGATTGCGGTTGTCTACAGAATTCCTCCTTCTTCTCTTGACTTGCATTATTTGTAAGTGCATAGAGTAGCATTGGATGATTGTGGCTTTTCTTCCTTTTGAGTTGAACCTTGCTGTCATGATTCTGATCGTTGAAGAGATTGGTTCCCACTGCATGAGAGACTTTGATGTTCTTGGAGACATCATGATAGCCACTCCCTCCGTGTGCTCGTGGTTGTCGTCTGGGTGACAATATCGGAGCAGATAATTGACTCTTCAGTTAAGAGTTTGGAGAGTCCACTTCCATTCCATCTGCTTTCGCAGATTCCAAGCACTTCCATGCCATACCTTCTCATCTGTTTTGCAATCTGGGCAGCCTTGCCAGCCGGCTTCAAAAATAGTGTGAACATTCCATGTCCCCATCCTTCCTTTCGCTTTCATCGAGAGGAGACATATCGACCGACTGGCTTCCCGAAGGCTTTCACCAACTGAGGTCATTTCGTCTCTCCGGCTCCAGTGAGGAATAAGTTTAATTTTATTTTCTCATGTTTTTTAGACTTTGGAGTTTCTTTAGCGATTATACTGGTTTTATGGGGTAAAGTTGATAGCCCTGTGCCCAACCTTCCGTCTTTATCCGGGCTTAGGACTGGCTAGTAACCACTGAACTAGTTAGCTAGGCGTGGTTGGTTAAGTGCTGTGGGTTTGAAATAATTAACGAAATCTGAAGATACATAGCTGCAAACAAATAGTCTTAGTGGGTAATTTCTCACACTGCATGCCTCTCATCATGGAAAGATTTCACTTGTACTTGGAGGAGAAAGAAGTTACATGCCATGTATGTGTACACACCGTTATGGTCATTTTGATTAGAAATGGTAGTAGACGGCGTGGAAGTTTAAGAACTGTCCTGGTGCGAACTTGACAGATGCAGATGCCAATCACTAATTTTTAGTACTTGTTCTACATCCGTGAATGCGAGACCAAGAAAGAACACAATAACGTAGTCGGGTGGGATAGGATATTCGCGAGGCCTAGCCAAGATACCTATGCTTTTCAACTAGCTGGTAAAAGGGTCAACTATGAGCATTGCAACGTCACACGACGGCATGCCAAATGACCTGGATGCTTGACCGAGTGCCTTCAGCTTGGCGAGCCCGATCAAACTGTGAAAGTTGGCATCAATGCTGAATCTCATCGAACCCTAGGCTCCTGATTCGAGAGGATGGTGATGCTAGGAAACCTAGACATACTTAGATTAGTTGAAGAACAGTGACCGAAATACACGAACAACTGCATAACGGCAATCCGAATAAAGTTAATGTAATGACGCCCAAATTTTCCACGTGGAAGTAATCCCTATAGTTTCCATTTCATATAATGATATTTTCATTTCATGCTAGTTCGTGAAAATTTCGGCTGACAACCGAAAACCAACCCATTCCACTTGGTGCCACGTCAAATGATCAGAACGACCTACAGGCAGCGCTGAGGCTAAGGCAGAAAAAATGCCATAATTAAATAGCCGAGAGGACCATACCCATACTGGCATTTAATTGCTCTTTTTTTATAACCGAAACATAAGCCCAAATGGTGACGAGATCGACAGTGTACCCAATACCAAGCAAGATATGAGAGAAATGAAGGAAAAAGCTGAACTATAACCGACCGAGTCCATGAAAGATTGTGCGAACCTGCGCTGATGATTGTTTAAGATTTCAGCAATCGCCTTATTATATGTTAGCCAGATGCAGGGTAGAAACGATGGGACAATTTATACATACAGATGTCACCTGCAAATTTATCAGGAGGTTTTACGTCCGTATCTGTGTGTACATTAACCGTAAAAAGTTTTGTAGCTGGCGACAGCTCAAGGCTTAAGGATGATAGCATAGAGCATAGAGCATAGCATAGAGCATTTTGAGCGGTGGAGTGAAAAACTGTTATCAAGTTGCAACTACAGGCAGCTTACCTGCACTACTTACAGACGCAGTATTAGTTTGAAGGAATGGTGAAGAGAAATGGAGATAAGTTGCGTCTTTTGGTGGCAGCAATGATCCTTAGGAATTTGAAGTGCTCAAAATATCCTACAAATTTGAGATTACAGATCACGCTTGCTCTTGGTTCGTACCAGCAAGCAAGATGTCCCCATTTTCGGAAAAGAAGATATTAAGTTGACCCAAAAAGAGTTCAACGGTCCAGCTCTTCTTATATGAAGTAGGCGGTCTTAGATTTTGACATAATACTCGATAAGGATTAATTCTAGCTGCGTGAGCAAATTTTAATTTGTGGACAAAGTGATGCTAGCTCAGCAAAGTAAAGGCAGGTGAACTCAAGGATCTTATAGTAGGTGGAGTAGTAGGGGTTCCGTTGGAAGGTACATCAAATAGGAGAAGGTCCAGAATAGAGCATCTTTGTCTTTACGGTATACAGGTAGATTTGTTCGTATCTATCATTGCATCTGACGTTGCCCACGCTACCAACTGTCAAACAGCCACTGAAAACTCGGATGTAAACTTGCTGAACACTCCGAGACTACTGGTTAAGGAAGGGCATCATTAGAGTAGAGATCATATCTGGGTTTTATGAAGCACCAGTCTGTTGCTGACAAGGATAAAGTTTCCAATGAAGGGCCCAGGCAGTCTATGGGCTTGTTAGAAACGTGCAGTGTGAAAGCAGGGCCGCTACAGCGGGTTGATCATATATCCGGGAGACTCTGCGGTTGAGACAGACTGCAGTGGGAAGTAATTCTGTCCAATCAATAGTCTTGGGTTTGGGAATATTCAACTCTGATACTAGTCCTCACAGTTCTGGCAGACTGGCCAAGCAAGTATAAACGCCATTTGGTGTGTTATGTTATGTTCCGTTGGTCATGTGTGATCTGGCAACTAGTTGGTCAAAACCCAGCGGTTTCTAGGTGCAACCTATCAAATACACCAATCCTACCTGGGTATTATACTGTGTTACTTCTTGTAGCTGCATTCGTGGGTATTGCACGAGTAAGAAGCATTGGTGGCGGGTCTCTACGCTTGTCAAGTTCATATGATGACAGTCCGGTAAGTCTGACACCGCCAAACACAATGGATACCCTTTCTTTTGTCCATCAATACACGTTATACCATAGTCATCGCAAGCGATGTGTAGTTACAGGACTTTACCCTCATACTTCCAAAAGATAAAGACCAAATACTGTTTGGAGTATCTTATGTACAAGGGGACTTCTGGGAAAGAAATATATGCCAGATATACCGTGGCAACCAATCAGTTATCCAGAGCGCTTTGATAAATTCATAAGCATTCTTGAAACAGAGGGTTGGCAACAACATGTGCAACACCCTGCCGGGTACAATAGTATCCTGGACCTGGTCTTCACAGACGGAACCACACCCATTAAACTCCAAGTGGGCACACAACTTCCAGGTAGCGATCACAAAATATTATATGGATACTTCAACATATCCAGCACAAAATTAGCTCAAAAGTCAGGAACATTACTAACCAGAAACTACAAGAATGCCAAATGGGACGAACTACAATCTTTTCTGTGCTGCCTAGATTGGAACCCCTACTTTACCAACAGTTTAGCCAAAGAACTTTGTGATCCATTCTATGAATATATAGGCACAGCTCAAGACTATATTGCTCCACCGCTCCAAAGAGAAATTAAGAAAAACAGAGTCGACTATATACCTACGAAAGTACGCAACCGCATGCGAGACCATGCCAGAGGGTACTATAAGTCGAATGACTCTTCATTGCTTGTCACACTCAGAGACGTATACGACACATTCAAGGTAGCAAGAGTACTGGAAGCCGTTAGGCAAGAACGCATCCAATGTAGTTAAACTAGTGATACAGAAGCACCAGTGAGACTGATGAAAACCCGGACAAACAGCTCCAGAAATAGTACCACTAGTTTAATGATAGACAGCGGTATCCTCTACGACGATCCACTACAAATCAGCGAGCTGTTCGGCTACCAGTTTGCTAGCTGCTTTACACAACAGGATGAAATTAAAGTCACTGGTACACCGTGAACACCGACTCACTCGATAAGTACTGTTCTCTCCACTGAACGAAACATTTCTCTAGCTATGGCATTACTTCCAACCTCATACAACGCTGGACCTCATGGGACTCCAACCATCTTGTTAAAAAGAGGTGGCAAAGATAAACCGCTGATTCTCTTGAAGCTCTTTAATGCGTCCCTCTCCAGTGGCAATTACCCTGAGAACTGGAAGCTATCATACATACGTCCTGAGCATAAATGTGGACAAACATCCAGTATAGAAAACTACCCACCTTCAAACATCACGTCAGTAGTATCCAGGACTATGAAAAAGGTGATTGTGACAGCAGTTGTCGACTGCACGATGACAAAGCAATTACACTCACTAGTAAAACATGGATTCGTGGGAAGCCGTTCATGCGCTAACAGCTACCTTGGCTATCTAGACGGCACTAAAAGCAAGCGTGATCAAGGCCTATTTGTAACTACCATTTTCTTAGACTTCAAGCAAGCATTCGATAAGGTGCCTCACGAACGCCTGGTTGATCTACTCCTGCGTATTTTTGTGCTCCTGTTTCGAATTCCGCTTGCTGCTCGCTTCTGTTATTCACTTTTTAGGTTCACCTAACCATTCCTGCATTCAAATGGAATCCCACTAATCGCATTGTCAGTAGGAACCTTGCAATCGAAACCCTATGACGAGCGCACACACTCTGAGGTCATGACTGTACTGCCTGCCCCACCTTCAAGAATATTGGAAGATTCGGACAATAACCGAATAATTCCTAATCTCGAACTGAGCCTGCTTCAACACACCTCTTATATGCCATAAATAACGGTATCTAACGTATAGCTTAACATTGTACATAATAATCATTTCTCATTACCAAAATGATCAAACCTGTAAACTGGTTTGTAATCATGTAACCTTTGTTGTATGAAATATATATTATTATTATTATCAGCATTATAATTTGCTCAGGGTCACCTATGAAGAAGAGTGTATATTCGTGCAGAAATCAAGTAGATGTGTCATTGACACAACTCGGAAACTGTCACACGTCATGATCAGGATGAAATACGTTTTGTCCTTTACTATCTTCTTTTCCTAGGCCACATTCTATCTGTGCACTTCGTACAAACTATGCCCCTTTGTTACATTGCCATAACCCAGACTTAACCACTGGCCATTTGCGTAATATATACCACTCTAGATGTGGCTTTATCAGCTGTAAATCATAATCACTACAAAGAACCCAGATGTTTTGTTCCATCCGGACCATCGCCATATCTATGGTGCAACTAGTTTCCGTGGTTGTTTCTCCTTCTCTCCATCCAATTATTATCTGGCAACCACGACCGCCGCTTAGATAATGCCTGATGTTGTGTGGGGTAGTATGTTTACATGCATAAGAATCATGACAAGCCATTGCTCTTTTAAAACAGATGATTCCTGACCGATTTCAGTACATATCCACCTTATCTTATGGACACCTAGACTACTGTCTTGTTGGCTAATTTGATGGAGTAGTGATTCAAAGTTACTGACAAGAATCACTACGAGTTCCGTGGAGCAGACGTCCTACAAATCGTACGACTTACCCACACTAACGCTGAAGGCTGCACTTAGTAAAGTCGAAGATATTAGTTGCATGTTTAGTACCCAATGAAAATTTGAACCGCACGTCGCGTCGACATCATCTCCATCCATACAAAGCGTATTAGCTACTCAGAGAAGATTCCAAAAGAACTTGCTGATTAACAGTACGATCAGTGAGATCATTCTTAAAACAGATGACATTTATAATATTTCCCACATCCTGCCACATGAAACTTAATATGATAATCGATAACATTTCCATTCTGGAGTTAGAGGAAGTTTAAGGATAAATAGACGGACAGCTTTACCCCTAAGCAAAAATGTTAGAGGGTAGCACATGCTTCCAAGAAGGGCCACACATGCCCATGCCATGGTTATGCTACTGACGAAGCAGTGTTATTACTGAGTGTATCCCAATCAACGTCTTGCAGTCTTGGCTGGACAGATGCCCACTGTTTGGGTGGTAGGCGCCGTGTGCTGGGGTATTTGATGCAAAGACACAACGTAACTACGCTACCGATGACGATAATTGATTTATTGAATATATCGCGTAACCATTTCTGAGGGCACGATATCTGTGGCATTTTCCGGAACATTTCATATTTATTGGTCAGTTTCAAGCGAACATCAATCCCTTAGGATGCTATCCACCTCATAGAAGACTTCTCGTTCGGACAACAGTCCCTCATTGCCTTTCATGTCCACCGGTCACATCAGATGAATTATGGTAGTGAGTCAAATTTCCTTCAGTCCTTTTTCGAAACGATCATGCAGGACGTCCCATGTACCTTGAAACTGCAAACTGCCTTTTCCTTCTGGGTCGGAATATGATCATTATTCTTCACTAAAAGGCCAAGACCTTGGCATGGGTAATTCATACCCTGCGGAAGGATACACATTTTAGAAACTTGAGGCTGTCGTCATTCCGGACGTAGCTGTCGCTACTTTTAAGATCTCTCTACATTAGAAAACTATCATTTGAAATTTATCAACCTATCAAAACCAAACTTTCGCAACTATCCTGTTGCTGCCCTTACATGACTGCTGTACATTCGTCAACAAAATGGAGGCTAACGGTGTCAGTAGACTTCCGAAACCAACGCATCTGAAGTTCGTCCCCACTCCTAGGCTACTAGCCATCCCACTTGGCCCACATGCCTTCCCCACGGACACCCTACACGCGTAGCGTAACGTGATTGACCGCATATGAGTGGCTCCAAACTCAGGCTGCCATCCAGAGGCAAGAGTGGTCAGCGACGTGGCTCCGGCCCAGCTTCCGGAATCTTTGCAGTGCTAAGTCATCCTTCATAGCGTGAAATACCTGTCCTGGAGCATATATCGGTCCTCCATTATCTCCCCTACTTGTAGAGAAGTGGTCGTCAAGGTTCTCTTGGCGGTCCCTCATGCAGGTTATGCCTCCGTACTCAACGCCCACGGCTTCGGTACTCCTTCCATCTTCTTCGGGATGGAAGGAAGGCACAACAGATCCCTGAATCAGAAGTTGGAGAATGCAAGCACGGCTTCCGATCTCTCAGATTTAGTGGGAGATGCTTTACCCTGGGGACCTCAGGGAAATGCACAGCACCTGAACTTTGATCTGATGAGCGATGATCCTCCTGTTGGGGCCATATGTATCTTATCCACTCTTGGTCTCAGTGATCACGGAGTAATAACCTTCTCCATTATTACCAAGTGGGCTCCGCAAAGGGAGGCACCTCAAAGTCTCCCCTTTTACACCAAGGCCAAATCTGAGACCGTGAAATTTTACGTCATGAATGCACCACGGCTTATGGACTGAGCTTTCCTCACGACAGATGACCACTGGATACAGGTGGAGGGAATAACCGGTGGCGTCACTAGTCACAGTGCACCAGAGGTTATACACAGACCAACGGGGAGAACCTAGTGGCTAAAGAGGTGGACAGAAAGGCTGCCTCAGACAAAGAAGCAGGCTTGGTTTAAGTGCTGTTCATCGTGTAGGGAATCCGAATCCTTGAACTACAAAAGACCCCGCAACCGTTGAAGCATATGAGCCCGTGGACTCAGGTTTAGCTATCAGACAAACCTAGTGGGGAGATTAGGAAGTAACCTTAAAAGCCTGTGCCGCCTCACGTCAAAAAGGAAGGGGGCCAGCGAAGGAGTGAATCTTATCGCAGGTTCTGATGGGGGTGTACTAAGCAGTCTAGAGATAGATGAGCTTCAGAGCACGCTCTTCCGAGCTCAACTTAGTACTGACGTTAAATCTGCACCGATTCAATACGATATTCGTCAGACCATAAATGACGAATTCCCCTGCCACACCCCAGTTACTGAGAACAAAATATAATAGAAACTATCCAGGCTACATCCAGGCAAGTCCCATGGCTGCGACTACCCGAAACCAGCAATCCTAAAATACTGCGTCAAGGTGCTCCCAAAACCAATCTGCAACTTCTTTATGCACTCAGCAGCGCCATGCAAACTCCAGAAAGGATGGAAGTGCGCGATCTTGTCACTCATCTTCAAGGGAGGAGACAGAAAAACCCGTGCAGCTACAAACTTATTGCCCTACTCTCTATGCTGTCTGAAGCATTAGAAAGCCTGATAGCCGACAGATGATAATGATAGCCGACGAGGTCTGGGAATTCCCCAACGGGGAAAACGCAGTCCACACCGCTCAGCATGTCTTTCGGAGTGATCCTTCGTGTACCACCAACTTGTTGATGTTCTGAAATGACTGGACACAGCTGGACAACGGACGTACATGCTATTTTTCTCGGCCTAACCAGAGAACTTGGCAGCGTTTCTGCTACAGTCAAGCTTCATAAGATCACGTCAGCCGGTATAAGTGAACGACTATTCTCTTGGTTCAAGGAGTACGTAGAAGGCGGACAGTTCTGCTTCAAGGCAAGTGGAATATGGTCAGAGGGAGACCACCGACATCAGGGGTATCTCAAAGAGCAATCATAGGACCACTTCTGTTCCCTCTGCTTGTCAGTGATCTGTCACACAAAATCTCCTCACCCATTCTCCTCTCCCCTGGAGACAGTGATGTAAAGGAGGAAGCATAATGTACAGCACCACAAAATGACCTGCAGCGACCTGAATTCTGGTTTTCAGAAAATGGCTCTAGCTTCTACCTGGAAATGTGCAGAGCAGTGCACATTACTGCCAACCAGGCAAGAGCTGCTGAACTCCAATACAAGTTGGGTAACGGTGGTATTGCCAGAGTATCCACGGAAAAACATCTGTGGCTTATCTTCTCTGACGCCCTGAACACCGGCACTAACTATGGAGGAATGGTACGAGGAGCAAAAGTCGCTCTACACTTTCCGCGTAGACGCCTTGGTTACCCCACCCCTGAACTATTTCTCACAGTTTTCAAATCCTACGGAGGCCCAAGCCTAGAAGTCTTCAATGCGGCGGCACCACAAACGCTTAGGAGAGATTCTAATCTCCTTGAAAAGAAATACAAGGACTTGCAACAAAATCACTTGTGGGACCAGGGAGGGGGCATGTTTCGGAGGACTAAAACACTTAAACCCATTCACCTTGGGCTGTCGCGGAAAAAGGTGGGTGCCCTTTTTGTGAGCAACAAGATCATCCATCAGTCAAATCACCTAAACAAACTAGCCTTGCTTGCTACACAGGGGTTATCACGAGGAAACCGTGTACATCAGAGAGCTGACACCGCCTTCAGGTCCAACTTTTTCTATTGAGAGCATGTGCTTTATGGAATGCCCATCCACGAGATGTAGTCACAGCCTCCTCGGTAGACTCATTCAAAAGACAGGTAGACAGTCATGTCATTCCACAGGGTTTACCACAGAGGTAATAGGGGAATAAGTGACCTCACCAGCCCACCCTCACTTCTCCTCCACCTACTGCTTACAACCTCTCTTCTTGATACACCAATAATGTCTACTAGCTCCTCTCTTACAGCTAGACCCAAGCTATCTAATTTTGCCTTTTGAGCATTCCCACTTACTTTTTCCCACTATCCTTTCGTTCCTACTCAGGCGCCTACTGAGTCAGGAGTCACAAGAGACCCCTAGTCTTCCCAGCAGCCGTACCTCCTTAGCCACCCTACAAATTGAAATTTACTAGCCCACAAAAATATTCACCTCACCCACGCCAAAAACATGAGAGCAGAAGAGCATTCCTTGTCCACTGCAGGGGCCAACCGAAAAACTCGAACCAAGCCCTACGAACTAGACATGAGAGGTCGAAAACTCAGTTTCCTCCGCTCTCACTGTCAGTGCTGGGTGTTTGATCGACTTTTACTCCCCGAGAACCTTCCACGTAACTTTCCCACTATCCTGCTATTCCTATTACGCCGTCTCATTGGGAAGGAGTCGTGAAAGACTCCTAATCTTCCCACTAACCCATAGATCCTTAACGAACTTTATCTACAAGCTGCAAATGTCATCCCTTAAAAACATTCATCTCACCAAAACTAGAAGTAGGAGAGTGGAAGTGATTGCTTTGCCTGCTATCCAAGGAAACCGACCAACTGGAATAATGTTTCAAGAAGTGGACGTGAGAGATCAAAATCTATCATTTTCTTACTCGCTCACCATTGTTCTAGGAAGTCAGGTATTTGGCCGCGGGTTATTCCAAATTGTTGAGGTATTGAAGGTCAGTTTTTCCTTAGTCTTTATTGTTGTTTGGATTCTAGTATGGCTTAAGAAATTGTTTGTAATATCGCTAGTCAAGTGTAGGGTTTTGAATAGTAGTTTTTTCACCCAATGTTGCAAACTCTTCGAATGCTGACGTGTTTTGCCTCGTCTCCAATCTTCACGGAGTCATCATAAATACACCTATCCAATTGGATCTTTCAGTTTCAAAACCAACAGTTTTGCAAACAAAAACTGTCTGCGAAATGTAAACTTTCCAATTGGTCACTAACACAACTCTCCAACCGCACAACGTTTTGGTAGGTCTATCTGGCTAGACAGCTGACTCGATCAGCTGCCGTAGCTCAGGTTGCTGCATCTGCAGTACTATTTCTCACTTGATCACACATCCTAGATTTTTATCATTTTTGTGAGTTATAGAACCAGAAAACCTAAGGTAGGATTGACAAGTTACTTTAATTATTATAGACTTCCTACATTTTACCTGAACTAAGCATTTTTATTTTTATCGTATCTACTTGTCAAATGAGTAGCAAAAGTTTCTCAGTTAATTCTGGCCCCCGAAACATCAAGTGAAGCCTCACCTCAGTGACCACCCCTTTCTTGGTAATAACTAAGGTCGGAGGTATTATTATTAATTGTCCCTTGGGTTTCTAGTGGGACATACGGCTTCAGTAGCTCGTCTCCATTGCACTCTCTTCTCTGCAGCCTTATGAACCTTGCTCAACAACTGCCCAAAAGCTTTTATTTCTCCCTCACATGATCTCCTCCATGTCACCCTCAGACGCCCAACTCCTCGTTGTTTCCCCTCTGGATTCCACTCAAGGATCTGGCCTGGCGCGTGATATCCCCAATCAGCCTTCTCAGCATACACCCAATCCATCTCCATTTCCTTCTGCATATTTATTGAGCGATAGGTTTTTGTTTGGTTCGTTCTCAGAGTTCCTTGTTGCTTATTCTTTCTGGCCATCTGATCTTCAGTAACGAGCGTAGGCAGCTGTTGATCAATGTCTTTAGTTTGTTGGAAACGCTTTTCGTAACGCGCCAAGTTTCTGAACCATATAGAAGCACTGACTTACTTGACTGACATTAGTGTTGAAAATCCGGATCTTGTTCCCTGTGCTGAGTGCAGTAGATCTCCACACTGATTTCAGATTAATGAAGGCCTGTCTCGCTTTTCCGATCCTGGCTCGCTTTGACGTCCTCGTCTGTGCCGCCTGTAGTCGAAACGATGCCGCCTAGATAGGTGAAAGAGACTACTTCCTTTAGGTTTCTCCCTTTGATGGTGATTGCTGCTTGTTGTTAATGTTGTTGGCTGGGTATCATCACCACCTCCATCCTCTCTACATTCACTTGAAGTCCCGTCTTCACTGCCTCACCTCTTCTGTCAACTTGTTAGTTTTACGCCTGTAGACCTTCGAGTTTGTGCGACATTAGACACAAGTCATCATCAGGGAAATCCAAATCCTCTAGGATCTTTTCCCCGGTCCAGCGTATCCCCCTCTTCCCGCTCCTCACTGTTTGCTGCATGATCCAGTTGACCACAATCAGAAAGATCATCGTTGATAGTAGGTGGCAACACTGTTTTACTCCTGTCTTCACTTCAAAGGCGTCACTGAGCTTTCCATTGTGGATCAATTGGCATGTGGCGTCTTCATATAGCTATTGAATGAGGTTGATTAAGGTTTGTGGTACTCCGTCTTGTTGTAGAGGTCGTACTGCTGCTAGCTGGATGGTGTGTGACAGCAGTAAGGTGTTTCCCTTGGATGACCAGCAGTACCATGCTGATGCTGCCTTCACAGTGAAGGGGGGTGGTTAGAAAAGGTTGGCCCCAAAAGTGACACTCCACCATGTCCGTCGGTCTGCCGGGCCGGCGGTGTTGGTTCATTTGTCGTTTCCTCTCCACTATCCGGCTCCAAAAATACAAAAGTTCACAATAATCATACTTAAAAGGCTACGTGTGACAGGCCTCAAGCAGATGTCCGATGGGCTCTGCGGTCACACAAATCTCTTTCAGGTACCTTAAGAAGAAACAGCCTTCCACAGTGTGGGCAGCCGGGAAGTATCAACCGCCCTCACAACTCAATCAGCACTCGAGTTTCCTCAGACTGCTATCCACCTCCTCCATCATTACCTCCTATTCTTCCTTCACGTCTCTTAATTAATGATGCTGCATCATCTTCAATTTCTCCTACCTCTAGCAGCCTTCGACAACGATCTGAGTCCACAGAACAGCATCACTGGTCTCCTTAAACCACGCTCCAAATTGCAGGTGTAGACATAGCACTAAGGACTAGAGCAGAAAACTCACTACTAGACTGGATCCCAGTTGATAGTCGCCTCTGCGCTATCCGACTTAACGGCACAGTGAGAACTAAAGGGAACAGTGAAACTTGTTACTGTCTCTTTGTAAACTCTGCTTACGCACCCACTGACTGCAGCTTGGATGAAGTGAAGGACGAGTTCTACCATAAACTGTCTAACCTCCTCTCGAAAGCCAAACGTTCGGACGTGGTGGTTGTTGCAGGTGACCTCAACGCACAGGTGGGTAGACTGAGTGAGGCAGAAAGGCACTTAGGTGGCACTTTCGGAATCCCAGCTGAACGTACAGATAACGGTGATCGCCTATTACAACTATGCTCAGATAACCGCCTATTTTTAGCCAGCACCAATTTCAGACATAAAGAAAGGCACTGTCTGACCTGGCGTCCACCGAGCTCGACTCAGCGATGGACACAGATAGACCACATTGCTATTAGTCATCGCTGGAGAGGATCGATGGGAGACTGCCGCTCCTTCTGGAGTACGTGTTTGGACAGCGATCATGCGTTGGTCCGAGCACGTATATGCCTGCGTCTCAATGGACGTAAAAAAATTTGGCAACAAAACCACTACGAGTTTTGCTGGAAAACGAAAACACCAAAGCCGTGTTCAGTGAGAAGTTGGCTAGGCAGTTATCGAAACAAAATACTGTCACTCATCCAGAAGAAGCTTGGTGCCATCTTCAGTCTGCTGTAAAAGCAGCACTGAAGACTGTAACCGACTCCAAAACAGTGGCTAAAAAGAGCCAGTGGATATCAGCAGCTTCTTCCGAACTAATGGATGCACGTGAATGCATCTCTGCAGGCTCTGAGCACAATGAAGAGCGAGTGCAACTTACAAGTAGACTGAGAAAAAGTCTACTCAACGATTGCGAACAGTAGTGGGCAGCGAAGGCTAGAGACAGAAAAGGCAGCTGTGATCGGTAATAGTAGACAGTTATTTTGACTTATTAAGATTAGGGGGAAAAGGTCAACAACAGTTAGTGAGGCTATAGCAGAAAAGGACGGATCTGCGATTTACTCGCAGGGGAGACTACTGGGACGATGCGCAGAACACTTCGAGGAACAGTTTAACTGGCCTCCAGCCACTATTGCGTTGCCCGCTATTTAGTCGGATCTTGAATGGGACATAGAGATAGGTCTCGCAACACTAGAAAAAGTTGAGAAGGCGGTAGGTAACCTGAAACGAGGAAGGGCAGCAGGACCAGACGGACTACCTGCTGAGGTATACGAGAATGGTAGTGCAGTGCTCTGAGTCAGGTTGACAGATGTGTTAACTAGTATGTGGTAATCAAATACGATCCCCTCTGACTGGTATAAATCACTGATTATCTCAGTCTTCAAGAAAGGTGATAAGTCCTCTTGTGATAACCACAGGGGAATCAGCCTGACTAACATGGTGTCTAAGATTTTAGGTTCCGATAATTCTCCGATGCCTAAGTGGAGCTCGGGAACAGAAAACCCGAGAAAACCAAGCAAACTTTAGACCCAGCCGCGGGTGTATCTACCAAATATTCACACTGCGCCAGGTTCTGGAACATAGGCACGCTTACAGACGCCCGACAATATCTGTATTTCTCGACCTGAAGACATGACTCCGTTGATCGAGAAGTCTTATGGCAATGTCTCTCACTGAAAGGCGTGCCTAGTAAGTACATCACCTTAATGAAAGCTCTCTACTCGAACACTTTTGAGCATGTTAGAGCCTATGGTGAGCTGTCCAGGGAGCTATGCTCATCGAGTGGTGTCCGTCAAGGATGCCCACTGTCTCCATTCTTATTCAATTTCATCACAGATACTCCTATGGAGGTCTGCCTCTCGTCACCAGGTTACACAGACGTTGACCTTATCACAGAATTTTCGTTAGACCTAGAGTATGCAGATGACATAGTCCTGTTAGGTGAAGACGCTGACAAGATGCAGAGACTTCTAAACACTTTGAGAATGTTTGGGATGCATTTCTCATCAGCCAAATGCAAATTATGCTCCGGGATCGGTCTTCAGCGGTGCCGTGGTTAACAATAGAGAGTGAGGTGGTTGCATGTGTTAACCACTTCACTTACCTGGGAAGTAGGATCAGCCCTGGTGGGTCAGTTGCCGATGAAATCTCTGCACGGATGCAAAAGGCTCGATTGGCTTTTGCCAACTTACGTCACCTATGGCACCACCGTGATATCCGATTGTCTATTAAGGGTCGCGTGTACTGCACAGCAGTGCGGTCTGTTCTGCTGTATGACTGTGAAACATGGCCATTGAAAGTGGAAGATGTGAGAAGGCTTCAAGTGTTTGACCACCGTTACCTTCTTAGTATAGGCCGTATTCCATGGTGTCACCACGTGAGTAATGCAGAAGCCAGGAGTAGAGTTTTAGGGAGTAGAGGTAAATCAGTTGACGAGGTTATGAACCTTCATCGATTGAGATAGTTGGGACATGTACTACGTATGCCTAGTCACCGATTGCCTCTTCACACAATGTTGGCCGAAGTAGGCCCAGGATGAAAAAAGGCCTGAGGTGTTTAGACTAAAACATGGCACCAATGTATGAAGTCTCTGACTGTTGGTCTGAGCCATGTGGGGTGATGCAGGCTAGCTGGTTGGGGTCCGCGGGACACGAAAAACCAGTGGTTGGAAACTAGGGGATATGGCCGAAAACCGATGTCAGTGGCGCAGATGTATACACACATTATCGTCATCTTAACGACCCTATACCGAATCTCACCATTTTGTCATTCCTCTTTTCCTTCCTCTCCTACTTCATATTTCTTTTAACTACATCATCCTATCTTCATCCTTCACCTCTTACCTTTCTCCTTGATGTACTGTACTGAGCTGTGGCAACCAGGACCGTTACGCAGTAATGCCTAGTCCTATGTTGATATTCATTAATTGATTGATCATAATCTCCGTCCCCTCTACATTCACTTGAAGTCCCGTCTTCACTGCTTCACCTCTTCTGTCAACTTGTTAGTTTTACGCCTGTAGACCTTCGAGTTTGTGCGACATTAGACACAAGTCATCATCAGGGAAATCCAAATCCTCTAGGATCTTTTCCCCGGTCCAGCTTATCCCCTCTTCCCGCTCCTCACTGTTTGCTGCATGATCCAGTTGACCACAATCAGAAAGATCATCGTTGATAGTAGGTGGCAACACTGTTTTACTCCTGTCTTCACTTCAAAGGCGTCACTGAGCTTTCCATTGTGGATCAATTGGCATGTGGCGTCTTCATATAGCTATTGAATGAGGTTGATTAAGGTTTGTGGTACTCCGTAGTGTTGAAGCAGCTGCCGAATTACTTCTCGGTTGACTCTGTCGTAGGCCTATCCGATGTCGATGAAGTTGAGGTAGACAGTTGACTGCCATTCTATGCTCTTTTCTATGATAATGCGTAGCCTTGCAATTTGATCCGCACATGATTTGTTCTTCCCAAAGCCAGCCAGCCTGTTCCCGTCGTAATTTCGAATCCAGTGCATCCTTCAGTGCCTCCAGGATGGTGCGGCATAATATTTTGGTTGGGGTGGACAGGAGTGGAGCATGATTCCTCACCAGTTCTTGCAAAGACTTAGGTCTCCCTTCTTCTACTACTCGGCAGGTACTTTTCCTTCCTTCCAAAGCTTCTGCAGTAGTGGTGTGAGCATGTCCACTGTTGTTTCTGCGTCTGTTTTCAGTGCTTCTGGAGGAATTCCATTTGGTCCCGCTGCTTTCCCGGCTTTAGGTAACTTTATGGCGTTCAGGACTTCGACTTTTGTCGGAGTGCTCGTGTCCACTTGTAGTTCTGTGGCTGCTGGTGGTATTTCTGGACGAGTTGCAGGTGGTGATGGCGGTGGTTTATTCAAGAGTTTTCTGAAGTGGTCAGCCCATTGTTTCCTTTCTTTCTCCTCTTTGACAACTGGGTTCCCTTCACTATCTCTCATTGGTTTCATCTGTGTTGATCTCTTCCTAAATAGTAACCTAGTTATCTGATACAATGTTGTCAGGTCTCTGTCTCTCTTACCAACAGCCTGTTCTGCTTTACTTGTGAATGTGTCGTAGAAGTGTCTTTTGGCCTTCCGTGAACTCTTCACTTCCTTGTCCAATGTTTTATACGTTGTACTCAGTTCATCTTTTCGTTGTGCATCCTTGCACTGGTTCATCTTCTGCTTTACCATCTTCCTCTCCTCTATCAGCTTACATGTATCCATCGACATCCATTCATTGTCTTCTTTCTTCTTCCTTCCTAACACGGTTATGCAGGTTACCTTCCATATGGCTTTCGAAGAGTTCTAGTATTCTTCTACACAGGTTTCTTCAGGAAGGTTGCCCAATGTCTCCCATTTTTTCCTGATAGCTGATATGAAGATGTCCTTTGTAGTTTCGTCCTTCAGTTTCTGTTCTGTTCTGGGGTGGGTGTTGAACTTGAACTGTGGTCTATCACCAACTTCCTTGAAGGCTTTCAACTTGATTTTGAAAGTAGGTTCCTTGCACTAGATGGTGAGTGGTGTAAACCTACATCTGTTCCTCTTATTGATCTTTTGTCCGGTAGACTGCGTCTCCCCTTTTTTCAGATTGAGATGAAGTCGATCTGATTTTAAGTGTGTCCATCTGGTGAAGTCCATGTCACTTTGTGAATGTCTTTGTGCTTGTACACAGTACCTCGCCTCCAATCACCGAATCGTTGAATGCGCAGAAATCTGCAAACAATTCTCCATTCTCATTCACTTCACCGTATGCTTCTCGACCCATCATGAGCTCTCTTCCTGTGTTGTCCGCTCCCAGTTTGGCATTCATATCGCCCATGATTGCAGTTGTCTACAGAATTCCTCCTTCTTCTCTTGACTTGCATTATTTGTAAGTGCATAGAGTAGCATTGGATGATTGTGGCTTTTCTTCCTTTTGAGTTGAACCTTGCTGTCATGATTCTGATCGTTGAAGAGATTGGTTCCCACTGCATGAGAGACTTTGATGTTCTTGGAGACATCATGATAGCCACTCCCTCCGTGTGCTCGTGGTTGTCGTCTGGGTGACAATATCGGAGCAGATAATTGACTCTTCAGTTAAGAGTTTGGAGAGTCCACTTCCATTCCATCTGCTTTCGCAGATTCCAAGCACTTCCATGCCATACCTTCTCATCTGTTTTGCAATCTGGGCAGCCTTGCCAGCCGGCTTCAAAAATAGTGTGAACATTCCATGTCCCCATCCTTCCTTTCGCTTTCATCGAGAGGAGACATATCGACCGACTGGCTTCCCGAAGGCTTTCACCAACTGAGGTCATTTCGTCTCTCCGGCTCCAGTGAGGAATAAGTTTAATTTTATTTTCTCATGTTTTTTTAGACTTTGGAGTTTCTTTAGCGATTATACTGGTTTTATGGGGTAAAGTTGATAGCCCTGTGCCCAACCTTCCGTCTTTATCCGGGCTTAGGACTGGCTAGTTTCTAGTGAACTTTGTTAAGCGGGCGAGGTTGGCGGTAGGAGGCGTAAGACCGGTTCGGACGACCACGGGTCGACTTCAGTAGGACAGTTACAAATACCAATTTTCGAGGAACGCCGGATTAATGCTCCATGGTGGTCATCTGAACAGTGGAATCGTACCACACAACCACTGTAACAGTTCTTTTGGTAGTGTAATGAGAATCTCCCTTCAGATGATGAAAACTCATGTGTGTTTCCACGTTTTCTCGCCGTGAGTTTACAGCCGTTGAAACTCATTGTCTGCTGAGAATTTTACTACTTCGTCTGTCGATAGCCTCAAAAGGAGTTTGGGCAACTACACAGCGACGCACAGCTGGCTCTCATCCAGTGGCCTACGGCCTAGGTCGATATCACCAACTAATCCTGCCTAATCCAGCTTAGTTAATCCTTTACAAAATCTTGTGTACTGGCATTATCATCATGAACTTAACCTTATACTTTCCTGTTAGATGTCTCACACCCAGTCACCCTACCCCCGCCAGTAACATTATTATTTCCATCCCCATAGTTCGTTCCGTGATCTAACTTGCTCCTTCTTTTCCCTCTTACTCTATAATCTCACCCTGTTTGTTAAAGTTCTCCTTATCACTTTTATCTCTCTTGAATCTACCTAGGTTTCCCCTCCTTTCCCTAACACTTCTTTCCACCTTACGTTTTTTTTTTACAGATCCTCTGCCTTGATTTCTCAGGACACCTTTTCTTGCTTCCTGTCCTGTTGCGACAATTCCAAGCAACTGTCTGGTGATGCGATATTTTACAAAGCCATCTGCACCACAGTCACAGGACAAATGTTGTTATCCCTGCAGATTTAATCAAAACCCTGCCGCTCATCGTGTTTACTAGAGCTAGAGCAGGCGAGTGGATAGATCTACTGCATCGAAATCCACTAAAGATACATCACCGTTCCGCAAGACCTAGAAATGAGTGCAAAGAAATCAGTTTGTTTACACTAGCTCGTAAAAGGATATTGGATATTAGATTATGATAACAATAACAACGTAAAAGCTGAATTTCTGATGTTAACTAAAATCCTGTTTTGAAATACCTTGTTTATGAAAATTTCGAGTACATTTTGGGCTATCAAAGTCTTCGGTTAACTCGTATAGCCAAGAGACCCTCCTAGCTTTTCTGTTTGTCATTTTGCGTGCATACTCATCCCAGTCAAACAGGATTGTGGAAATAATGCCGGTAATTGATTAGGAATATGAAGATGCGAAATTTAAACGGATTTTTATGGCTTCACCTCATAATTTACGGACTTGTGGGATAGTTTACGTCTGCGTGTGTAAATACAGCTTTCATCACGCTTTATTTATGGACAACTTGTGCACTACCAACTAAAATTCATATGTGTAACTGGAAATACTTTATTACTTTCACGTGAAGCATTCTAATTTTCTTCCACGCACGCCATATGAGTTAGCCTACTTTAATACTTGGGTATTTTTGAATCACATGAATAGAATATATATATGCTTTGTTGTAACATCAGTAAAACGCTGTTACTTCTAGCACTTCACAGAAATAGGGATCTGCCTCTGAACTTTGAATTATCATGTGGTAATGGGCTATTCTTGTGTACAGTTTATAAGTTTATCTTTGATATTTCTCTTTTCAACCATTTTCAGGTTTTAGCTATCCACCTGTTTTTCATGTGCGCAGATCTTTTACTATCCGGACAATAATGGAATTTTGTTGTCTATCAGCAGGAGCCAATCACTTTTCAGTCGAAGAGCGCTGTAGTTTATTTTGTAGAATTATGAAGATGTTCATATATTTCAGCGGTCAGTTTCCAGATTTGTCTCTCTTAGATCCTCCCCAGAATGGATTGGATAGAGGACCGCATTTGGTGTGTTTATCCTGTCTACTAATTATTCATTTCCATTTCAGAAACATTTACACCCAAAACTAGTGAAATTCATTCAGTCAGTCGTGGAAATAGAATCTCATCTTTTGATATCCAAATCAGAATCTATTGTTTACTTCCTTATCATGATAGGTGGTCTACCAAGTAATCCAAAACGTGCGCTCCTTGTAGACCTTAGCCATTTTTATCCTAATACCGCAAATGCAAGTACGGTGAATGCTAGTATTTTCAGAGAATTGTTTGAATCGCTTATACAGTCACCATTTTTCAATAACGTCTTTAAGTGTTATACGCCTACACAGACCTACGTATATATTTGTGCATCAAAAGATTTTTCATCATCATGGTTTCTTCCTCGTCTGCAATTTCGTTTACCTCAAACTTGTCCTGTTTACGTGTTGAAAGTTGTTCCTGACATTGCAATGTCTTCTGAAGAGAGTAATCAGACTGAAAATTCATTATCATCCCAAAAGTTACGTAGGGCTTTGTATGAATTGCCTTCTGAACTGCGATGGTACGCTTCTCCACTAGTTCTTGTTGGTGTAAAGCCTATATGAATCTTTTATTTATGCGCACAACTAAGTAAAATTTTGTAAGATACACATTAATGTTCAAAGTATTCCAGTGCTGTTATCGTTGTGCTTGAGTTTTATTTCACGATAAAGTCATGTATATAGTTGAAACGTGCTACTTTCCGAATAATTTCAATGTATATACTAATTGTAAATATATAAAAATATATGTGTACTGTTATTTACAGTTGTTCTTCAGGTGATTAGGGACTTCTAACTACTTTGCTGTGGTCAGATAAATCCGCAATCTAACTGCAAACAAAATAAAAAAAAGTACTAATTATCTTCGCTTGTTTTTGTCGCTTTAGTAGTACTTCTGCTTTCCGTTCGCTGATTACTTTTGACTAAAGAAATCTATGCCTACAGTTTTTGTAAGCTGTGTAACTTTTACTTGATATGAATGGTGATCACCTGTACTAACATAACTGAAAGTTTGTTGTAGTGTAGGCTGTTCAGATTGCAAAACAGATGAGAAGGTATGGCATGGAAGTGCTTGGAATCTGCGAAAGCAGATGGAATGGAAGTGGACTCTCCAAACTCTTAACTGAAGAGTCAATTATCTGCTCCGATATTGTCACCCAGACGACAACCACGAGCACACGGAGGGAGTGGCTATCATGATGTCTCCAAGAACATCAAAGTCTCTCATGCAGTGGGAACCAATCTCTTCAACGATCAGAATCATGACAGCAAGGTTCAACTCAAAAGGAAGAAAAGCCACAATCATCCAATGCTACTCTATGCACTTACAAATAATGCAAGTCAAGAGAAGAAGGAGGAATTCTGTAGACAACTGCAATCATGGGCGATATGAATGCCAAACTGGGAGCGGACAACACAGGAAGAGAGCTCATGATGGGTCGAGAAGCATACGGTGAAGTGAATGAGAATGGAGAATTGTTTGCAGATTTCTGCGCATTCAACGATTCGGTGATTGGAGGCGAGGTACTGTGTACAAGCACAAAGACATTCACAAAGTGACATGGACTTCACCAGATGGACACACTTAAAATCAGATCGACTTCATCTCAATCTGAAAAAAGGGGAGACGCAGTCTACCGGACAAAAGATCAATAAGAGGAACAGATGTAGGTTTACACCACTCACCATCTAGTGCAAGGAACCTACTTTCAAAATCAAGTTGAAAGCCTTCAAGGAAGTTGGTGATAGACCACAGTTCAAGTTCAACACCCACCCCAGAACAGAACAGAAACTGAAGGACGAAACTACAAAGGACATCTTCATATCAGCTATCAGGAAAAAATGGGAGACATTGGGCAACCTTCCTGAAGAAACCTGTGTAGAAGAATACTAGAACTCTTCGAAAGCCATATGGAAGGTAACCTGCATAACCGTGTTAGGAAGGAAGAAGAAAGAAGACAATGAATGGATGTCGATGGATACATGTAAGCTGATAGAGGAGAGGAAGATGGTAAAGCAGAAGATGAACCAGTGCAAGGATGCACAACGAAAAGATGAACTGAGTACAACGTATAAAACATTGGACAAGGAAGTGAAGAGTTCACGGAAGGCCAAAAGACACTTCTACGACACATTCACAAGTAAAGCAGAACAGGCTGTTGGTAAGAGAGACAGAGACCTGACAACATTGTATCAGATAACTAGGTTACTATTTAGGAAGAGATCAACACAGATGAAACCAATGAGAGATAGTGAAGGGAACCCAGTTGTCAAAGAGGAGAAAGAAAGGAAACAATGGGCTGACCACTTCAGAAAACTCTTGAATAAACCACCGCCATCACCACCTGCAACTCGTCCAGAAATACCACCAGCAGCCACAGAACTACAAGTGGACACGAGCACTCCGACAAAAGTCGAAGTCCTGAACGCCATAAAGTTACCTAAAGCCGGGAAAGCAGCGGGACCAAATGGAATTCCTCCAGAAGCACTGAAAACAGACGCAGAAACAACAGTGGACATGCTCACACCACTACTGCAGAAGCTTTGGAAGGAAGGAAAAGTACCTGCCGAGTAGTAGAAGAAGGGAGACCTAAGTCTTTGCAAGAACTGGTGAGGAATCATGCTCCACTCCTGTCCACCCCAACCAAAATATTATGCCGCACCATCCTGGAGGCACTGAAGGATGCACTGGATTCGAAATTACGACGGGAACAGGCTGGCTGGCTTTGGGAAGAACAAATCATGTGCGGATCAAATTGCAAGGCTACGCATTATCATAGAAAAGAGCATAGAATGGCAGTCAACTGTCTACCTCAACTTCATCGACATCGGATAGGCCTACGACAGAGTCAACCGAGAAGTAATTCGGCAGCTGCTTCAACACTACGGAGTACCACAAACCTTAATCAACCTCATTCAATAGCTATATGAAGACGCCACATGCCAATTGATCCACAATGGAAAGCTCAGTGACGCCTTTGAAGTGAAGACAGGAGTAAAACAGTGTTGCCACCTACTATCAACGATGATCTTTCTGATTGTGGTCAACTGGATCATGCAGCAAACAGTGAGGAGCGGGAAGAGGGGATACGCTGGACCGGGGAAAAGATCCTAGAGGATTTGGATTTCCCTGATGATGACTTGTGTCTAATGTCGCACAAACTCGAAGGTCTACAGGCGTAAAACTAACAAGTTGACAGAAGAGGTGAGGCAGTGAAGACGGGACTTCAAGTGAATGTAGAGAGGATGGAGGTGGTGATGATACCCAGCCAACAACATTAACAACAAGCAGCAATCACCATCAAAGGGAGAAACCTAAAGGAAGTAGTCTCTTTCACCTATCTAGGCGGCATCGTTTCGACTACAGGCGGCACAGACGAGGACGTCAAAGCGAGCCAGGATCGGAAAAGCGAGACAGGCCTTCATTAATCTGAAATCAGTGTGGAGATCTACTGCACTCAGCACAGGGAACAAGATCCGGATTTTCAACACTAATGTCAGTCAAGTAAGTCAGTGCTTCTATATGGTTCAGAAACTTGGCGCGTTACGAAAAGCGTTTCCAACAAACTAAAGACATTGATCAACAGCTGCCTACGCTCGTTACTGAAGATCAGATGGCCAGAAAGAATAAGCAACAAGGAACTCTGAGAACGAACCAAACAAAAACCTATCGCTCAATAAATATGCAGAAGGAAATGGAGATGGATTGGGTGTATGCTGAGAAGGCTGATTGGGGATATCACGCGCCAGGCCAGATCCTTGAGTGGAATCCAGAGGGGAAACAACGAGGAGTTGGGCGTCTGAGGGTGACATGGAGGAGATCATGTGAGGGAGAAATAAAAGCTTTTGGGCAGTTGTTGAGCAAGGTTCATAAGGCTGCAGAGAAGAGAGTGCAATGGAGACGAGCTACTGAAGCCTTATTTTGCACTAGATATCCAGGGTACGTTTGATATAATGATGTGACTCTAACTGAAGTTTCCCGGAAAGTCTTAATTCTGGATGAATGAATGAAATGTTCTTACTTTGGTGATCATTCAAGGAAGCTTGCTGCCTGCGGTTGAAGGAACAGATGAAATATATAAATAATGCTTTGCTGGGTGTATTACCAAAATGAAGTCTTACCGCTCTTTCTGAGCTTTTCACTGAAAATTTTGGTCTAATGCATCATTCTATTGTGCAATACACAATCTTCTCATCTATGTACTTAAATCCTTGTATGAATACACTACTATCTATTTTTCCAAGGACAATGTAGGTGGCCGGATTCAAACCAGATACCTTCGAGTTTCTAGCCTGATGCTCTGCCAGCTGAGCTACGAAGTAGAACATCGGATCGGAAACCCAGTGGTCGCTGGTTCGAATCCGGCCGAGGTCCAAATTTTCATTTCATTTTTAATCACCACTCAGTGTAAATACTAGTCTACCAAACCACAGCTATCTCAGATAGTCAAATGATACTCACTTGATTAGCTATTTAGTCACCATGGTATATTTGCGGCGAAACTATGTTCCAGTCTGTGTTGGTGATATTTATTCAGGAATGCAGTTGCTGCGTAAGCATTATGCTTCGTTATTTGACAATAGTGTCGTTTCCGTGCTGGGCGTGAACGAATTTTATGCCTGCTTAACCTACTAAATGAATTAAGATTTAATAAATCTCATATTCTCGATTTTCAGCTCTTTATCGTTATAAAAGTATGTCGTACTGTAATCCTAGTGCTTTAAGAAAATGGGAACATTTCACAGTGTAAGCCATTGCTTCAGCAAAATATTCCAAACAGGCTGAATAACATCGCATCATACTTTGATAGTGCTGAAAAAAGACTCGACGCCCAACTTGTTCTTGTATATTTGTTATAAATATGGTCTAAATGTCTAGAACTTCATCTGACTCAGCACTTTAAATAAACATTTCACCACTACGAATAACAGTTCTCCGTCAGCATATCAGGGGTAAAAGAAAATACATACTTGGTCATGAACGGCTAATAATCGTTACAACTCTGAAGACCATTAATTCCCAGTTTATATATAAACATGTTTTTTTACGGACACCTTCAACGACATGGAACCAGATACGTACGTAACTGAGACATTTAAGTGGTACCACGATTTATGCACTGGACGTCGTTTCACTGGTGTTAGGCATCCGGTAGACAATCACAATTTCAGAAGTACTGCCAAGGAAATCGGCGTACTTGAAACGCTTGCTAACATTACTTCAACAGATACTGGTCCGTTAATTACAACGAAATCAGTGAGATGAAATTATATGTTTTTAAGTTAATTAACACTAAACCTAAACCCGTCGTACAAGAAATGGCTATCGTGGTTCGGTGGTGTAGTGGATAACACTTTCGCGTTCGAAGTGATCGCTCTCGAATCTGGGTCCCTGTGGGAACAACAGCACTCACTGGGAGGCAGGTATGTCTAGCTGACTAGTCCCAAATAGGACGAAATGCGAATCCTGGATTCCACTGCTAGCCAAGATCCATCATTAACATACTGGAATGATTGTCATGAACTTAGTTGACATGCCCCACTTGAAAACGCTGTATGGCGTTTCTTATGATGTGTTATTTAGGTTAAGAGGCAAAGAAAGGAATGAGACCATCTTTTAAGCAACTGTACCGACATATTTATAATCTTTGTTCAATGAAAGTTTGTCAGCAGAAATAAGAACAAAGTAGAACATACTTTTATCCTACTTTAATAAATACGAAGCAGAATACTCCTAAAAAGATCTTGATGCTTTTATCTTGCGGCAGAATTACTTGCAGAAAAATAAATAAGGGGCTAGGAACAAAGCAAGTGAAATCTATGATTTCTTGCTGCTGTTTATAACTTGTGTCTGTGGAAATTTGAACTTTACATCCGTCAACTTATGACTTTTCTAAATGATACAACAACAAATCAAATTTACCCACTGACCTCATATTTTCTGCTGATATTACTGTGACTAAGCTAAGTGTTCGATAGGCTTTTTGGATTAATAAATAAGAAGTATACCTTAACGACGAATACCGTTAAAAGGAATAGTGGTATATGAGTGACTGTGTCATAAGTGTAAGCGAAAATACACTGGTGTATGGTGTTGTTTCAGCCACATTAATAGTCTAGCTGTACTCCTGATCCTGTGAAATTATATAAGAGATAATGGTGGAGCTTAATTTAGTTTAAAAAAATGGTTGAAAGAAATCTTTTTAATGGAGTTATATCTTCTGCATGCACAAGTGAAGACCAATAGCATTTTATTAAATTTTTGTATTTTGCCCAGTTGTTAGTGTCCTCAACATGCGCCGTCAGCACGTGGGTATTGATTAACCTATACGTGCAACGCTCTAGTTTTTACTACTAATAAATGAGATTGTACGGCTTGATGTTAAGGTCCTTGAACAGAAATATTTCACTAGAAAATCTTTGAAAAATCAAACCTGCCCAAACTGAGACTTTAACATACTCCACCTGATATACCTGAACCATCTGATAACCCAACCGGAATGTAAGAAATATGCAGGTTATCAGTCACTTTTTATTTCGGAGAAATCTTCACACAAGACCCTTTTGATCCTCCAAGTTTTTCTAATAGCTCAATTTTCTCGATTATAATTGATCCTTTTCGTAGTGGTTTCAGCATATCGTACACTGTTAGTGCAGCAACGGAGACGGCTGTTAACGCTTCCATTTCTACACCAGTAGCCTGACCGACTGCTTTAGCTTGTGATTGTATATGAATCTTTCCTAACCGATAGCCAATATTCACTGAAACATGTGATAGAGATACCTAAGAAAAAAATTTAAATGTTTGCTTGTGGTATTGTCAAACAGTTACGAGAGATAATAAAAGTGTAAAGTATTATATTTAAGGCCATAAATCGACAAGTCCTTCAGTAGTTAATGGTTGTAAGCGGTTAAGAGACAACAGTCAGAAAGCGTGATTGGTTTATTTCCCTTTTTTGTAAAAAAACACTCCATACTCATTCTGGCCTCCAATGGTTCAACATCGGATGCCTAACACTATCATACAGAATCAGGCTGGATCTTATGAGATCACATCGCCAACCCTTTTCAGGTAATCAACATTTATGGGTTAAGACGGTTAACTCATGTTTAGAAAGTGCTGCCTGACTTTCTGTTTGAAGTATGAATCGACAGGTAGGGGGAAAAATGTCAAAGAAAGTGTCATCGGAAACCACACACACATATACATTACGGATGTATAAAAATGTAGCTCCATGCAGGGCATGCGTTTATGCTATAGACTATGGGACAGACTTATTTGTGATCATTTATGATCCTAACTGTTTGATAATTGCTTGGTGTTCTACAAGCTTTAAGGTTTGTTCTTGGACTTTTCATCACTTAGCTGAGAGAACACTAAACAGTTATTATCCCCAATCTGAGCTATAAATCTTGCACACTACCTCACTAACTGGTTGCTAAGGCATCAGTTGGAGTGGGTTTTTGAACCATAGCTTGAAGTCCAAAGACCATAAACCACAGATCCGCAAGGTTTCTTAGACATCAGAAGATTCCAGATTCTACACCTCTAAATAGATCACAGAAGTGCAGTTCACCCACGTCTTTTCTTCATCTGAACCTCGTTGCTGCAAAACCGTGGCCTCCTCATCCATTTTGCTTCTTTATTGTGATTTTTATAAACGTTTGACTAGTTCAAGTGGATTATGTTTTCTACTGATGACGTCCCCATCTGAGTGTGTTAATATGAAATCTTGCAACTTTAAGACACTCACAGTAATACCGGCTCTTATTCTGTCCACACTTGTCCGTGTATAGTACATAAACTAATTTTCTGTATCAAGAAAATGAATATTATTTGAACCTACTGTATATCTTTCCGAACCACTGTGTATGCATGTAAGTTGTTATGGAGTAAGCCACGCCTGTGCAGTTCTGGTTCAAAGAAAATACTAAACTTGTAGAAGTACATGAAGAGTCCTTAGTTTTACTCAGTTTGAAGTATCTATATCTCTGAGAGAAATGTTGATTTCGAACTTATCAGAGGTGTCCAGCCTACTCGAACCAGTCAAAGGTTTAAGCCACCCATACTCGTTCGAAAACTAGATTGCTTGGTTAGTATCAATTAACAACCAAATTACATGCTACTGAAAAGTGTAATGAGTAGTTACTACGTATCGAAAAGATTACAAGCAATGCTTCACTTACTTGATGACACAGTGGTATAATTGTTGAAGTTTGTTTAGCAGCCTGTATTCCAGCTAGACTAGCTACTGTAAAGACATCACCTTTTGGAGTTAGGAGTTCATACAGTTCTTCACTATGAGTATCATCAGTGTTATTATCAATGTCATTCATAGTCATATCTGAGCTATTGTTTGTAATACACTGAGCGCGTATAAATTGTTTTAAATAATCATCAATACAAATAAAAGCTTCTGCTTTCGCTGAACGTATTGTTGCAAGCATATTGTGTCTGTTTCCGTCGCCATTGAATGACTTAATAGCTTTAGGTGTAATGTCAACCATTCTAGGCGAGTGAGACATATCTTCTTGGACTTCATCCTTTTACAAAACAATGTAGTAGATATTAGTATGTATTTGCATTAAATATAATTTATCGCTTACACAACATTTTAATACAAAGTTATTTAGGTGACATGAAGAGAATGCTTACTGAGAATAGTTGAAAAAGACAATTTCGAAGCAAATATTTACAGGGTCTACAGTTCGTTTTATAATGACAAAACTAGTTACACCGTAGTTAAAAAACCTCAACAAAGTTTCATTCGAAAAGCAAAATGTCTAGACCAGAAATTTGAATCGCTAAACACCAGGTATAGTGTTATCAAAGTCAGCTACAGCGATGAATGGTATATACTACTGAGCTCTATGAGTATTCAATACACACTCCTACAAATTAGCAGTTTTTATCATTTAAATCAATGGAATCTACATACTGGACAGTAGTTTCTTTCATATGCGGTAGACTTCGTCATTGGTTATCGTGGATGGATTTAAGTTACAAGTTGACACTTTTGGTGTGAATATATTGGTCTTAAAAAGAAAAACGCTGTGGTGAAATTCAGCAGTTTAATTGTATATAATTCCATTTTAATTGCTTTCTTAGATTTATCATAGTGTAATAGTATTGTTTACTGGATTAAGCTTCGGACATAATTCATTGTCCATAATCATATCAAGATAACCACACAACTTTAGGATATTCTTTACATAGTACTTGTTTCCCCTCCATCTTTGTGATATGGGTAGTAGGATTTTCCATATATCCGGAACAGGTGCTAAGTCATTCCTGTTGCATGTAATAATTGTTGACTTGATAAACAAAGATCCAATTACCAGCCTCTCCTTCTACCCTGTTACGTTAGTTGTGGGGACTTTTACCATATCTCATCCTAGTGTGTAGTTGTGTATAGTCGCATACATGGTTATGGCTGAGCCTTTCCCTAATTTCCTTGCCTTACTAGGATCTACCAATTTTGACCTAACTAGGTTTTTGTGCTCAGATAGTTTAGTTGACCCTGGTCGACTACTTTGACCTATGTATTTGATCTCGTAATCGTTTTAAGGGATTTGGTAAACTAAGTTATTCTGCTTAATTGGATCACTAGGATCCTATAACCTATATAGCTTATTTCTAAGTGAGTTTGTACGCATCGAATGCCACTCTATTGAGAATCCTGCTTAGTGTTTCTGAGGTGCTTTCTTTGTATAGTAATACTGTAGAGGTGACAAACTCTCTGTTCATAATATCGCTACTGTTATTATTAACATAGTTATTACTACTATTAACACCTGCGTTACTAGTAATAGTTGTATTTTTATTAAGATTCCTAAGGAGTTTATCAATTAATTTTGGAGGATAAGCGTTGGTGAGTAAGGTATCCTTAATGTTTCTGGTTTCTTTTCCTAGATTTCCTGTTTTACTGGAAAGCTTTTTGGCCCTGTTACTTAGACATTTTATCAAGCCAACTTTAACTGACATAGGATGAGACGATCTGAAGTCTAATTAGCGATCTCAATGTGAAGCCTTTTTGTAAACAATAATGTCTGAACTTCTATATTACTTTCGTTTTATTCTGCCATCCAACGTCGTTAATTCCCCCTGACCATATTGTAATTAGTAGGTGAATTGGATTGCGTTGACTGCTGAAATTATATATGTGAAGAAACTATGTATGTGCTTCTGTTTGAACAAAACAGGGTAGAAGGAGAGACTGATAACTGAATCTTTGTTTATCAAGTCGACAATTAATGCATGCAACAGGAATGACTCAGCACCTGTTCCGGATATATGGAAAATCCTACTACCCATATCACAAAGATGGAGGGGAAACAAGTACTATGTAAAGAATATCCTAAAGTTGTGTGGTTATCTTGATATGATTATGGACAATGAATTATGTCCGAGGCGCAATCCAATAAACAATACTGTTACAGTGTGTCCCACTGCTGTTTCTACAGCAGACCTAATATCACATCAGATTTCAGCAGGATGTGCATTGTTGTCATGTTCAGGTAGCTCCTTTGCTAACTCCTCCCTTATCTTCCAATCGAGCATAAACGGGCTTTATTATCGCCTTTTTCCTGTGACCAGTAAGCCACAGACATACACGTGCCAGCATTAACGGGTGATCGGAGTGCAAACAGGTACTTCAGAGAGAGCGGCTATCCTCCACCTATCCCCTCCAACAATGGATGGTTGCAATATGATCTATTTGCATCCGTCGTTCATTTGATGTCCACAGACGCCGTATGAGGCACAGTCTGTCGTTATGCTTCAAGCTATTGCTGGTCAGAAAGAAGTGACTGTTGGGACTAACTACCCACAGACAATCACCGTTGTCGGTTCGTTGGCAGGGATTCCGTAAATATCCTGAGTATGCTTTTCTGATTGACTCAGCTTCTCCACTCGAGCGTTAAAATCACCTGCCATTATGATTACACCTGAACGTTTTGCTTTCTGTAGTAAAAATTGACAGCTTATCATAGAATTCATCCTTTGCATGATCCAGACTACAGTCGGTGAGTGTGTTGGTAGAGATTACGAGTGGGCATCGCCTAGTCTCACAGTCTTTCCTAGTCGTTACAGATGAATTCAGTCAAACAGCATATAGACAACTGTTTAGTGGTAAACAATCTAGAAGTGCACTTTCTGCTCTACAATTCATTGATCTACCTATACCAGTGAGTCGATGAGAGCTGGATACTGCACCTACGGATACTCTTAGGATGAATTTTGAAGATTCACTACTTTGGCTAGTTGAGGTCAACTTAATAACCGCACTTGGGTCCTGTATACGTGTCTCAGAGATACAGCATACATCCATGACTGGAAATTCCAGAGTTTTGGGGAGCGATGCTTGCTGTTTGATTTAGTATAGAGTTCGGACGTTGAAAGCGTAATAGACCTAATATTGGTATCAGGAGGCGAAGGCAAAGGAGGAGACGATGTTGAGGAGGACAAATTATGTTTGACTGGGTCTCGTGTACTACTTGAAGGATTCAGGCGGTTGACACTTCCCAGCTGCCTGCACTTGAGGTACTTGGAAAGAACAGGATAGTGCATTACCGCAGAGCCCACGAGACATGCTGGAGGCCGGTTACACATAAACTTTTCACAAGTTTGAGGTTTTTGTTTTTTGCTTTGGAGTCCAACTGTGAATGCTTTCCTCAGACACTGGTTTGATGCGGGTTGATGGTGGTGTGCTGTTTTGGTGGGTGACCTTTTCCAACACACTCTTTCCACAGAGAATGCAGCATCAATGTGGCACTACTGGTCATCCAAGGGAAATACCTTACTGCTGTCACACCTTATCCAGCTAGGAGCAGTACAACTTCTCCCTCAGACCACCGTCAAAGCGTAGCAATTTAAAATACAATGGAGCTGCTTTTTGCTTAACCACTATCCAACAAACCTTTCTGATATGGTAGGAGCTCGAAAAAAACATTCCACCACAACAGCTCGTTGGGTCATTGTGATATACAAGCCCGCACGTCACATCAAGATAGCAGCTTTCGTTCGAGCGATTCATCCTGGACTGAAACCATTTGGAGAACCACTAAAAACCTGGGAGCACTGGACAGTTGTGCTCATTTAGGTGTGGCACTCCTCAGCAGTATGCACCCATAATCCCACCCCACTAGTAACCAAACTCATGGCCTTGCGGCCTCATGGGGAGCGCGCTGACTCACTGACTCACTGGGTCAGAATCCAACGGCTGGCGCTTTCCTACTTCTCTCAATTCCCATATTTATGATATCTGTTTGTCCGTTATAAAAAGGAAGAGCTAATGACGTTCACATTAGCTGCACATTGTCAGTTTAATGTATATTTATAAGGCAAAATCATTAAATAATTTTACAGATTGAATTAAAGCTAAATATGCAAACTGATTGTTCTTCTGTCGTAATAGAGTTGTACATTAGTGCTTGCAACTAGTAATAACCAGAAGATAGAGTTACATTCTCCGTTGTTAAAAGTGATCCCAAACTTAAAAACGAATGAACCAAATAGTTCCCACGGTTAGGATAATTCACTTCATCATTACTATTCAAGTAGACTGGTAGTAAGTACATAAATACATGCTAATAAGAAAACGATAATGTCAATCCCTCTAGTATCTACAGGAGCAACCAATAGAATTTCTGTGATGGCACCCATTGTGACATATGCCAACAGATAATGAGAATAAAGTTAGATGCAGAGATATGTCTGTCTAATTCATGCATTGGTATTGGGTGCACAGTCAATAAAAGTTTCTTTAAACCTACCAACCGGGCACATCAACTGATCACGCTGACCTTCACTTAGTTTCTATAACCCCTGAATTCACCAATAATATTTCAGATACCTCTATCAAAGTAAGTGGGTACCTTTAGCGCTAGTCTAGCAACTAATAAAACAACCAGTACAATATCTTTGTTCAGAGTGAAAGTTTTTTCGTCATAAAGTAAAGGAACTAATTTGGTTACTTCAGTATTCTCTAAGTTTGCCTTCATAGTTACTCAAGCGATTCATAAGTGACTCTTAAGGTCACTCTAACAACTGCTGATATCAAGTTCCGGTATTTTGACTGAGAAGGTAGTTTTTCATAAAATAGAGAAATGTAACTGAATATAAGTGAAAAACTTGGGCACTGTGGTAGAATGTAGTTCCATATTAGATTTGTTTATTTGATATATGATATGATTATGAGCAATAATTTATGCTCGAAACGTAATCAATTAAATAATACTGTATCACTGTGCGCTTTATATCAAATAAACAAATCTAATATGGAATTGTAACTGAAGTTGTTAGGTTGGCCTTTAAAGTCGCTAGCGATTTATCAAATTAGATTGAAATAAAAATAAAAGCAAATCGCAGCTCACATGATTTTGTTTTTCTGTTATACTCATTTGGCGCGATGATTTTTTAAAATTACTTGAGAAGTTTGGTTCAATAGCACGCTTGAAACAATTAATCAGAACATGATGATTCATTTTCATATGTAGAGGATAGTGTTTTAGACTGGAAAAATATTTCTTTATAGGGTAGTATCGGTATAAATTTCCTGTAAAATGAAAAACAGCCAAAAATAATTACATAGTAAGTAAACAATAGACTTACTTATTGTTCCCAACATTATTCTACTAATTCGGAAAACTTAAATGTTGAAGCATTCGTTTCAAAAGTGGTGACTGTGAAAAATTAACTACTCAATGATAATGGGTCTATATATTGACCTTTCATGTGATAGGTGGAAATATGTGACATATTCATCTTTTATTTTATGATAAAATTCTATTGTAAAACTATCCAACTATTAACAATATTTTAGAAAGACTTAGCGACTGTAAACATACCAAACATTAAATATCCTTTAAATCTTCACAAAGAACTTTTTTATTAATAATGATCTTCAGGTTTTATGGTGAACGCCTTAACCATTCAGCCACTAGATTGGAGTTTATTGGTCTTCAGTTCTCTACTTCTGTCAATTTGTAACATGTAGCTATTATCCACTAACGTCTTCAGTAAGCATACGCTTCACTTCCGACTGGCTGACCCCTCAGATCAAGGCTTCTCATTAGGACTTGAAGGTATTCACTTTGACTCCTAGTGCATGCTACTGAGGTGACCTATACTAAGACGAAACACCTATCCAATGCTCCCAGGTTTTCAGTGACTAGCCAACTAATTTCAGTTCACGATGAGCATTGCCCTAATGTAATTTAGAATTCTCATTCGACAGTATTGAAACAAAAACACACTCTTTCACAACATTTCAAATAGTGTTAATTTGTAGTGATTTAAGTTATGTAAGTAATATTAGTAACGAGGGCAGCTATACATGGTGATTTAGTGTTACAATGTTGATAAGCGAGTTCTGTTCTAACACTATTCTTCATATAGGGTGCTTGTTAGACAAGGTGCAGTTGAACTCTTAGATTTGGCCTTATGAACGTAATGCGTTACATAACTTCTTCTTTTCCTCCCTTAGAAAACACGAGGAGACAGCTGTGAATAGAGTGGATGTTTAGTATCCAATAAAATGAATGTAGCTACTTGCCTACTTGAATTTAAGTGTCTTTCATCTAAAGTGTTAGTCAGTTGAGTCAGCTGCATACCACTTACCCTACTGATAGCTTTCAAAGCCCTGTGCAAAATAACATAGTCCTTTTTTCATCGTACCACAAAATGTTAGGCGGGTAGGGTGATAATAAAAAAAACAAGTGAAATACACGAAATGGAAAAGTGTAAAAGAAGAGGCAGAGTTATATCAGAGAGTTTAAGATTGTTTGTGTAATATGTTAACTAAGATATTTTCTTGGAAGTTAGCAAGCTATGAGACGACCAACAAATATCAAAAGAAAGAGGTGAATGCAAAATAGGCAACATTTGATTTGATTTCCATAACAATATCATCAATGTTACAGGAGTCATGAAACCAAAACAAATAACATAATTCTTGTTTTCGCATTGGGCTCAAGTTAACAGTCTGACATTTATGAGGGCTTAGCTTGAGACCATCTGAGAAACACCACTCATCAATTTCAGATAAAAAACATTCAATCGAAAGCAATCTGACTGATGGCTAACACACGAAAGTCCAGTTCGAAAATCTTACTAGTCAAATCAAGGATCTAGTTCCAGTTTCATACGATGATGCTAACCATTTCAAATCAACAGTTTTAAACTGCTGTCTGGACTATATAAACAGAAAACCCAGCTATCGAAATCTCTTATCAAAAGAATATCGAAACCAATTGAGTGAACTAAAGAAAAATGAAAATCTCTTCATGATACGCCCGGAAAAAGGCTCTGGAATAGTACTACTAAACAAGAAACTCTCACTCATTCTATCCAATGAAAATGAACTCTTAAAACAGACAACACGGAAAGATCCTACTGAGCAAACAGAGTTGCAGTTGTCGAAAACACTGAAGAAAATGAGAGGTGAATAATTAATTAGCAAAGAAGTGTATAAACAACTTCGCCCATCAGGTTCTACGATCTTTAGTCTATACGGTCTCTCTAAAATACACAAAGAAGGCGTCCAAATCCGTCCACCACTAGATATGATAAATTCTGCATTTCATTCAATCGCGAGATGGCTGGTGGAAGTGCTGGAACCTGTAAAGAAGAGGCTATTGAACTACAGTCTTTGTGACACATCTGATTTTGTAGACTCAATAAAGAGTGTCAGTCTGGCAGGTAGTAGAATGATTTCATTGGATGTCGTGTTCCTCTTTACAAATGTCCCACTGACAGAAACCATCTGCTTCCTATAGGAATTCACTCAACGTCATAACATAGATGTTGACATCCCAATTCACTACCTAAAAGAGTTTCTACTTCGATGTACCTTCAATGTACACTTCAGATTTAATAATGAGATCTACAGGCAGATAGACGGTGTGGCGATGGGGTCTCCACTAGGACCCCTGCTAGCTGATTGCTTCATGGCAAGCCTGGAAAACACCAAATTATCACCAACAATCAATGAACTTCATGTCTAAAAAGATACATGGATGATACGTTTATATTTTGTCATGAAAATACAAATCTTGCAAACCTGCTTCATACATTCAACAATGACCACTGTTCAACCAAATTCACTTTAGAATCAGAATCGAACTCAACCTTTCATTTTCTTGATGTTCAACTTCAAAGAAAAGATGATAATTCACTTCGTAGATCGATCTACAGAAAGCCTACATGGAACGCACAATTTGTTAACTTTCAGAGTTAAATCCTCCTATGCAGGAAAAGAAATCTTATTCAGTTGCTTTCCTCGAGGATCAGGAAAATATGTACTGAGGACACGGCTGACGAAGAACTGCAAATACTTCGACGAACTCTAGTGGAAAACGGGTTCCCACTCAGATTCATAGATAAGAACATAAAGCCAAAGAAACCAAGTGAACAAAGACATTTGGCAACGAAAAAGATTCTTTTGTTGAATTTTGAGTTCAAAAACGATATTGTTGCAGAGATCCTGAGGAAACGACTGTCAAAATCCATAAACAGAACATACTCCGCCGCAAACCTTCGGATAATTTTATCACGCAAGAGACTTTTCGGTCATTGTGTAAAAAACAAGCCGACGCATAGGGCCACATCAATATGTGTATACCAGTTTACTTGCTCTTGTGGAGCTGAGCACATCGGTGGTACCATATGTCCGCTTGTAAAACGTGTCCGCGAACACTACCCAGCCTGGCTTGCAAAGGGAGAACGGAAATGCATCTTCACTTCGATAACAGGGCACCTCGTGAACTCAGGTCACTTAGCTCCTTTCGAAAGCTCTTTCAAATTCTCTACAGGATTCGATCAAACCACTCGAATGGAGTAAAATCAAGACATCTGTCTATAGCTGAAGCACTAGCCATCCAGAAGTTTAAACCAGAGTTATGCATGCAAAAAAGGTACATCCAACCTTTATCTTTGCCATGGTCATCATGAAGCCCTGTTGGTCACAGATTCATTTTGTATCAAGTAACTATACATGTATACCTTATTCACTTTTCAACTGTCATAGATTGAAACTGCATTACGTAATTACAATCTTATTTTCATGATCCACTGTCTATTCTCATTCTCTGTCATACGCTTATCCGGCATTACATAATCGTAGTTTTATCTTCGTAACCCTTCATTCAGTTTCCTACTTTGCCATATATTCATCCTGTATTACGCAGTTACATTTAATTTCATAATCCCTAGTCTATTTTCCCAGTCTAAACACAAATATGTATTAATTAACTTCCTTTCATCATTCAGTATATTTTGCGCCCTCACCGGAAACAATTCTTGAACATTCTACCTACTGTAACATCTATTCATGAATGTACAGCTTAGTAAATGACTTCATCGAAAAGAAAAATTTTTTCTTCGAGATACTGAAAGCTAATTGGTTATTTTAGTAGTTGCAGGCATGACCTTTAAAGTCGGCGTTATGGATATGTGCTCTTCTAGGCGAAATACCAAAGCCTGATTGGTCATTTTAACAGTTGTGAGAGTTTTCTTCAGTCATTCATTTCGTTCATATGATAAGTGTCTGAGACATGCTAACTCCTTCATAATTCACTGAATGAGAAATGCGTAATTTGATACACAGATGAATCATTCTGTTTGCCTATAATTCAATCTTATTATAATATTTTTAAATTTACTCGAATGCTTCATCTTTGCATTGAATAAATTATCACACTGATGAAAGCGTATTTTTATAATATGGCCTAGTTTACATGTTGTTATTCTTTCCTTTTCATGGCCCCAGTTTATAAGTCTGAGAAACTGAAATTGTCGATGTGAAGATTGATGATAAAACCTTCAGAACTGACCTGTTTGTCTTTACTGCAGATCAGTCATTTACTTTGCCAACCTTATTTACAAAAAATCTCCTGTGAAGAGGAGTATAAATTATTTAGTCTGAAAAATTTGCCGAAATTGTATGGCAAAAAAATGATGATTCCTATCAAGTCAGAAAGTTACTTTTTCCTAAACACCTTAGCTATCTACTCTTCGTTAGTACAACGTAAAGAGTTTAGAAATCAAATTTGTCTAGATTTATTTTAATTAACAAAGCCGATTCTTTTAAAGAAAGCTTAAATGATACAAATCAATGATTAGACCTCATCACACATAACTCATAACTCCATCAGCAGACAGTTCTTAAGCATTTACCATCCAACTGACCTAGTGCAGGTCAGTACAAAATTCTGCAAAATAAACTTCACTTGGGTCAGGGGTAACAAGCAAAGACATAGCAAAAAGAGCAAAAATAAATTTAAATTACCTTTTATACCAGCTTTGGATTCATGTAACATATGCATCGATGCCCTTAAGAAGTCATCAATAAGTCCAATGCAAACTACTGCAAATAGAAACACTACTACACATCTTTTTCAACACTTATCCATTTGGTGGTAATGATGGATATTGGATAGTAGTGGAGTCCACGATGTGCATCTCATCCTATTTGGAACTCGTCAGCTGGATGAACCTGCCTCTCGGTGAGTGGTTTTATTCCCAGTAAGACTTGAACTGAGGACAGGTCGCTTGGTTAAAAGCAATAAACCCATCATGTACGTCAAATACATGATTCTGAAGTTAGTGAATAGAAGACGTTTTGATTTACCATTTGTTGACGCTTTGAAATTAACAGAATTTAAGATTGAAGTAGGTTGGGTTATGTCGAAAACTGCCAGTACTGTATAGTTTTCCATTGTTTTGACTTTAAGTGACGGTGGAATAATTCATACTGACTGGAATCTCAGCAGCCGAGTCTTTCTCACTGAATATCTTGGATTTTGACGATCAGTAGTCATTTTGTTTCCACTGATGGATCAAAGCCGGTTCTTCAGAATGTTGCTTCATCTCATGCGTTAGGACGAAAAGATATCAAGAAGAGACTGGCTGTAACCATGAGCTGTAATACTTACTCTATTTGAGTCTGTAAACAGTCTACAGTCTTCAAATATTACCTTCAGTACAACAAAGTTGCTTCAGCTTAAACAGAAACCTCATGTGACCAGATCCGGACATAGTTGCAAACCAAAATGTCATTGTGTTGACAGATGTGGTTATTCCTTAAACAACTCAATTATATATATGATTGGGAAGGTAATTATTATTAAAATAAAGAAACGTGATTGATTATCTCAGCAGTTGTTAGAGTGACCTCCAGATATATGTAGACAATTTGTATGCTGGGTTTAAACTTGTATAGTCTGTAAATTGAGAACAGAATCCTATAGGAACTAATAGTCTCTTTTATACGTGAACTGACACCATTTTAATGCTATAGTAAAAAAACTATCGGCATACTTCAGTTAGTATCGAAGATTTAGATATGGCATTTGCCTAAGTCAGTTGTCAATTCACATTTGTTGCATAAAAAAATGTATCTTTTGTCAATTATCTGATGAGACGCCTAAGGCGAATTGTTGACTAGGTCCATCTAACTAAAGATAAGACGGATGATGAGAATTAGAATTCGGTGAAACATTGGTTTGGTAAACTTAAATCCAAACCTTAAGCTTCATTGTTGTGAAAATAGCCGTCAGTTTGCTTTGTTCATCCTAAACTACTCTGACAAACTCATAATGGTCAAGCATAAAAGTAAATGTCCTGTAAGTTGTTCATTACACTTTACTTGAATTTATTTTTAACTGATTTCAAGTTGGTATTTATCATGGCCTGACACCAGTTGGAGAATGACAGAAAATCCAGATGTACTGGTTAGCTGTGTTCGTACCATCATGGAACTCCTCAAAAGTGCACACACATGACCCCACCAGGAGGTGAACCGAGGACGTTCATGTTTCACGGTCAGCAGGTTACTTACTAATGAGCCACTGCGTTGGAATACAACGGTCCACATTTTCCTACTTCTGTCAGTTCGCAATACAGAGTGACCTCCATCTAATGTCGTCACTGAACTACTGCTATCACGTCCAACTTTGTTTGCTCCACAGGTCACCGCTTCTCATCAGAACGAATCTCATCTTGAAGCAGGTCGTTAATAAACATTAAACAGCAATTCAATTTGAAGGTTGTGAGGAGTTGTTCAGTGCTCCCGGGTTTTTTAGGGTTCTCTAACTGATCTCATTTCCTCATAACTATCAACTTGTAATCAATAAATAAATCCCACACAAACCTCCAAATTCAGTTGTTAAAATCGATTATTTACTACGAAAATTTTTAATGAATGGAAGGTTATGCCATGGAAAAGCTTAACTTATTTTTCTGACTAATAAGATAAGTAAATTCCAACAGACACTAGTCCTACGAATATTTCAGTGAAATTATCCTCTTAGACGACAAAAATGAAAACGGTAAGGCTTTCATGCCATCTAAGTGAATTGTTGGAAAAGCAGTTTGAAAAGTTCTTTGGCAAAGCTGCAGAAAATGAGTAGATGTAATACAATTACAAAACAGGATCTCATGTCAAATACCACACTATTTTCTTGTGATGACCACCAATAAGCATCTCCCGTTGTAAATTTTAATTCATTAGCGTTATTCAAACGAACCTACAGACACAGGAACACATACAAAACTCAAGGATGAAAAATGGAATTATGTGGTGAGTATGATGTATATTTACAAAATAGGCAATACATTCATATTGAAAAAAACTGTCGCCAGAGTAACTGATTGACTAACCACCGATTCGAACCATCGGTCGATTTACACTTGATGCAAGCTGATTAGCACCTGGAATTTGTTAACATTAATAAAGAATACACATAGTTGTATAAATCTCCAAAAACTTTAGTTGATACAATTCTGTAACAGTAGAAATAGTTGTACTTACTTGTTAGTGAAAATGTTTAATGAATGAAGTACTAAGAAAGAGAATGAAATCATGAAAAAGGTAGGCTTTCCGCGTTACAGGAAGATGTGTAGGTAAAGTACAGACTGCAGTTATGAAATAAGATGGTCATCAACTGAAACATAGAACTGTTTACATACTTTTCTCATTCATAAAATAGAAAAGGAAAATTAATAGAATGTGATTAACCTCATATATAACTCTTCTTATTTAGGCTTCTTGGTCCATGTTATCAAGTGAACCTTAGTTAAAGCATGTACGGTTCACTTATGTTATGAAATTGGACGACAATATGGGAGAATGCAACTGTATCACCTTTTTTATCTTTACTTAGATTACCCATGTTTTTGAAGTTAAAGAAAATGTACCCTTAGATGTTGTTTGAATGCTTATTAATTACTAGGTTTAAGAGGTTTAATTCAGAAACTGAGAAGTTAATCACTTCCCGAAATAAACTATGAGATGATTTTTTTCTTTCATTGTTCTCAGCCATATCACAGAAAGAAATCTATCAGGATAGATTCTGTCTTTAAGAAAACTAAAGTTAACTGAACGACAGGACATTTACCTACTAAAAGCTAGTCCATAAATGCCTTAAAATCAATTAAATTCTTACATTTAAAGTAGTATCAATGCTGAAAAGAATTCCAATAAATAATATATCTTTGGAAGGGTCCTGAAGTCAGTGAGGAAACTCATTGATGTTTTTCTTAAGAAGGCCACCTTAAAACATAAATTCCAGGCATTCATACGTCTATTATTGCATTATAAACACAGTAGGTATGACAAGTCACTTAGGGACCAAGGGAAAAAATGTCGGTTGTTGTAAAAAAAGACATATTTCTCCAAGTACTAAATCTCATTTTCATGCCCAGAAAAGAAATAAAGTTGAGAAAATCTAGAACGAGCTGTTGCTCATAAACAGCATTTCATGGCTCCAACTATTACTGTTCACATCAACTGTGTTAAAGTGACATAGACTGGGGTGAAATGTTTTACATAACTTGTAGTTAGTTTCAGTAGAAAACTGCCTCGGTTATGTACCGATAAGTGACAATTTCGACACTGGCTTAGCATGCAAACAGTACAATGAGACGAAATCTGGAATTATTTTGCCACAGACTTCAAAAATATTTACACTTGTTCATCAGTTCACCCTTCACAAAACATGATTGTTAAACGGTATGCCTAAGGGTAGTCGCACTTATAATCACTTAAAATAATGGATATATTCTCGTTAAGTGGCTGATATTCTCAGGTTTCAGAACAAGAATAATGTAATAGAATAACTGTTTATTCAATCACTTCCCCATCTTACCTTACAGTTATAAATTCATGAAAACTGGTGAAACATAAGGCTAACGAAAGGAACATACAATATTGCACGAGGATACAAAGTACAAAAAGTGAGCGTAATAACATAGAGCATAGGGGATACTTTTCAAAGGTATAACTTGTTACTAGGTAGGGGAATCTCATTAATATCAAATGTATCATATCAGTAAACGACTTTAACTGCATGTTGTACTCTTACATGGGTAAATAAAGATCAATTTAAGTGGATGCAAATTCTTTTGGGAAGTGGGATAACAGTCACTCTAGTCTCTAATAACCATAAACTGCCATCTGAAATTCCGTTTTATGTCATTTTTTAAACAGAGCACGTTAAACAGAAAAAAAATGGTGATGAAGACCTCAAATTAAGTTTGAGTTGTTTATTGATGATGTAAATCAAGGACTTAATAATGAAGTATCTAACTGAAGCATTGAGTTACCTGACTTTGAGGTTTATTAGGGCTGTGAGTTTTCCTGAAGCTACAATTAGACCTTATTTACTGATACCGAAAAGCACAAAGCTAAGTTCAAGAGTATTCTATGAATGTAACACTATTTATTTCACTCCTAATTTACACTAAATTACAATCAAGTTTACTTGACACTAAAGAATTATGGATTTAGAACACTGGATATTTATGAATGAAATATATTTGCACATTATCAGCAAGGTAGAAAAATAAATTTCTGACATTTCACGACTTTGTCTTACTCTCTGAAGAAGCAACTTCTACGATGTCTTGAAACGTTAGAAAACTGTTTTTTTACGTCATTGAGCTTTCAAAAATATATTTCATTTATAATCCATTTAGCCAATGCTCAACCTATTCAACTTTGCCACGTCAAATTTTGATCCTGACATCTATGAAAACAGGATATTTAATTGGATGCTTTCATTGCAAGTATTGAAAAACAACCCAGTTATTAAGATCTCTTACTTTTCTGTAATATCAGACAATAAAAGCACAGCATAGCGTTTCATATTCTGAGCTTAATTTGTCAACAGTTAAGTGGAGAGTTTCAAACAGTTTCATTCTCCAAGCCTGGTGACTAAATTGTAAAAATAATCGATTAAATTCGGTCAAGGACTAAGGATTAAGGCCTAGATATTATTAAATTGGTTAATCTCCAGTGACTAATCAATATGAACTTCAACTTGTAAGCGATCCAGTGTCAGCTAAGCAACACTCTTAGTCAGTAATGAAGATCATAACAATTTCTTATAAGCTGACAGTTTGGTCTATGAAAATAAATACGTAGTGAAGTGTACTGATGAAGGTGTCCAGACGGGAGATGAAACATTCCTCAGTATAAATTTAGAAATGAAAAATATTCCATGCGTTTACATTCTTTTTATGGAATATAGAAATTTTTCAAACTTACCTTTGTGACTGGCTAACTTTTTAGCTAAAATTTTATCCACAATTTTATCAAGTTGATCATATATTTCATTCACTAGTGTGAAAGTATTTGAATCAAGTTTCGACAAGTGAATAATATCATCTTCTGTAATTGCACTGAAGTTTGTCTTGCGCAATATTTCCACTAGGCTAACTTCATCATTTCCATGTAAGCATACTTTTAGGTTACCATCAGCAGTTAGACGCAAACGTGAACATCCAGAACAAAAATTCTCAGTCATTGAAGTGATGAAACCAACCCTGCCTAACCATCCTGGTATTTGATACACCTTTTTTAAGAGAAGAATTTGTAAAGTGAATGACAGCAGGGATACACTTTTAGTTGATTCCAGTATAATACTAGTGACTAAAACTATGCAAAAAGTCTGTTAACTTTATTTCTATATCGCTAACACTGAACACGTAAAATACAACTAACTATTCGGTTTAGGGTGTTCTCTATGAAGATAGCCGGTAGAAATAAATAAGACATGCGTGTTTCTTATTCAAGACTTAATGACTAGAACAGCAATTGTTAGGTTTAAGAATCCATGGGAACACTGAAAATGAGATTTGGACACCTTCTACAAACCATTATAAAATAAAACAAAACTCCCTCCTTGAATCTCCATGATGAAGACAACTACTTCGTGTGGTGATCTACGAATGGGAGATGATAAATTGGAGTTCAGGGGGTTAATGAGAAGATCAACAGAATTCACTATGTGATGTGGTTGGCTATCAAGTTACAGTGTTAGGTATTTGTCAGTTTTTGATATGCTGATGATGTTTTTGTAGTTGCATTAAAGGAGATGACGATTCATCGTATTTTTGAACTAGGAGTAATGTTATCTAGACTTAAGTAAAATAGCGGGAAAAAAATTTCGAATTCTGAGCGACAATTATTAAGGTTTATCGAAGTATGAAATTCTGTTCGCAAAAATATATTCATAGAAACAGCAAAAGCAACCTTTAAGCTTAACAGTAAGGTAACAAAAATCAAGGATGAAGACCAAAAAAGGCCAGTAATAGCCCCAAAAATGTACAAATATAGGGGTCCACTTGACTAATAAAACATGTAAAGCAAATCACTGAAGTCTGAAAACCCGTAAATTAAGTCGTAGGATAGAAACAACTAATCAAGAGGAAGTTATTTACTACCAAAGGGAAAAGTAATGGCAAAGTATTTGTTACGTGTTAAAAGGGTGCAAGAGGAAAATGTAATCTCGCAAATGAAGTGATTGTGCAAGAAAAATAAGCCAGATAGGAATGATTTTAAGGACCACTATTTAACGCAAAATTAACCTTCCAGATAAAATCATGAAACTTGGTTGATTATTTCAATAGTCTCTAGAATAACTCCTTAAGTCACTCTAATATAAATGAGTTGATGAAGCTGAAAATGTGAAAGAAATTCAGTAAACAGGTGAAGTCTAAGTCAACGCTTAGTCTTCCTATTTCGCAGACGTAGTATCTGAAGCAACGTTAGTATTCTCAAAGTGTAATTAAAGTTTAGAATAAGATCTCACAATATGCATGAATAACCTGTTAAACAACAGACCAAACTAATTCACATATTCAGTTCCACATACCACCATTTCGTGATGTATATTTGAACGAATGGATAAAAAAGCTTCCTTTTTGTGACGGTATCGCGAATTGACAGAAGTTGGAAACTGTTGGCCAATGGACTCCGATCCAGTGGCTGAACGGTTAACACATTCTCCATGGGACGTGAAAGTTCTGATTTCTATCCGTAGCCGGGTCATGGATGAATTCCGCTGAAAAGTCCCATACTAGGATGAAACATCTGTCCAATGCTCTTAAGTTTTCAATGGTTCGCCAAGTGTTAACAGTCCGCGATGAATGAAACCTTAAAAATAAAATCCCCATAAACCTCAGACTACATTACTTATTAATTTGTTAGTCCTATATCTCTGAGACCGAATTTATTTTGAACAGCAGTATATTACAACTGAGTACAGAAGTATTTTTACTGAGAAAAAATTAAATTAAACTTATATGTAGTTTCATGACTTCATTTTTAGTTGCCTACATTGTACACAACCTATATATCGTGTGTTGAATACTTTCTACAGGAAGCTTTCCGTTTATACTTTGGTAGATGGAAGAGAAAAGATTGTCTTCTCCATACTTCGATTTATGTCAAAATGTCACATGGATGGTACATTAAGTTAGTTTACTTGTTTCTTTAGTCAACTGAGGGTTAACCTACTTGTCAATCAGTTCCCTGTAGCATTTTGATACAGGCTTGACAAGTGAACAATGGTTAATTAGTTTTGCCAAGTAAAAGAATGCTCTGCAGTCATAATCAAAATACTGTTTCTTGCGACTTCGGTACCTCAGTGAGCTGTAAGCCATTGAAGTATAATCATTCTAGTTACTCAGATTAGTTTCATAAACAGAAAAAGTCTAAACTGCACAAATTTATCTCCTGACTATATATTTAAAAATTTATCAAGAAATCACCCTACGCTTTGAATACTTGATCAGCAGCTTTAGCTTCAATCTCAACAGCTCACTTATTAGTCATAAACTAATTTCTCAACATGTTTGTTTTATTTAATATTTGGGTTTAAGAAAATTTATTTTCGTGAAATAAAGTCAGCTGAAAAGTTATTTTTTGTAATCATGGAGTGCAAATCAATTGATGAATTCAATTGTATTAGCGGTCATGACCCAGACAGCCAAGGCATTATCACTTACTGAATCAATTAATAACCTAATGAATCAAATCGATTAACTGTATTATATTTTTTTCTACATGCTCTTTTTGATAAAAGTGAGTTAATTTAATAATGCTATCTTGAGGTTTGTTGGGATTTACAGATTTTTTTGTAAGTTGATATTCATCTAGGACTGACACGAGTTGAAGGAACACTAAAATTCTGGGGGCACTGGATAGGTGTTTCGTCCTAGTACGGTACTCCCAAGCAATGTGAGCTCCATGACCCCCCTAGGGATCGAACCCAGGATTTTCAAGTTACTTGGCCAGCACGTCACCCCTGATGAATTCTAACCTAAAATCAATTCGTAGACTTCCACAAACCTCCAGATGGAATTAATCTAGCGCTGAGTGGTGACTAGCATTTAGGGGTGGTTCCCGAAGTTCCAATGAGAAGTTGTGACCAGTGGAGTCAGTTAAGTCGAACATGAGAACAGTTAGTCAACGACGACACAGGATTTAGGTCACGCTACATCGTAAACTGACAGAAGTAGGAAATATGGACCAGTGGGTTCAGACCCAGTCACTCAATGGTAAAGTGCTGGTCATGGAACCCCTAAAGGCCCTGATGGGGTGGGTTCACAGGTGGGTACTGCTGAGGAGTACTATACTAAGATGGAACAATTGACCAGTGCTCCCAGATTTCCAATGTTCCTCCAACCGATGTCAGTCCATGATGAAGTGTAGTGTTGCACTATATCAGTAATACAGAAGTTGGGTGCAGTTTTAAGGAGAGAAACGTAACTTGATTAGGTTGTGAATTTCATCCACTCAGGTGGTTTTGACGTATGTTACATATGCCTAGTCACCTCCGGACCTCGTCGCGCAATATTGACTGAAGCTGACTGAATGCTCGGGGTAGCCAGCCTGAAAAGTGGAATCGGTTCATAAAGTCCTAAACTGTTGGTGTAAGTAATGTTGGGAGATTAGGAGTAGATGGTTGGGGTCGATGTGACAACAGAAATCAGCAATTGGTGACTCTAGATGATGTGGCTTAGAATTGAAGTTAGTGGCACATATTATTCCCAATCTTCACACAGAATTCAGTAATTTCTCCCTTCACTTCCTTCTTTTGTAATTCTTGTGAGTGCTTTCTATCTATCCTCCCCCATTTCTCCCTCTTTCTTCTTCTTGCCTTGTTACTTGATGTACAGATATTAAGTATGGCTACTTGGACCACTACACAATAATGCCTGGTCTTATGTCCCTATTAGGGATGGATTGGCTCGTTCTTTGCTGTTGTCTTTATGCTACGTTTTGGGGAAAATGAAATGTCTTGTATTCTAACGTTTTATGCCAAAAAGATATTTCTTGCTTCTGTATCATCCAATGGAATTCAGTATTTGGGCATATTCTTGAAACTAAGATCATCTGTTCAACGGAGTAACATTATGCAAAGTACAGCAAACTGTATGCAGTGACAGTCATCAAAAAATGGATTTCAATCAGTGTAAGTATGATTTTCCAGTTGTTTTAACTTGACAGAAACTTTTAATTCTAGTCTACATTCATCTCAATACTTTCATGTTAAGGAAAGGTTAGTGTAGCAAAGGGGAATCTCAGGTAAATGGCATTAGCCGTATCAGTATACTTATTTTAAAAGTTATCTAACTTATGGCTTAATTACTAAGATTATTGTACGGCTTAGTTTAGGAGCTTTCTATTGACTTCTACCTTATTTTTGTATGGCTTATAGTTTGGAAATAATTGCATGTTGACTGAAATCCATTTTTGTGCATTATTTGTGTTTGAAATTGGTTGTTTTTTATCTTTACACATGATGGTGCATTGTGACCAGGTAACTTGCACGCACAGATGAATCAGATCTTTTGAAATATACGGAAAATAAGCACTAAACTTCTTCTTGTAATGTACAAGGTTATATAGGAGGGCCGAATTGTGTGGTTTACGGTGTAGGCGGATTAAATATACGAAACTTCGCCAGTGTATTCAAGATCAGTGATGTGTAAGGTCAGCGATAAAACTGAATTAAAAGAATCGCATGCTTAAGACAATTGCAACCCCGCAAATTTAAAGCAAATGTGGTGTTAATTCAATTTTATAAAACTAATAAACCACTTACTTTTGACACATTTGATGATTTACCATCCAAGCGAACTAAATTTGGATATGAAGTTTGTACAACGTTCAACATTTGTTTATACGAGAACAACTTAGATATTTCCCAGTTGTTTCCAGCAAATGGCATATACTCAATGAAGCGTACTTCAATAGGCTAAAAAGAATAACAAGTGTACGCATTTCGCGTCACCTGAAGTTGTATTAACATTTCAATATTCTATTACTCGTAAGGTAAATGGATTAGTCAATACAGAAAAAGCAGAATTCTTATTAATCAAAGAATGTTAATAAGGAGAACCTATGCGTCTATGTTTCCTAGTGGTTGGCAATCATTTGCAATGCGTAGTTCTAAAACGTCAAGCAAACTGATATATTCTTCCTAAGATTACCAGAGATATTGTCAAATCCAGCTCTCAGATGCTGTAGTGTTGATTTAGCTTTAAAACATTTGATATCAGAAACAATGCCTCACAATTCATTCATTTAACATCCTGATCTATAAGCTCAAAGGGTTGTACTTGAAAAGTTGATACGCTTATCTTTGAAAGTTCTACTATCGAAAACTTCAAGTCAAAGTACACCTCTATTCAAATAATGATCATCGACACGTGAAAGGACAAATTGGCTTGCAAGATAAAATGTTTTTCGCTTGTTATTGACTAAAAAATAAAAGAGACCAGATAATCCGCATATTTAACTGAAATTGACCAGTCATATTGATGGGTTGAAATGCTGATGAAAGCATGCGGCATCTATGGATTAGAAACTCCTCTTCGATATATCTTTCATTCTGTTCCATTCCGTTGAAGGATACATTGTCCACGTGGGGTAGTGTACTCGTTGATGTGTACATTTGACAAATCCACGAAGCCCAAACCTTTTGTTCAATGGTGTAACTGATACTAATGGATTGCAGCGTAAGGTGTGAAAAATACCGATGATATTATTAAAATCCCCATACCCAGCAATAATTTATTCATTTGCAAATTATCCCCTGTTCTGCTTGTTTTTAGCCTCACTTCTTGTGCTTTATGTTTCCATGTAATATTCTATGTTTATTTTGCCGGATTTCTCATCAATCTATTGTTATCACCTTCCATTCGATACATATATACTACTTATAGGCATCCTTATAAGAGGCTGTCACTACATTACTACTGATGATGACGATGACTATCATGGGGTATAATAGTCAGAAGGATTCATCATCGATGTCTTCTATCTTCCTATGATAAAATTCACTGAAAATTGCCCTTGGGACTCAACAGTGTAATAAACCATATGAAATCTGGACCACAGTATCTGCATATCTGTATAAGGAGAAAAGAAAAAAATCCAGTTGGAGGACGAGCTCCCCCATTCAGTCAAAACAGAAAATTTCTGCGTATTCTGGAACTGTGCACTAAACAAACAATTAGCTGGCATAAGTAGTATGAGGGAGTAGGAAAACATGGAAGCTCTTCATTTGTTCAGAGATGAAGTCATCAGAAATTTGTGTTGACTGATTACTTTCAGGTAACCAGAACTTTCAAATCACGGGATTTTATTTGCTTACTCCAACAGTCTGAAAGTACTTGGAATCCATCAAAATGACTTGATGGTTGGGATTAGATGTTTTTCTGGTCGTAGATATCGTCACTACTGATTAAATTATCTCATTTTGCCTGCATTATTCGAGTAGCATCAATCATTCGGTCTCCGCAAACTTTATGGTCTGAAAATAATAATAAATTCAGGAAGCCAACATGAATTCTGCTTTGAAATCACGCCTAGTTTTGAAATTCTCGTTTTAAGCAGAGTAACTAGTATTCACTTTATATAGTTCTAGAAATATTAGGTGAACAGAGAAGTTGGAGTTTCGGAAACCTGAAAAATACATTAAAATTACCTGATTTAACTGAGACATAAATGTATGTATGATATGAATGAGACAGTGATTCACTAATGAACCAAAACCAATAGGTCTACTTGAATTCTATAAAATATTTACTCCTACCATATAATTTGCATTGCTAATTTTACGGCTTTTACAATGCTTGTCACATTATTATTATGCAAAGCATTCAATCAGATGTTTTATGACAAATTGTTCCACATGAACAGTGTATAGTATCACTGATTACTGCACTACACTCAGTGCTATAAACTACTATAGTATTGATGAAGTTGTTTTCAGAGGAAATCTGTTTGAAACTACAGTAATCTATTCATACTGTGAAAAAGCGGACACTTTAAAAATTATTATTCCACAAGCCTATGAGTTAGAATTAATTGACCTTCTTATTAGGTAGACAGTAAATCAGCTAAGGTAAAAGTAAAACTTGAGCACGATGGTAGGGTATAATTTCATATCAGATTGTTTACTTGATATGGCTAACAGTGACTCCGAATTATTTGCTGGATGACATTACGAACAGAATTTACTGCTCATATTTCAAAGTAATCACACTACTTTCAAACTTCACTTATATAGTCCAGCATTTCTTCATTTTTTGTTTTCAAGATAATAGAATTTTCTAGTTATCTGCAACATGTGATGAGTTATCCGTGTTACATATCTGTGATCAATCTCTCCCTCCACCTAGCTATATTAGATTTAAGAATTATCACCAAAACCTCCCACCCTATTGTGTGATTATGGGTCAGTGCATCCTGAGCGATAGTGGAGGTTTTCTCTTAATTGCATGTCTTAGTAGGGTCTACTACTATGCATTTCGCTAAATTTTTGTACTCTGGTATACTGGCTGTCAGAGATTGGTTGCTTTGACCTCTATGCTTGACTTTACAATCATCAAATAGTATTTGACAGATTAGGTTGTTTTTCTTTACTGGCTGTACTGGGACTCTTAGTCTACTAAGTAGCTCTCTGAGAGAGTTTGTGAGTTTGAATCCCATCCTAATCCTAGTATTGTGAAGACTGCCACGTAAAAGTTTCTGTGACTTCTTTATACGGAAACACTACAGAGGATTTGAATTCCCCCCTAGGCATAGTGCAATGCCCACTAACATAACCACTCATTCTCTTATAAGTCCGTGTAAACTTTTCAGTAAATACCATAAGAGTAGTTGTTAGGACGCCGTGCATCTCTGATACATTTCAGCTTCCTATTCAGGCTTTTTGACTTAATTGTCAAACTCTTAGCCCGATTACTTAGATATTTTACCAAGTCTACCCTGACAGATGCAGGGTGAGATAATGTGAAACCCAAGTATTCTTCCAAATGTGTTGATTTCCTATAAAAAACTGGTACCTAAGCTTTCATCTTCTCCCCTCTCGATTTTGCAATACAACACAAGTAATTCTCTTTCATTTTCTAATTCATAAGCGAAATGGGTCATATTTGCTATCGAGTTAATGTGTGTGAAAAATCATTGGATATGTTTCGATTTCAACACAGTAAGTGTGCCATATTCATATCGCCACCAAACTTTAAAGTGGTTTGAAATATATTTCCAATGCCACTTGTTCCCGACTGTTCATGAATTTGTCTGCTAAGATCAGGGATATTGGAGATCTCATTGGTACACCTTCTGTTTGTTTATATATCTTGCTTTGAAATTTAAAAACCTCGGGGAGTTAGACACAACTGTATCCCTAGCATAATTTATTTAACTTCCTCAACTGGGTTAATGTGAACAAATACCACCTACCTAAGGTTATTATTTGCTTATTTATTCTGTTTACATTCACTTTGCGCCTGGATGACAGATTCTGACTGTATAGCTGATTTGATTATGAAAGAAAACTTGTGTATCTCCCACTCAAATGGCAGTCAAGTAGTTTTAGGCGAAAATGAGATACTATTTGTTGATAGTTGTAATTTTCCGTTGACATATGGTCTACTATGCTCAGTGGGAAGATGATCACTCACTGGTATTCAGAAACATGCGACTAACGGGTCCCAAGTAGGAGAAAGTGCACCTCCTGGATTCCTCTACCAGTCTCTATCAAGTAAATTATGGAAATGATACATGTTTAACAGTTGGGTTGTGTAGTTGGAGATGAGCTTGGAAAAATGTCACACAAAGATCTCATGGATTATATAATGTCTTAAGAACTTAGAATTACAATTCGAAGATTGTGTTTCCATAGCAATCAAATCCAGATCTGAAGGAGTTACAATCAAGCTGAAAGTAGTATAAAAGCAACAACCATACCCTACAAAAGACGTTTCGAGAACATCTTTGGAATATTTTAGGTGTGTTGAGTGAAATAAGCAACCCAAAGTATATTGTTCTAAACCTCGTTAAAACCATGAATTTGTTGCTGTGGCTCAGTGGTTTAGGGAGATGACTATCTATCAGTAGGTTATCATTTTAAGTCCTACTCCATCTACAGAGGTTTGGGAAGCCAAGTGGTTTCTGTCACCTGACTATGTGGGAAAATGTAGTTTTTGTCAATCGAGATTACCTCGAAAATTCTCATTGCTAATATCAACTCAAAAATTCCTGAGTGAAATAGTCAAGGTCAGCTGGATAAAGTTGAGTTGAAAATGGCATCTATCTGCTACTGAGTTGTTAACTACGACTGATATTAATTCACAATTCTTTTGTAAAAATAAAATCTTGATAAACAGTCATTAATTTAATCTTTCATGCATCCATTTTAAGTGATTAACAAATGGAATCTTCAGTAATCTGAAATATGAATGGAATCTTTACCAGTTTTACTGTTGGTGCACATAATTTTCCCTCTAAGGGACTATTTCTTGTCAAGAGTAATCCAATAGTAAGTGTAATTATATTCTAAATATATAAGTGAGAAAGTTTTTGAATATGCGATTGAAAAGCTGTTTTTTAAAGTAAATAAATTTTCTTAAAAACAAAAAACCTATGATGTGTTAAGAATACTGAAAATTAAAGGTATAGCCAACACTGAAAACTCTATAAATTGAATGATGATATGCTATACACATTTTTAAGAAGAAAAAAACCTTCCAGCATCAATTAAAAATACTAATTTATTCCAAGGAATTTGATTTCAAAAATATACACTTACTAGATATCGTGTTAATTCAACAAAATTGCATAATTCATCATCATTGAAACCTTTCATAACTACACAATTGATCTAGATAGAGAAAAATTTAAGTGAATGAAAATTAGTCATGTTGATAATCCTAGTGATCATAATGCTGTTTTGTTTTTTGAATAGATAAAACTTCAAACTAAAACATATTAGAGTATTTTTAGATTTAATATGATTATCTGAAACTCTATTTAAGAACAAATTATGAAGTCTGAAATAATATCAAATATATGAATATAACTTGAATCTGATATCTGAACTGATAACTGAAAAATATAGCTGTAATCATATATTGATTTGTTGCTGGAAGGTAACCAACTTCATGTTATCTAATCCTATATGCTGATCGAATTATTTTGATCACTTTGTAATGTAGTCACCTGGCTAAGAGACTCACCTTCACGAAGCATTAAGATACTTGTTAGTTGCATGCAGGTAAACAGCAGAAAGTCCACAATCTAGGTTTCTTGCTTCATGGCACTCGTCATTAAGATGTACTGCATCGGAACTGATATCCCAACGGAAACTTGAACACATATCACACAGTGTTGATGTTAGATAAGTTACCACTGAGCTAGCTATTTGAACCGAAATAGCTTTGACTGTCCCATATAACAATGATTTTTAAAACACCTCAGTAACTAAATATTGTTGTTCTTGCCTACGCTTTTCCCATATATGTATGTCATAATGCAAAATATTCGCAACATTTAAACTAAAAGTCTTTGTTTCCCTTAGGTTAGATTCATGTGTAATGTGTTATACAAATGAATAAATAGCACATCCACGTACACACAATAAATTGCTAATGTACAACGTAGTTACTGAGTGACTCTAAAGTTCACTCCAACAACGGCTAAAATAACCAATGAGGTTTCTTTATATTTCGGTTGGAAAGGCAGATTATTGTAAAACTAAGGATTTTAATTGGTTATTTTAGTTGTTGTTAAGGTGCTCTTTACAGTTATTCAAGCTATTTATTGTGCAACAGTTTACAATTAATTAGCAAATACGTTCCAATTAAACAGCACGAAAAAATAAAAAATCTAACGGATCCTTAGAAGGCGTGTAAAAATAGCTACATAATAGTTTGTACAAATAAACACAATAAATGGCTAGTATATACTCAACCAAATTTTGCATTGCTCTTTCTTCGGTCGGTTATTACCAAAATAAGTAGATTAATTTTAAAAAGGGAATACCTTCAGCTTTATCCAATGCAAATTAGCCAGTTGGATGCAGCATGTATGTTCATGATTAATAAATGTGAAAACGAAGACTTTTACAGCTATTTCTTCATTACTGAAAACTACTTCATGACAAAGAGGAAAGTTAAGGATTTCCAATGTAGAATTGATATCAGCTGGAAATTTACCCGAAACCGTAAAATGATGGACACCTTTTTCATTCTCGTTCACGGCTGCTTAATGATGGATATCTACCATCTTAATGAATAATAATTTCATGTTCATTAAATACAAGCTTCAAGAAGTATTTCTTGAAGATGTAGTCGGAACTTGTGTCTTTCCCCATCAATCGGTTAGCAAGTGGATACACATTTAAATTGATGACATTGAGTAGTAGTTGTATACTGCTGCTAATCGACTTCAGAATATATTGATCATGAGTGGGTCAAAGCTGAGGAAATTTGCCTCGAAACCTGAGGATGATGAGCAAAATTTGAAAGGGTTTCATTGTGTCACTGTTGAAGAGTCTCAGTATGGAAAAGGTTAACAATGGTTCTTCTATTGGTGCCAACCTATTCTACTAACTACGGTGATATTTCTTTCCATCAGAAACAGTTATCAATAAATAACATACTTTCTTCTCAAACTTATCAACTGATAAGTTCAGAAATTGGTATGTTGTAATAAACTTTATTGGCCATTACTTAACTTTCACGCCTATACAGAGGAATACCATCAAGTCCAAACTATCTCTTACGAAAGTATACGTGCAACAAGATGAAAAATTAAAAACTAATGATTTTGGGGGTAGTTAAAAGTGTTTTTTTTTGTGAAAATTCAAGATTATTATGAAGTTACTTTTTAATAGAACCCTACATTACAGAATGAATTCAGTTACTCTCAGTTAACAGGTAGGAAACTCATGATAACCACTACCACATTAAATTAAAGTGATGCTTAGTTTAAAAAAATGCTGGTAGCTGTTTGTTTAAAGAGTCAGTCACTCCTTAGTAACATCTCGGTATTTCTTAAGATTTGAAACTCGATATCGAAAGAAATTGGAAGTGTGCATATTTTGATACAGATGCTTACATTACATCATTCATCTGAGAAATGGTATTAAACTTAGGTATTTACTCGACCAACACCCTCGCCAATATTGCATGCTTCATTTTGCCTAGAAGACTGAAAGGGGGTCGGCTGAAGTAAAAAAGTATTGAGATACTACTGTTGTTCAGTTCCCAATGTTCATATTGAAAAGATGGGTTGAGAATACACTCTGCTTCTTTGAATTATTATGTCATATTACAGAACCTGTGTTTGTGCTGATAACTAGTTTAGGAATACACTTTGAAACGTTTGCATGGTAAGGATTTGGGTTAGGCATTGCAGTGCAAATGCAGAAACATTTAATTGGTGATCACTCTAATTATACGGATAACTTCACATTGTAAAAGATCAAGTATTATGTTCAGCGTTCAGTTCGACAGTACCTTACTAATTTAGGAAATGACAGGTAACTCAGTAGTACACACCTGGATTATAATCATTAAACTTTAGGTACCTTCGAAGTACTGTCGGTGTTTTAGATTCATAGAGTGAACAGTTTTCCGGTGAGAAAAGAGGTCCGCAGAAACAAAAGAATGTTAATTGGATTTTTTTTTGAGGGAATTGTGGAGATTTGGAAATATTTCAAGTTGTTATTCATCGTAGACTGACATCAGTTGGAAGAACAAAGGAAACCTAAGAACACTGGACAGCTGTTCCGTCCTAGTATGGGACTCCTCAGCAGTGCGCAACAACAACTTGAAATATTTCCGAATTTCCACAACTCCCTAAAAAAAATTCAATTGAACTGGTGCTCATTAGTGACTAGCTTCGAGAAGTATTCCCGAAGTTCCAATGACAAGTCGTGACCGGTGGAGTCGAAGCCTGATGGCCGTGAGGACAGATACTCAACGATAACATTGGGTGGCGGTTGCGCTATATCGTGAGCTAACAGAAGTTGGAAATATGGAGCACTGGATTCTGACCCAGTGGCTCAATGGTAACGCGCTGGTCGCGGAACCTGAAGGTAGCGTGTTCGATCCCCGGCGGGATCGTGAGTGCGCACTGTTGAGGAGTCCCGTACTAGAACGAAACAGCTGTCCAGTGCTCCCAGGTTTCCTTTGTCCCTCCAACTGATGCCAGTCTACGATGAATAACAACTTGAAAGGAATGTTATTTGAAAAAATGATTAAAAACCTCTAAAATGCATAAAATACCTGTAATGTGTTCTTAACTGGCAAATACACTAACTTTTGGTGAAGAAACAAATTTAGATGGTCATAGTTAGAACACGTCCTCAATTAATGAATTAGCTGTTTTTTTAGTGTGATAGGTCTGTATTTTAAACTTGCTAGATTCCATGATCACACAAGCAGAGGAACTAGGTCCTCAATAACACTGATGACTATGATGAAGGACGATGTCATAAATAGTTACACCTGTACATTTGAAATAAGTGAAGTTTTCAGTATTTGCTTCATTGTCATAAAATATGAACTTGGGCACTGAAGTGGGTAGTGATTTCACCCTTCGTCTGACATTTAATGACTCACTTAGTGAGAGAGTATGATTTCCTGGGTTGTGTTTGGAATATAATTTCTTCAGCAAACTTCACCTTACTACTATTTACTATTTCAGATTTAGGTAAGCTCAAGTGGTTTGTCTAACCGCAGCTGATGAATCTTATTGACAGCATACTAACTGGATGGAATCCACTAAATTTAGAGGTGACTCTCCTAGAGAGATACTAACTCACAAAATACGCATATCAATTCAAAACATTTTAATGCTGAGAATTTTGCAAACTACGTTTTCCGCACACCCAGTAGTGACACTGTGACTGAAAAATGAATCACCTATACTGGTCACTTCCTGCTGTGTTCATCAATTCGGCTGCTCCTGGACAGCCAGTTTCGTTGGCTACTGCTTTAGGAACTAAATTTTCGTGCTCATGAATACCGCCAAGCGTGGCTAAGTAAATGTGTGGTAAATACCGCCACCAACTCAATATTAGTACATTTACTTCAAACTAACCGTACGACGGATATGAATAAGCCGTTTTTCATTATTTACCGGGTTTCCATCAACTTACCAAAAGGTAATCGGCACCGATTCCTTCAAACTGCAGGAACGATGGCAGTCATGCTTCGACAGTCTGAGTTATGTGCTAAAAAAGTTTTCGACATAACAACTACACTGGGCCGACTCATGGCTAGTAAATCCTTCAGCATCCTACTCCATGTAATCTGATCTAATTCCACGCTATAGATATCCTTTCATCCCTATAATCTGAAATAATTTAATCACATTCTCTTGACGTGTGTTATTCCCTAACTTGATTAATGTTCATCCAAACTGTCAAATTATCACATTATCTGTCTTTGTTCATGGCATCAAACTTTCGTGCACACCTCCCTATTTTTCTACTAAACTGTTACCTCATAGTATTGCGTAAGCCGTATAATAGCTTATTATGAGGTCTCTTAATAAGTGGTTCTGAAATTAATGTTCCCACAAGACTTTTCTTAAGTGACTTCCTTAACTGTACAACATTATTAACTGTTAAACAAAACCTCAATATTGTTGATGAAAACTATGCAGTAAAGATAAATAACTGTAGAACCTGAAGAAGTTATCAAAAGAATATTCTTTGTTCATTCACATGGCTTTTAACATAATTTATATTGTTTAATTGATATTATTGTATCCTCCAGTCGTCAAGTTTGTTTTTAAGTGAGCCGTTAGGTTAAAATACCTCAATGTTGCCACTAGTATGCGTACTACTATAGTATATCACAAGTAACAGCTGTATTTTTTGAAATTTCTTATACAACTCTGGATCGGAAGTAATTTTTAGGTAATAGCATATCTTTCAAATGTTCCCTTTTGCTGCACATTACCGCTCTTGTAAGTCAGCATCAAGTGTACTGTTTGGAATGAAGCTGTTATTATTATCATGATTATCATTATTCATATTGTTATTATTATTATTATATTGTGTCCGTTTATCCATTCTTTCAGTCTGATTCTCTATCATCTACTCACCTCATATAAAATATTGTCAATACTAATATAATAGTTGCTTATTTCGAAATATATGCACATAAAAAAAATAAACCTATCACATACCTTAACATTATCAAATCCAATTTCTACTGCTTTTATTACAGCCGCCATTGAATGCTTGAATATAGCTTGTCCAGTCAATTTTATCAGTCGTTCTGATTTTAAACTGTCCAAGCTGATATTCACAGAATTCAATCCAAATTCTTTTAGCTTTGTAGCCATTTGTTTAAATTTTACTCCATTTGTTGTCATTCCAATTTCAGTGAAATGTTTATGTTCACATTTCAAAAAGTTTAAAGATTCTTTTCATAAAAATCAATTTGAAATATAAATTTCGAACTTATAATCTGAAGTATATCAGGTCGTAGTAGGGGTTCCCCACCAGTAAGTCGAACTTTCTGTATACCCCGATGACAGAAATAATTCGCAAGGAATAAAATCTGCTTTGATTGCATCATATATGAAGAGATTTTATTTATGTGAGGATTTCCCCTAGGCATACAGTACAAACCTTTAATTCAAAAACATATTTGTTTATTTTATTTCATCAACTTACAATTCAAATTGCATTTTTCCGTTAGAGAAATGCGTAAGTAGTCATGAATTCTACCGAAATTGTCAACAAGTTTTGAAAATTTCCTGATATGCTCATTCATGTTGAAGCACTTAACACGAAGAAATTTGAATAACACTCTCCGATAATATATTTTTATTTTAATTGGTTTGAAAGACAACCAATTAAATTGCAGCTAGCAATTAGTGTGTCGATGCACTTTCTTCAGATTACACTAAACGCCATACCACCAACTTCTGAAATAACCAATGTAGTGTTTTTATTTTGCTGAAAATATCACCCCTAAGGTTAAATCAAGAAAGTTAATTGGTAAGACCTTCATGGCTCATTTTCGCAGAGATTTGTTGTCATTCTTTTTTTATGAATTGATTTTGAGGTTATTAGGGTGTGCTTTTTGAAATGTCGCTGTACGTTTGCACGTTTCATAGAAAGTATTACAGCTAGCTGCATTTTCAGAGAATGTCTGAAGTCTCTGAATGACAGAAGAAATGTAAATCAGTAAAAAGAATTAAGACAAAACTGTAAACATCTCAAGAAGTGATTTTAATCGATCCAGGTGATACATTTATGGACATTTAATTTATGAAGTAATCTTTTTGTTGTTGTTGATATCACGGCTTGCGAACGGTTCCAGGTTTGAGTCTTAGTGGAAAAAATATCATTCACTAGGAGATAAGTACATCCAGGTGATGAGTCCCAGATAGAATGAAGCGTCGGTCAGTGGTTTCGCTGATAGGCACTATCTATCAGCAATATCAAATTTGAAGTAATCATTTACAATTCTCATGAAATCAGTGTGGAGATCTAATGCACTGCACTCAGCATAAAGCGTGAACAAGATCCGGATTTTCAACACCAACGTCAATTCAGTGCTTCTGTATGTCTCAGAAACTTGGTGCTTTACGAAAAGCATTTCCAACAAACTAAAGACATTCATCAACAGCTGCCGCCTACGCTCACTCGATACTGAAGATCAGATGAGTGGCCAGGATAGTGAGAATAAGCAACAAGGAACTCTGGCAACGAACCAATCAAGAACCTACCACCCAACAAATATGCAGAAGAAAGTGGAGATGGATTAGACTGAGCATACAGTGAGAAGGCATCACGCTCCAGGCCAGGCCCTCGAGTGGAACCCAGATGAAAAGCGACCAGTTGGACGTCCCAGCTGAGGGTGATATGGAGGAGATGGTGTGGGGAAAAAAATGAAAGCTTCTGGAAAGTCGAGGAGTCAGGTTCAAAAGACTTCAGAGAAGAGAATGAAATAGAGACGTGCTACTGAAGCCCTCTGTTCTACTAGGAACCCAAAGGATAAATAATAATAATTTGCAATCCTGGTTTTCGTGTTTAAGCCACAGTGACTAACTATAATTTCTTATAAATATATGTATATATATAATAGTACAATTCGATTATCTGAGCAGGTTTGATGCCGTATAACAACAGTGACTCACACCTTTCATGAGCAAATTTGAGCGTGGAAGTTTTACTTCATAACCATGGTACCAAACAGTAAGTTATGGATATTATAATACTGATTTTGACTATCTGAGATTGCCGTGGTTCGTCAGATTAATATTTATACTGGGTGATGATTGAAGGTGAAATGAAAGTCTGGACTGAGGCCATGTTTGGACCAGCGATCGCAGGTCGTCGGCCGCAGTCCAAATCTTCAGTTCACCTTCAGTCACCACCCAGTATTATAATACTGATACTTTCATATGCTAGCGAAGACCATTTGAGTCTGCAGGGATTTTTTAAAATTTTCTTTTCATCATATTTAATCGAAATCAATTCTTTCTGAAATCTTGTGGCCTTTCTGCTTTACAGCTGAGCAAAAGAAGTAAGATTGTTGTTAAATCTATTTCCAACCATATTTTATGACTTCGTTAGTTATTTCCCGTCTGCTGTTTCATACTACTTCCTGCTGGTAAGTAGTATTAGTCTATTTCAATTATCATGCCATCGAACATATTTCATTGAGTAATGACAACTCGTTAAAAATATGGCTTGGTTCAATTTGATTTCATTTCCATCTTTATGTTTTGATTCAGACCCTTCCATTTCTACCTGTATTGTATCATCTTCAGCTTTGGGATATGTTAATTTCTGAGTCCTGACATTTAATAGATTCTATGTTTAGCCTGGTATTTCATCCTCATATATTATTTAGACCAACTAGTTAAAACAGGTGTGCAGTGACCAATCATTTCTAGAACTTTGTGTAAAATCGTTTTGATTTTAGTTATCCAAAACAACTAGCCTGTCTTACTAATAACCATGCCCGCTTCAAAAATATGTTAACACCGTAAACATGGGTTTTACACTCTGCATCAATATTCATTGTAAATTATTATCATAGAACCGTAGTCTGTAACAATTTCCAACTATCATGCGTGCATTCAGCACGGATTTATGTTACGAAATATACGGTTATCCCAAGGGGCATAAGATATCTACAGTAATCAGTATGAAGCAACATTATTTTAAATAAACTTTCTACTTCTCTAAATAGACAGTCAAGTTTTATCACATTTTCTGTACGATCCATAACTTATATTTTACAATAAAACTGCTAGTCTGTAGTAAAGATGGTTAACTTTTTTAGAAAGTGCCTCTTGAATTTAAGAGGATGGTAGAGATTATAATGTATAGGAGTGCATGAACCCATAGGTTTTCTACTTTGCCGATATTAATCAACACTAAACTGTTTCTGATATTCGTCATTATTTTCTAAATCATATACCCCATTTACTCATCTATTCTGGTCCATCTAATATAAAATAAATATGGCCTGCATACTATTATTATTATTATTATATTATTTCTCCCTTGGGTTCCTAATGGAACATAGGGCTTCAGTAGCACGTCTTCACTCCACTCTGTTCTCTGAAATCTTTTGAACCTGGCTCCACGACAGCCCACAAGCTCTCATTTCCTCCTCGCACGGTCTCCTCCATGTCACCCTCACCTCGGACGCCCAACTCGTCGCTTCCCATCGGTGTTCCACTCGACGACCTGGACTGACACCTGATGTCCCCAGTCAGCCTTCTCAGTGTATGCCTAATCCATCTCCACTTCCTGCTACTGCATATTTGTTGAGCGATAGATTCTTGTTTGGTTCGTTCTCAGAGTTCCTTGTTGCTTATTCTTTCTGGCCATCTGATCTTCAGTAACGAGCGTAGGCAGCTGTTAATGAATGTCTTTAGTTTGTTGGAAATGCTTTTCGTAACGCGCCAAGTTTCTGAACCATATAGAAGCACTGACTTACTTGACTGACATTAGTGTTGAAAATCCGGACCTTGTTCTCTGTGCTGAGTGCAGTAGATCTCCACACTGATTTCAGATTAATGAAGGCCTGTCTCGCTTTTCCGATCCTGGCTCTCTTTGACGTCCTCGTCTGTCCCGCCTGTAGTTGGCCGGCATGCTATACATAGAATATTCAATAGTAGGAACTTTAGTAAGAGGCTCTTCACTTGCTACCAATGGATAGAAGATTGTTTTGCGATCCACCATGACAGTTACAATTCTTTGATGAATAAACTCAGTCAAAGTAGAATTAAGCACAGATACCCACTTATGAATTTAGAAATGACTATTTTACTGAGAAAACGGAGTTAAGTCAGAAAATTTGAACTAGTTGATTGAGGTCCAGTAGCTGAAGCATAGAGTGCTTGTTGCGAGACTTAAGGGGAATCGTCAGTCCACATAGCTAGGATGAAAAACTTGTCTATTGTTTTCTGGTTCTCAGTGGCTGGGTAACTACTGGCAGTTAGTGATTCAAAGTATGTCCAAAACAATCACTGTCTTAAGAACCAATTAAAGAAACAAAAAGGGAATAATTTTAATGACACAGATCTTTATGAGCTTTGATCACAGTAACTATTCACCGATATTAAATGATACGTGATTCTAGAAAGCATCGAAACATTATGAAGTTAAAAAGTTAGGTGAGAGATAAAGTTTAATAGCTAGGCTTAAAATACTCCTCAATTCAACAGCACACTTGAAGAGCTTTTTTAAAATCTATTTCTTTTCATTTCCCTTTATCAACGATAAAATAATAATAACAATCTCTGGAACGGAATAACAGGGATCCTTTTTATTATTTTGGCAGTTGACATCAACTGCTCGCAAACCAGAATATTTACAATAAGAAGTTATCGTACTTTAGCGAGTTCTAATGTTCCTACCATTCATTTGTCATTTTCTGTGTTGAAGATAAGAAAACTAATTTGTCGAGATTATTAATTGGAGTGAAACAGCATTTTCGTTAAAGTTACATCAGATTAAAACTTCAAATCAGAAATTCTGATGCTTTATGTCACATATATATGGTGTCATTTTGTAAATAGTTCATGAGCATATTAAGACTCGGGGTGGACATTGGCTATGTAATGTAGCATTAACAAGTGGTATACGCTAAAATCAAAACAATTAGGTGAAAGGATTCGTTCTTAGACTTTTTATCGAGCAAAAGGAAGACAGGAAACTAGACATGTATATAGGCAGAAAACCTACATGAACAATTCGATGTACTCTTTTCTATAACCTCATTCCACTCCAAAGAAAAGCAGTTTGATCAAAAGCTTTACCAAAACGATCAGAAAAGTGTTTTTGTATCATATTAGATGGTGAAAAACAGAAACTTGGAAATGAGGAAACGGTGAATGCATATATCTGGGAAGATATCAAGAGGAATATGCCGGAAAGAGTGCTAGGAAAATGGAGGTAGGAATTTCGTGTCACAGAAGTTATTCGTAACTTATTATTGCAAAGAAGATACCGTGTTCCTGCATTTTCCTGTTATACAAATGAAACTCAACTAAATCTTGAATCACCAGCTAGTTTTCTGTACGTTGATAAGCTATTTGGTTTAAGCCTAATGAGACTATGATGAAAAAGCTTATTTACTCTCATAAACTGTCTCCAAAATAACAGAATGTTTGCGAATCACGAAAGAATAAGAGATGATTTCGATGCTAAGATGTGTCGACAACGTCTGGAATAAATGTAACAGTATAGAATGGCAGTCAACTCTCTATCTCAACTTCATCGACATCAGATAGGCCTACGACAGAGTCAACCGAGAAGTAATTTGGCAGCTGCTTCAACACTACGGAGTACCACAAACCTTTATCAACCTCATTCAATAGCTATATGAAGACGCCACATGCCAATTGATCCACAATGGAAAGCTCAGTGACGCCTTTGAAGTGAAGACAGGAGTAAGACAGTGTTGCCACCTACTATCAATGATGATCTTTCTGATTGTGGTCAACTGGATCATGCAGCAAACAGTGAGGAGCGGGAAGAGGGAGATACGCTGGACCGGGGAAAAGATCCTAGAGGATTTGGATTTCCCTGATGATGACTTGTGTCTAATGTCGCACAAACTCGAAGGTCTACAGGCGTAAAACTAACAAGTTGACAGAAGAGGTGAGGCAGTGAAGACGGGACTTCAAGTGAATGTAGGGAGGACGGAGGTGATGATGATACCCAGCCAACAACATTAACAATAAGCAGCAATCACCATCAAAGGGAGAAACCTAAAGGAAGTAGTCTCTTTCACCTATCTAGGCGGCATCGTTTCGACTACAGGCGGCACAGACGAGGACGTCAAAGCGAGCCAGGATTGGAAAAGCGAGACAGGCCTTCATTAATCTGAAATCAGTGTGGAGATCTACTGCACTCAGCACAGGGAACAAGATCCGGATTTTCAACACTAATGTCAGTCAAGTAAGTCAGTGCTTCTATATGGTTCAGAAACTTGGCGCGTTACGAAAAGCGTTTCCAACAAACTAAAGACATTGATCAACAGCTGCCTACGCTCGTTACTGAAGATCAGATGGCCAGAAAGAATAAGCAACAAGGAACTCTGAGAACGAACCAAACAAAAACCTATCGCTCAATAAATATGCAGAAGGAAATGGAGATGGATTGGGTGTATACTGAGAAGGCTGATTGGGGATATCACGCGTCAGTCCAGGTCGTCGAGTGGAACGCCGATGGGAAGCGACGAGTTGGGCGTCCGAGGTGAGGGTGACATGGAGGAGACCGTGCGAGGAGGAAATGAGAGCTTGTGGGCTGTCGTGGAGCCAGGTTCAAAAGATTTCAGAGAAGAGAGTGGAGTGGAGACGTGCTACTGAAGCCCTATGTTCCATTAGGAACCCAAGGGACAAATAATATAATAAAATTAATAGTACTTTATTTTTCATTCAGAATGTTATGATATTAACTTATGAATACCATTTAGTATTCGTTCTACAGCAATAGTGCATGAACTGACCCGTTTAATGAGATTAATGACTTCGGACCATATTGCTGGTCAACTTTCATTAGTGAAACTGTACTATGTGACCACTAAGATATGAGACTGTTTATGATACCATGTACTAACTGAACCGACAAAATTTATCGTCTGTTTCAACTTTGTTCCGACAACCACTTCTTTCTGGTCAGCACTAACTTGAAGCATAACGACAGACCATATTTCACATGGCGCTCGCCAACATCAAACCAAAGATGGACACAAGTAGATCATATTGTCATCCAAACTGACTCATGTAAGAACTGGTTCCAGCTGCCTCTGATCACAATAAAGAGTGACAGCAGCTGAGACGTAAGTTGATCAACAGTTCTCACGTACATTACGAACAGTGGTGGGTAGCGAAAGCGACAAACAAGCAGAAGATATATGCGTTTGGCAACATTCGGCTACTATTTAGGCTTCTGAAGGATACCCATAAGAAAAAGACGATGACCATTGTAACCATCACCGAGAAGGATACGACGGTGATAACCTCCCACGACTGGTGGCTAGAACGTTGGGTAGAACACTTTGGAGCATATTTCAATTGGTCATCAACAACGCTTCAGTTGCCTAATATCCAGTCCGAACCTAAATGGGAAGTAGATCCCAGTCCTTCAACTGTTCCTAAACAGCCACGGTCGCATAGAACCCGTAGTACTTAAAAGAAAAACACTGGGATTATTATACAAATCATAGTAGCGCAGAAAAGAACTAACCAATATGAATGCTGCTATATATGCAAGCACTTTTCCTAGTTTCATCGGACATCATACGTTGATTACTATATATGTCTAATGCCTCTTTGAATGGTTGCAAACCATCAAGTCTCCTTATTCTCATCAGAAAAGAGTTTACTCCATGTAGTCATACATGATTATTCATAGATAATGACAAGAAAATTTTGATAAACAATAGAAATCTCAGTCAGTAATAGTCTTCTTAGTAAGGAGAACTATACGACATTCAATGGACTGAAATTTGAGTGATCTCTTGAATTAGTCTTTATTAGTTCGTCATCTGCATTTAAATGTATAATCTCATCAGAATGCTATCAAGAATTCACAATACTGAAGTCGAACATAAGACATCCAAGCAGTCATCTGGATATCCGCAAATTTAAACAAGAAACCACACATTTAATTCAGTATCTAATTCGAGATGTATTGAACGAAGTCAATTTTGCAGGAAATTGCTATTCAGAAGCAATTTTTGTCTAACTAGTACTGATTGTTATAAGTTGGCTACGACTACGGATATACATGCTACTTGTAGTAGTTTTGAAGTGATGAGTTCTGAGACATCTTTTGTTTCACTCTCATTGCAGTTCAAAATAATAAATGCCACTCAACAACAACTTTCCCCACTTATTCAGGAGAGTTTTATTTACTTATTATTATGGATCTATATCTTATAAAAATCTATTGTTGGTCTGCTATTTATATAATGAAAGTCAACGAATAATAGATTACCGGTATCACTAGTCATCCATACATCTCCTACTTCCTTGAAAAATGATTTTAGAAAAAGTTCATTTCCATGAAAGTAAACGCAGTCCATATGTTTTGTTGTTAAAGCCTTGTAGAATTTAAGCATCCAGCTTTTCCATGCATCGGTTAATTTTTAATGACTTCCTGCTCAAATATCTTTAAGTGCAGATACACTTTTTTGGTCTGTTCTAGTATCCCTCCTCAAGTTAACCATCATGCAAGTATCATAAATTGAGAAGTTACGATGAAATGAGTTGCCATTTAAAGATATCTTCTTCATTGATAAAAAGTTGTACTGAACAGTGTACTACACATGGTGAAGGAATTGCAGCTCGGCCACAATTCTGCACCAGTATTAATAAAACTTTTCAATATTTGATGAAAATCATAGATTTTAAAATACTGACTGTTTAGCAACTGCCATGACTATTCTGATTAGCGGAAACGATTGTTATACGTTTTCAACGGAGCCTGTGCATACAGTAAGAGAATGAGCTCAATCTCTACACTTTGGTGACTGTAATTCGACCTGAATTTCATTTTGACATAATTATTGATACCAATTATCTGGTAATTCCAACCTACTCAGTTGATCTCAATCTTATGGGTTTCAATTCTTTGCATATTACGTAATTTGTTAGGTCGCATAATTCTTTTCCTTTCTTACCCCTCAGTAAAAATCTTTTCTTAACTTTGTTGTTACCAGTCAAGATTATTTTGTGAAGGATAGGTTATATCCTTTTCATCAGGCTGTCGAGTGACCCAGGATTTGATGCTTCTTTCAAAAGATAATTGGTTGGTAGGCATAAACTACTGATTACTAAAAGCCTAGTGGCAACAGTCATGCTTACATAGCTATAAGAATGGACAACTACGTACATTGGTAACCAGTTACAATTACGTCTCTGTGAATAACATATTGACATAATTATAATTATTGTGTTGAAGATAAAAGGCAAATTGGGAAGTTTAATACAACACTGTGTTTTGCCATCCTATTTATATAAAAATAATAACGATCATAACAAAACTCATCATAAAAGAATAATAAACACAAACAGATAAGAGGACAAAATACAACTCAATTTTGTTAAATGCAACTTGTCTAAGAGGTATACAAGAACAGCGAGAAATGCAAGGAAGCGGCAGAGACGTAGAGGAGGAAATCACGGATTGAATTCCTCTTCATCCTTTTTTTTACTGACTTCAAATCAGACGTCCTGCTTTTCCAGACGATGCTGAATCAAGAGATTTCAACTCGGTGAATTGTGCGTCCACAGTTAATTGTAAGGCATGAATAAATGACTGAAGTGAAATTGTAATCGGTTTAGCACAATTCGAAAGTGATGTTGGTAGTGATGATGCTATTGATGAATTATTCACCTCATGCATATTCATACTTGATGTGCTAAGATTACAACAGGATATACTATCATTTACAACAGATGAATCTTGTTTACCATCTTGCGGTAAATGAACTCGATGACGATAGTGTAGGGCAAGGCTGTATCGCATATCAGGGATCACTTTATTAAGGTGAAATGCATACGCTAATAGCGGTAGTTTACGCAGTGTACGACCATTTAAACCAAGACTACATTCGGATAGACGCCATAGTGAAATACTCAACGAATTAACCTATAACAAAATGGATAAGAGAAATTATTTAATTAAAACAATTGGTCATAAACCTAATAATGAGGAAGTATAGCTCCAAACTATTGTAACAAGTTGCATGCAGATTAACGACAGTATCTGGCTGTTCGGTCAAAAGTCAACTGTTTAGACTAGTGAACCTCAGTATCAGATACGCTAACAGACACATCAACCCTTAGCGAAAACCAATTTTTGATACAGTTATGAAAAATACACGAAGCTAAAAACTTTGTCTGGTAGATAACACAATTTTACTGCATGTTAAATCAAATAAATTTCTTTATTATGGAATAATACTCTACCATAATGTTCCAATTCTACTCTTATATCAGTGCAAAAGTCCAGATTGATATACTTCTAAAAAGCACAGATAGATCAACTTTACAATGATAGAAAGGATTAAATAGGTAAGTTGTAAAATGACTAACCATGCAAATTGAAGTGCTGAGTATGAATTTCACACCTAAGATCCGGTATTACGAAGAAGAGTGATGAAACCATCAAAGACAAAACCTAATTTACTTAGAGATAACGATACACACCAGTTGATCCGTCGTGGGCGTTGCTGATAAGAATGGATACAAGTAGTATATGTTAGAAGGGTGACAGAAATCATAGGGAATTACCAGCAACGGGTAAGGATTGTGCCAAGAAGAACGCAAGAGACAATGAAGGCGTATGAAGAGCAAATCACGAGAGAAAATGAAACACACGGTCTTATGTTCTGAGAGTGAGTCTTGTCTATCAGCGAGACTGCCACCCCCGTATCTATTAGACACACGATCATTTATTCGCATTCTAGCACATGCGGCACCTCGATCTATGGCTCCTACAATATCTAGTTTAGTCGGGAAAATAGAACTCATATTATGTTGTTCAAAAAGTTTTCTTTTTTGCCTCTCCGGACAGTTTCTTCGCCAGTGTCCTAGTTTTTCACATGTAAAGCATTTACTCTATCTGTTGATATTTATTCGAAATGCAGCCACCTCCGCCTGAAGATTATCGATTTAGTTTTTCCAGTTATTTACCTCAGGTGACTCCAATGAAGCTACTGCTGTACCCATCAGCTGTCTGGTCACTTTGGTCATCTCACTAATGTCCATAGGTTGGGTTGCGTTCACTAGTCGTAACTGCTGGGCGATGGCATTCGGGACACTTTCGGTGAACTGTGCAGCCAGCAAATGTTCCTGGGAGTCCTCATCCAACGTCGGAAGTGCTCGTCGAAGTAGTTTGGTCAACTTCACTGCCAATACCAGCGGCTTCGCCTATTCCCAGTTTCGTGCTCATGAACTCCTGCATCGCCAGCTCCCTGTCTGCTGGGTTGTCAAACTCCACCTCCAGGCGTTCAACCATTCTATCTCAAATCTTATTCCCGTCCACGCATTCCACATCGTCATATGCCGTTTCCGTTTAACCCCTCAGTAACGTGCCTAGCACCACGACCTTCTCTCCTGGGTCCCGGACACCCACTAGCTCCGCGACCGACTCGAACTCCCTGAGAAAGACTTTGATGTCTTTATCCTCGAACACTGCAGGCCACAGAATCTTCATCACGTACAGAGGCAGCGACACTGATTGAAAGAAGCAAGAAGAAAGATACGAAGGATGGGATGTTTATCGTCAACAAGTGGGACAGTAGTCGTTAAATATGGTACACCTTGCACTAAAACTGTCATTTGCAAAATGTGCTTCATTTTCTCTTCTGCTTCTTTCGTGATTTGTTCTTTATACGCCTGCGTTGTCTCTTGCGTTCTTCTTGGCAGAATCCTTATTCACTGCTGGTAATTCCCTTTGATTTCTGCCACCCTCCCAACATATACTACTTGTATCTATTCTTATCAGCAACGCCCACTACAGATGGGTTTGAACACTATTTGTTTTTTAATCCATAAAACAATATGGCGACTTGAATTAACAACATTTAAAAGTAATACACAATAATACGAAACAACAACAAGAAAACATCTATATGGTTGATATCTAGAAAATTACACCACTCGGCGGCTTCAGAAGCTATCATGCATACTTCAGAGTTCAAATCATTGGGGATTCTGCTTCAGTTTTCTTTTTCCTATGTAAACATTGAAGGTAGAAGAAATTTTCTTCACTATATCACAGTATGGCTGCATGCTCTCTACTCATGGTCACTACAACCATGTCTAATATGACTTAGGTCTGTACATTTTGAGAAACCTTATATTTTGTATGGCACATTTCCTTGTCGGTATTCATCGTATACTGAAATCAGTTGGAGGAACAATGGAAACCTAGTCGCAGGTTCAACCCCTGGCGGGGTCGTAGGTGCGCACTGCTGAGGAGTCCCATACTAGGATGAAACAGCTGTTCAGTGCTCCCAAGTTTTCATTGTTCCTCTAACTGATGTTAGTCTACGATGAATATCAACATGAAGTATCTCTAAATCCCTACAAACCCCCAAATCCAATTGAACTAGTGCTCATTGGTGACCAGCTTCGAGAAATGATTCCCGAAGTCCCAGTGATAGGTCATGAACAGTGGGGCGAACCTGGTGGCCGTGAGAACAAATAATCAACGATGACATTGGATGGCGGTAGCACTATATCGTGAGCCGACAGAAGTTGGAAATATGGACCACTGGATTCCAACCCACTGGCTCAATGGTAACGTGGTGGTCATGAGACGTGAAGCTCGCGGGTTCGACCCTTGGAGGGGTCGTGAGTGAGCACTGTTGAGGGTGAAACAACTGTCCAGTGCTCCCAGGTTTCCATTATTCCTCCAATTGATGTCAGTCTACGATAAATACCAATTTGAAATACCTCTAAATCCCCACAAACCTGCCAAGTTCAATATTTCCTCGCGCCTCTTAGTGTTCAGTGTGTATTTTTCAACATGTAAATAAATAAATAAATAAAACAGAAATTCCAAAAATTAACTATTTCATACCTGATTCTCTGTAAACTGTACTGATGCTAATGTTTGATAACTTAATAGTCGGTTATCTTTTGAGGAATTGATTAACCCAACTCTAATTAATTCTAGTAAACAAGAACGATAGATTGAATAAATAGCTGGTGGTGAAGGTGGACCAATAAATATACGTAAATCAGCTCTGTCTAAAAATGCTGGATCTATAACACCTGTTACGTTTGAAGTGGCCAGTATCAAGATATTAGGGAATCGTTTAATCTAAAAGAATATGAGGGTGATAAAAATTAGTTAGTCCTAATGATCTTAATAAAATGTTAAACAAGAGTATATGCAAAAACAGTCAACAGATATAATACTTTACATGTATATGCTTACTTCATTTAGGGTGATCCATTCAATACCATAGATTTAGTTAGCAAAACTCAGTTTTATTTTTAATTGATGGTCAAAAGTTACTGATAAACAAATTCTAAATGGTAGGCTAGACCAAGAGAAATGATAATGCACAGCATTCAATTCATTGCCACCTATTCGAAATTTATTAATACACAGAACTATGACCGAGTTTTGAGTTGGTTAAAATCAAGAAGAAACGTATATCTGTAACTTTGTAAAATGCATGCTATTTTTCTGTGATTCCAAAGTGTAACATTCAGTGACAGCTGGATGCATCCATCAATCAAAAGGACCAAATAAGGTTAGCTTGAATTTGTAACAGTGCATGAGTTTAATTGTGATTTTCAAATGTACTATAAAACACAAAACATACGTTCAGGGTTTCTGCTATTTGTTTTCGAATCAACAAAATTCAGCAACCGCGTACAGGTTCGTGTATGCACTGAGCTATCAGTTAAAAGTATTGTAACCGCTAATTAGTCAGTATCAAAATAGAATATGGAACTACGAAGAAACGATCCAACATAAAAAAAACCCCATTTTAACACATCCAGAGAGAAAATTTTTAAAAACTGAATAATTCTCGAATCACGCTTTATCTGTATCGTGAACTCCTAGCTGAAAATCTGCATTTTTTTTACGTAAATCAAACCAACAGTTAGAAACTTCATAAATTAACATCATTTTATATTCCGGTAAACTTAAATCTTTTATTTTAAAAATGCAAATAGTGTCAAACCCTAGTTTTAAGCCAGTGTTCCAAGATTAGAGAGGGAATAGGAATCCGATCAATGCATCTACGGAATGGTATCAAACCTACATAGTTTTCTCGGGTTTGCTTTTAATGGGCTTTACTTAGGTGCCTAACGATTATAGAACCTACTCTTGAACACCATATTCTAGTGAATGATTTCCCTGCGGTTACTACAAGATCTCCTCCTTTCTTGAAAACTGGAACGACTAGAGACTGAGGCCAGGTACAGGGGGACATATTTGATTCCAATACACTAATTAAAACTCCAGTTACTATTTCAAGAATCTTCGACCAACAGTATTAAATACTTCTGTTGCCAACACGCAGAAACATTCTACCTTTTCTTGTTCTAGGTTGCATACAACGTCCCCAACTTTAGTGAAAGTTGAAGGTCTTGTCTCAGTTTTTTTACTCAGAAAGTGACTGGATAGCGTGTAACCGGAGATTACTTGGAGGACAGAAGAGCTGTTCCCCGAAGCGTTCCACCAATGGTTTCAGTCGTCTCTCATGTAACTTGGTAGCATATCTTTCTCCTTCATAGTTTCATTAACTATTGAATTTTCCATTCCAGTTCCTCAAACAGACTTCTAAGATTGCCTGTGAGGAGCTGTTGAGTTGAACTGAACCTGTGGGGTTAAGGACGCAAACGTCACTGCACCCGCTAAAGTTTGATCAGCCAGCTAGTATCATAAGCTCTGACATAATAGGTGTGGTTCATTAATGACTGCACGGATGTGTACGTGGCTGCTTAATGTATTTCGATTTTATTCAGACTACTACCTATCTTTGTTGCCTTTCCCATCTTCCTTTCTCATTGTCGAGCCGCACTCTCGATAATCTTGTTGCTGTTTTCTTACCTACATACATTAAGGCGGAAACAGGAGGGTGTTCAAACCAACCCGTGGTCACTGTCGAACCACGTGCTCCAGAAGAAGCAGCAACCTTTCACAGACCGTCTCTAATGGTAACTGATATCAACGTAATCTATTTCATCCTCTAACGAGTTTAGAAGAGGCCATCTCACACAACGTCTCTTTTTATGCCCGCAATGCATGCCAACCAGAAATATGTGATTATCTGAGCAAAGTTGTAGTAGACTATCATCGTTATCTGTTCGTCTGCATGAGATTCTGAAAGTGTCACCCATATGCCTTTCTGTATGACAGCCTACCTATGAGACCATTGAAATCACCTTTAACGAAAAAAATCTGGTTCGGCTCCGAGTAGGAGGGATAGAAAGTTTCTGGAAGAACTCACCTTTTACTACATCGAAACTGCAGTCGGTAGGTGCGTGAGCAGAAATTACAAAGAGACAACAGTGAGTTTCACCATTCTTTTTAGTTCTCTATGCTCCATTTAGCAAACGACTGTCAACTTGGAGTCAGTCGAGCGGTGCACATTCTGTCTCAGCGCTTAAGATCAGACCCACACCTGAAAGACTATGAAAGCTAGCTGAAGAATCTTTAGAAGACCAAAGGGTGAATTTTGCAAACTCACCATATTGTTCACAGAAGGGTAAGTGAATGATAAAACAAGAGTCCCCTGAGTCTCATATCAACAATGTACGGCTATAATCATAGATATAAGATTTTTGGCTAGCGAGGAAGACTTGTACTTTGAAGTACAACTTTAGTAGATAAAAAACGTTATTCCGTCAACTCGAATGGTTACCATGAGACATAGAGCTAGAGGTTGAAAATGAAGTGGGTTTACTCAGAAAGAAACATGAAGAGAATACAGAAGGTAACGAACCGAAACACCATCGATATTTATAAGGGACTTGGATACTGAAGGCTATTGATGCTTCCTGAATGCCTATACTGTGGAAGAGAGGGTGCGTAAACGCAGAACTCAAGGGACAAATGCATGAGGCTGGCTACATGGCCTTTTTAACAACTTCGGACTGAGACTTCACTGTGCTACCACGAGACAAGAAAAAATTTCATGCCACGGTAATCTATTTGGTTTAAAATAGAGCACTAAGCAACTGAAGCACACCAGTAAAAAGTAAATTACTCATATTTATTATTTTGGTGTATTATTATTATATGACATGCACAACTTTTTGATGACCATCTAGAAGTTATACAATGTACTTTATGGTATAAACACTATATTAGTTTTAAAAAATCAGACGGTTCCTTCTACTTATTTGAAAGTTGTCAGGTAAACTTTACCGATTTATACAAATAAACATATTCAGAAAATATTGATACCCGTGGTTTTGACGGATTGATTCACCTACATATTTTAATTACGGCGAAATAGATTGAACAATGAAAGTGATCTAGTGGACATTGAATATATGTATTTGGTTCACGTTTTAAACTTCGAAGTAGAACACCCATCCTAAACTGTTAATATGATCAAAAATAAAATCTAAACGTTTGGTAAGGACTATATTATCAGTCATGAATAAATGACTAGTATTTATCAATGTAAGCTAAACTTGGGCAGTGTGGTAGAATGTAATTCCATTTTGGTTGATTTATTAGATCTATCACACAGTGGAACAGTATTGTTTACTGGATTACATTTCAGCCACAATTTATTGTCCACAGTCATATCAAGATAACTCCACAACTTTGAGACATGGTTCATATAGTTCTAATTTTTTAGCCTCCTTTGTGATATGGTTAGTATAATTTTCCATATATCCGGAACAAGCGCTAAGTTATTCTTGTTGCATGTATTACATGTTGATTCGATAAACAAACATTAGGTTATCAATCTCTTCTCTCACCTTCCACTAAGTTAGGGATGAGGATGTGACAAAGTGAAAGTCCTTTACTTCACGTACCCTATTGACTATTTAGATAGAGAGAAACAGTTTATCTATACAGCGGCACTGACAAATAAAGAGACATTATGTTCAGTGCACATCTTACTACATCAAGATACTTTAAGTAAGAGTATACGTCATGCAACTCATTAGTTTTAGATGTGGTCGAAAATAAACCAAAATGGAATCTGCAAACATTCAAACAAACACAAGTTGATTTCTTTTACAACCATTATTAACATACCATTTCTAGATACATCTTTATACTACCATCATCGCAATTTGGTGTGATATCTCTTGTGGCCTAGTATACAACAAATGTTTTTATATAATACATAGAATGGAATTTAAAAAGGCTACTTATAACAAATATCTATAGAAAGGACAGGTACATGCCATAAAGTCAAAAAAATTGCATTCACCTGATCAATTTGAGTTAAAACAGCATTTACAACTCGAATAGCATCACTTGGCTCACAGCCTGACATTGATGAACTTCTTACAGCTGTTAAACTTTCAACTTCATCTACTAATAAACACACCAAATGATCACGTGACTCCAAGTATTCCTTGATAGCATCAAACATTTTCGATACAAGACGTGCACTTTCTGAAAACCACTTGGACATCAAATTCATTGTGTTAATTTCAATTAACTGTGTTGATGAGTACCGATCAGCCATTCGTATGGCTAATTTATTAGCTAATGCTCGACAGAGTGAAGTTTTACCAGTACCTGGAGGACCATACAGTAGAATGACTCGATTCCAAGAAATCACAGAGGAAGATACCTAAGAGGCGATGAAATAAAGCAGAACAAATCTGAATTTATAATTTTAGAAATCACTATACATTAGAAGTTTCTTTTGGGACATTGCTAACAAAGGTTACAACCACTAGAATATTTCTTACCTCCTTAATTCACGTTTATTTCGGTACAAACTTATTACTTTCTAATCATTGATACACCATGAAGCTAACTTACATTTCGATAGATAGTAAATGGACTGTAATCATGAAGAATAAATTTGAAACTACATGCTGATAACTACAGCAATTAAAGTAATGATGGATAGTGACTAGCGGTGGAATCCAGGATGCTCACTTCGTCCTATTTGGAACTCGTCAGCTGGATGCACCTACCTCACAGTGAGTGTTGTTCCCACCAGGATTCGGACTCAGGAGCTATCGCTTCAAACGCCAGGTAATATCGAGGCATCCACACACGAGCTCATATGCGATCAATTCGATTCAATCAACGACGGTATAATACAAGCAATTATATTAGGGTAATTACACTTTGAAATACTCTTACATATCCAGTGAGTATTCATGTCAGTTTATAATTACTAGTATGCAACTTGGACGAAACCTTGTACAGAAGTACATTCGCTCAAGTTGCAACACTTTACACACAGGTTGCAAAGAAAAATGAGTGGAAAAATAGTGATATCAAAGTAGAAAAGAATGTATGAAAGTAGAAATAAGTTGAAAACCAAGGTTAGTCAAGCATTCAAGCTTCAGAGAAAATCGAAGAGTAAATATGTCCGAGCCAATGTAATTTATTTCCAGCTATTTCACCCAGTGTCCAACCAATAATTTCTGTTACCTTTAGGACTTCAACCAAGTGGTCTACACTTCCCTATTTAGTTAAGACCAACAGTTAAAGACCTCCTGAATTGGTGTCACACCCTGTTCTGGTTACTCTTTGACTTCCAATTGAATGCCAATTCGGTTAACACTGCAAGTTGAGGTAGACAGTGGTTCGGTAAGCGCACCAAGTATCCAAGTCACCCAAATTAGTAAACATTCATAACCTCATCGAATGGCTTATCTTCTTTGCCTACTACTCTACTCTAGACATAAGATTGCTCACACAGTGACTCCGATATGTGCGAGCGATGTAACGAAGATTATTATTATTATTTGTCCCTTAGGTTCCTAGTGGAACATCAGCTTCAGTAGCACTTCGCCATTTCACTCTCTTCTCTCCAGTCTTTTCAACCTGGTTCCACGACTGCCCAGAAAATCCCATTTCTCCCTCACACCATCTCCTCCATGTTATCCATAGACGCCCAACTCGTCGTCTCCCCTTTGGATTCCACTCGACGGCCTGGCCTGGCGCGTGATGTCCACAAAAAGTCTTCTCAGTGTATGTCCAGTTCAATCAATGCCACTTTCTTCTGCATATTTGTTGGGCGACAGGTTCTCGGTTGGTTCGTTGCTAGCTAGCCAGAGTTCCCTGTTGCTTATTCTTTCTGGCCATCTGATCTTCAGTATCGAGTGAGCATAGGCGTCAGCTGTTGATGAATGTCCGTAGTTTGTTGGAAATGCTTTTCGTAACGCGCCAAGTTTCCGAGACATACAGAAGCACTGACTTAACATTGGTGTTGAAAATCCGGATCTTGTTCTTTATGCTGAAAGCAGTGCAATGAAAGCCTGCCATGCTTTTCCGAAGATACTCGTGGTCAAAAACCTGTGATCGCTTCGTATCTTGTACCTTAAACGGCCGTCTTAGCCGTGGACGACAGTGGACTTCAGTGCAGCATACTTTTCTTTTGATCAGCAGTCGGATATCTTTCCGGAAACAGAGATGACATAAGTCACTGAATGTCAAACTGGGATTCTGTATCCAAGATAAAATTTTGTCAGCAACCAGTTTATCTAGGCTGATGCAACTCCAAAACTGAGCCCAGTAGTCCCTGTATTCTACTAATCAACTGACTAGCCTTATACTAGGGGTGGCTGAAGACCAGTCTTGAGGCATCACTCTGCATTGTAAAGTTGTATTAACTTAAAATGCAATGACTTTTGGTCAGTAAAGTACATAAATGTAGATCTAAACGTGGTAAGCACTACAGCGTGATAAAAAAGAATGACACATGAGTTCTGCAAGAGTGCTACAGTACTCGGTGGTGACTTTGAGTTGCTAATTGTAATCGACGTGGATAAGCACTTCTGAGACGACTGATCCTACATGAGGCAACAAAATAAACAGTAAGAGGAAAATCAGCCTGAATAAAGACAGAATATAAACTTCTCATATCAGCGAGTTAAAACAAGACTCGCAAAGGTTCAATAAAATGTAGGCTACGAGAGACTACTTTCAGCTTTATAGTGATGCAAATTCTCAAACAACACAGCAAAATGAATCATCCACCTGCAATCCTTTAAGATTAGACAGGGAAACAGAAAACAACTCACACAGAATCTCAAACAGAAGACATCGGCTCACGTTTCCACACTTCATTTTAGTACATACAGAACTCATGAATAGAAAAGCAGTCATATCAAAGTAAATCCAGTAGTGTGCGAGCAACACATACATGAAAATACGAATTCGCACTAGTATGCAAGCTTTAGACGACTTAGAGGAGTGAATACATCTACACCATTGTGACCGATTTTCGACCCTGTCGCCGTGAGGACCGAAACCAGGCAGTCTACACTGCCTCACATGCCTCAAATCAAAAGTAAGAGACTTCATCGACTGCTGCAACGTCTTAGTCTGGCCACCCTCAACCCTCACCCGACCTCATCACAACTTCCCCTAACATGGCACATCGAGGTGGATGGTGGCTAGACATGCGCCGTACATGACCAAACTATCTCAACCGATGAAGGTTCACAACCTCATTAATCGACTTGCCTGTCTTGCCTAGTACCCTTCCCCTGGTCTCAACATTACTCATACGGTGATTCTATCAAACGCGGACAATGCTACCAGGACATCTATTACCAAACACCTTCAACCGCTTCATATCGCCTACTTTTAACGGCCATGCCTCACAGTCGTATAACCGGACAGAACGGTCTGCAGTACAGTATGTTCATCCTTTAATATATAGCCAGGTATCTTACCGACTAGCGCCGGAGATGGCACAAGTTGTCAAATGCCAAACGGGCCTTCTGTGCCTGAGCTGAGAGTTCGTAAGGGACCAACCCGTCCGAGCTGATGCAACCCCCCAAGTAAGTGAAGTGGTCGACACATCCCACCATCCTGAGAGTACTTGCAGCAGACCAGTCATGCAGCATCATCTTACATTAGAGAGAAACGAAACGCAAGCCAAAAATACTCAGATTTCTGCTCAACGCCTTCACAAGACCGTGTGGATTTTGTCAGTGACTTCATCTAGTAGGACAATGTCTTCTGCATACTCCAAGTCAACCAAATAACTACCAGGAAGTAGACAGATCCCTGCGAAGTCATAGGTACTTAGGATTATGTCCACTAGTACATCTATGAAGAAGTTAGATAGGAACGATGACAGCGGACATCCCTGGCGAACACCACTACTTGTCGTACATTCGGGTGGCAACTCTCCATAAACGCTGACACGGTTGTATGAGTTCGAGCAGAGAGCTTTGTTTAGCGTTATATACTTGCTATGCACTCCTTTCACAGTCGGACACTGTCACAATGTCTCACGGTCGACTGAGTTGAATGTCACCTTCAGGTCAGGAAATATGGCAAGTGTCGGCCGCTGGTGATTATGCATGTTCCAGGTGGAAATTTGGATGATGTATCCTCTTCCAAGAGTGAAATCTGCCTGGTTTTCTCGAGTTTGCTGTTCTCAATGCTCCAGTCACGTCTGGGATAAACTATGGACCCAGGGATCTTCGACATGGTTTGGGGTCTAGATGAGACCCCATAAAAGAAAGAAGCAAATAAAAGAAAAACGAAGCATTTTATTTGCTACTATGAAATTTATATGGTAAAGTTACTTACTTTTAGGTCAGCAAATAGCAGTGCAGTTTGAGCATACTGTAACAAATTTAGTTTATAGTTGAATCGAAAATAAGTGATTCCCATAGACCTGACATTTCCACTGAGGGAAGTAGCCATGTAGTCCCACCGTTAATTGACTCTGAACCGAATTCAACTAATTCTTGCACTGGTAAAGCTTCATCACCACTAACCAGCTGGTAGACATGTACTAAAACAGGAGCAACACAAAGATTAACTGAACGACCGGCATCACTGTCATGAATTCCGTCAGCTTCATCAAGCAATAACTATATAGAGAAAAAGTAAAGAGCTGGGTAGTAAATAAAAATATATACCTTAAAGGTGTTACTCACAATGATAATTTAAAGCCAACTGAATCCACATACTCTAAGAGTAACTTCCGAAAATGAACAATATTTTGCGTTTCGCTCTAAGCGAAGTAACAATCCGAAGCCGTTGAAATCTAGAAGCTATCCGGGTATCATTTTTGACTTTGGGATATCTCAAAAACCTGTACATTGAAAAGATTTTTGGAACAACTACGAAAAGACTTATTATATCTGTACAAACTCAGTAGAATTTCTAATGATTGGTATTGTATGACCGTAGTTATTTTGACTTGTTTACATATCTATCCTTATCTTTTAACGAAACACTGAGGTTGTGATATAAAAAGTGGATATAAGTGACTTATAAAAGGGACGGAAAAGTTATGTGATACAACTTCAGTTTTCAGTAAACAGCAACTCATGAAAAATAATTAGTCACAGATTACAAATAAAGTATTGATAAAGTGAATTTTAATAATGTTTTACTGAAATAACTAAGAATCCTATTTTAAGTTCACTCAGTTGATAAGTCAACTATTCCTCACTGCCGCTTTTCAAAATTGAGTGGTTTTTCAAAGGTTAACTGTGATGTCAGGATTGATCTTCGAAACCGTCTAAATGACACATATTACGGTCACTGTAACAAAAACGTTAGAGTGGACTGACCAAAAATGCTATTGAGAGGTAAGATTAGCATTGAAGTTAAAGTGAGTTGGGGAAAATACTACACTAAATGATGAAATTCATGAAAAATCAGCAAGCTGACCAAGCAGTACTATAGATTTTTCAAATCAGTAGGTTAGATTTAGACAATATGAACACAAAGCGTAGAGCTTATTTTTCCAAGTACACTATCAATAGTAAAAACAGTTGTTCATTATTCCCAAAACTGACTAAAAAGATAAAAAGTGATACATATCAACGTAAATATCGTTCAGTTACTGTGGTTGAGAACAAGATCTCTTCAGTAACTTACCTTCAAAATTTCAACGAACAAACACGTTTAAAATCTGTGTGATGAAGTTACAGGAAAAGCTTATTTGTGTTTATAAACTCTACTTACATCAATTGAAACAACACAGTTAGTAAGAATCTCATGAACTTTTTTCATGTGGCCTTCCTGTGGTATAAAATTTAATTCATTATCAAGTTTGTTAAAAACAGTTGGTATATGTCGGGGACCAAGATGACGTAGAAATTCAACAACACACAATTCAATGGTAGAGAACTCTTCACAATTATATGGTGATACACAAACCTCAGCATGAACTGGTCGTAAGGAAGAATCAGTTATTAAATTTTGATGTTCAGATATACTGTTAGACAAGTTTAAACTGAAATCAAGTCCAGTGTTATTTTCACTTTGCTCATTCATCAGATGGCCTTTCAGGTTGTTACGCATTTCGATTGTATCTGGATTTCTTAAGGTAGTGTACAGTAGCTGGGTATTTGATGGTTCTGTTTCCATTGAAATAAAAAATGCTGTATGAGAATAACAAATAAAGACAAAATATTGAACTCTTAAGTATCTACATTAAGAAAAATTTTCGTCACGCTACAGTAAGTTCTAAAGAAAGAGCTACAAAAAGTTGTTTAACTTCGATTTGATTTAGTCAACTGATATATTCAACAATGATTTAGCTCAAGAAATACGAACAGCTTTGTTCACTGGACTGTAATTAGTCCACACTGAAAACCACAACCAATATCTGCTATCTTGACGTGGTGGTCGGACTTGAATATCACAATGACCCACAAGCTATTATGGTGATACGCTTGTTTCTTCAAGGTCCTACCATGTCAGAATGGTCTGTTGGATAATGGTAAGACCAAAAACAGTTACTACTATAATGTAAATTGATGAGGTATGACGGGGGTTTGAGGGAGTTGTACTGCTCCTAGCTGGATAAGGTGTGACAGCAGTAAGGTATTTCCCTTGGATGACCAGTAGTGCCACACTGATACTGCCTTTCCTGTGGAAAGAGTGTGTTGGAAAAGGTCACCCACCAAAACAGCACACCACCATCAACTTGCATCAAACCAGTGTCTGTGGAAAGCATTCACGGTTGGACTCCAATGCAAAAAACAAAAACCTCAAACTTGTGAAAAGTTTATGTGTAACCGGCCTCCAGCATGTCTCGTGGGCTCTGCGGTAACGCACTATCCTGTTCTTTCCAAGTACCTCAAGTGCAGGCAGCTGGGAAGTGTCAACCACCCGAATCCTTCAAGTAGTACACGAGACCCAGTCAAACATAATTTGTCCTCCTCAACATCGTCTCCTCCTTTGCCTTCGCCTCCTGATACCAATATTAGGTCTCTTACGCTTTCAACGTCCGAACTCTATACTAAATCAAACAGCAAGCATCGCTCCCCAAAACTCTGGAATTTCCAGTCATGGATGTATGCTGTATCTCTGAGACACGTATACAGGACCCAAATGCGGTTATTAAGTTGACCTCAACTGGCCAAAGTAGTGAATCTCCAAAATTCATCTTAAGAGTATCCGTAGGTGCAGTATCCAGCTCTCATCGACTCACTGGTATAGGTAGATCAATGAATTGTAGAGCAGAAAGTGCACTTCTAGATTGTTTACCACTAAACAGTTGTCTATATGCTGTTTGACTGAATTCATCTGTAACGACTAGGAAAGACTGTGAGACTAGGCGATGCCCACTCGTAATCTCTACCAACACACTCACTGACTGTAGTCTGGATCATGCAAAGGATGAATTCTATGATAAGCTGTCAATTTTTACTACAGAAAGCAAAACGTTCAGGTGTAATCATAATGGCAGGTGATTTTAACGCTCGAGTGGAGAAGCTGAGTCAATCAGAAAAGCATACTCAGGATATTTACGGAATCCCTGCCAACGAACCGACAACGGTGATTATCTGTGGGTAGTTCGTCCCAACAACCACTTCTTTCTGACCAGCAATAGCTTGAAGCATAACGACAGACTGTGTCTCATACGGCGTCCGTGGACATCAAATGAACGACGGATGCAAATAGATCATATTGCAACCATCCATTGTTGGAGGGGATAGGTGGAGGGTAGCCGCTCTCTCTTAAGTGCCAGTTTGCACTCCGATCAACCGTTAATGCTGGCACGTGTATGTCTGCGGCTTACTGGTCACAGGAAAAAGGCGATAACAAAGCCCGTTTATGCTCGATTGGAAGATAAGGGAGGAGTTAGCAAAGGAGCTACCTGAACATGACAGCAATGCTCATCCTGCTGAAATCTGGTATGATATTAAGTCTACTGTAGAAACAGTGGTAAAGACAAATTCTAACCTACAGCTGAAGGCTAGTAAAATTCATTGGATTTCCGCAACGTCATCCAAACTAACTCATGTAAGAACTGGTTCCAGCTGCCTCTGATCACAATAAAGAGTGACAGCAGCTGAGACGTAAGTTGATCAACAGTTCTCACATACATTGCGAACAGTGGTGGGTAGCGAAAGCAACAAACAAGCAGAAGATATATGCGTTTGGCAACATTCGGCTACTATTTAGGCTTCTGAAGGATACCCGTAAGAAAAAGACGATGACCATTGTAACCATCACCGAGAAGGATACGACGCTGATAACCTCCCACGACTGGTGGCTAGAACGTTGGGTAGAACACTTTGGAGCACATTTCAATTGGTCATCAACAACGCTTCAGTTGCCTAATATCCAGTCAGAACCTAAATGGGGAGTAGATCCCAGTTCTGCAACTGTTCCCACAGTTGAGGCCATTTGGAACCTAAAACGACGCAAAGCAGAAGGACCTGACAGTTTGCCAGCCGAAGTTGCAAGCATGGAGGTAGGAAATTGCTGATTAGAGGGATGGGGGTACTAGTTAGCGTATGGAAATCGAAGACGGGGTCGTCAGACTCGACTACTTCTCTGATCATCCCAGACCATAAGAAGAGAAATTTTGTAACTACCATACCGGAATTACTCCTAATATTATATCGAATATCCCATGGTCTCTAGTTATCCCCACACCCGACCGAAGCATTGAGAACAGCAAACTCGAGAAAACCAGGCAGATTTCACTCTTGGAAGAGGATACATCATCCAAATTTCCACCTGGAACATGCATAATCACCAGCGGCCGACACTTGCCATATTTCCTGACCTGAAGGTGACATTCAACTCAGTCGACCGTGAGACATTGTGACAGTGTCCGACTGTGAAAGGAGTGCATAGCAAGTATATAACGCTAAACAAAGCTCTCTGCTCGAACTCATACAACCGTGTCAGCGTTTATGGAGAGTTGCCACCCGAATGTACGACAAGTAGTGGTGTTCGCCAGGGATGTCCGCTGTCATCGTTCCTATCTAACTTCTTCATAGATGTACTAGTGGACATAATCCTAAGTACCTATGACTTCGCAGGGATCTGTCTACTTCCTGGTAGTTATTTGGTTGACTTGGAGTATGCAGAAGACATTGTCCTACTAGATGAAGTCACTGACAAAATCCACACGGTCTTGTGAAGGCGTTGAGCAGAAATCTGAGTATTTTTGGCTTGCGTTTCGTTTCTCTCTAATGTAAGATGATGCTGCATGACTGGTCTGCTGCAAGTACTCTCAGGGATGGTGGGATGTGTCGACCACTTCACTTACTTGGGGGGTTGCATCAGCTCGGACGGGTTGGTCCCTTACGAACTCTCAGCTCAGGCACAGAAGGCCCGTTTGGCATTTGACAACTTGTGCCATCTCCGGCGCTAGTCGGTAAGATACCTGGCTATATATTAAAGGATGAACATACTGTACTGCAGACCGTTCTGTCCGGTTATACGACTGTGAGGCATGGCCGTTAAAAGTAGGCGATATGAAGCGGTTGAAGGTGTTTGGTAATAGATGTCCTGGTAGCATTGTCCGCGTTTGATAGAATCACCGTATGAGTAATGTTGAGACCAGGGGAAGGGTACTAGGCAAGACAGGCAAGTCGATTAATGAGGTTGTGAACCTTCATCGGTTGAGATAGTTTGGTCATGTACGGCGCATGTCTAGCCACCATCCACCTCGATGTGCCATGTTAGGGGAAGTTGTGATGAGGTCGGGTGAGGGTTGAGGGTGGCCAGACTAAGACGTTGCAGCAGTCGATGAAGTCTCTTACTTTTGATTTGAGGCATGTGAGGCAGTGTAGACTGCCTGGTTTCGGTCCTCACGGCGACAGGGTCGAAAATCGGTCACAATGGTGTAGATGTATTCACTCCTCTAAGTCGTCTAAAGCTTGCATACTAGTGCGAATTCGTATTTTCATGTATGTGTTGCTCGCACACTACTGGATTTACTTTGATATGACTGCTTTTCTATTCATGAGTTCTGTATGTACTAAAATGAAGTGTGGAAACGTGAGCCGATGTCTTCTGTATGAGGTTCTACGTTGATTTTGTCATTAAATGTCAGTCAGTCTAACTGGAAACAGATAAATAAAATGAAATTCATTAACACATAGTTGACGGACTATTTTGTAGACAATAGAATAACAAAACAACAGTGAAGTACAGGTTTCTGAACTAGATTATAAATGTTGGTGATACTTAAGTGTAGCTTGAAATGATTTCGATACAGTGGATTCAAATTTGGAATCTTCTTTAGCACTGTAAATGAGTGATAAATCTCCGGTTGATTATTTCTTCAGTAATTGAAGAGCCAATAATGGAGAATGGAGTGGCCGTGCGAGAAAGTACATCTATGCTTATTATACTTCCCAAACAACAAATGCACTCAACTGTCTTTTCAGTTGATTTTGATTATTGAATAAAAAATACCTCAGTACTTAACAACTTCATTAGGAAATTTTAAGTGTATGCTGGGTGTATGCTATTCGTCATGAAACTTTTTGGAGTGTTAAGTGAAAAACTTCGTTTTACAACTTTTGAAGAAAAGGATTAGACAAGCGACAACGTTTAGTAACATCTGTTGAGGAATTCAGCAAATCTTGAAGAGCAACCTATGTGTACATGCGCTTAAGAACATTTTCAAGGAATCATATAACTCATTTCAAATACCTGTAAACTGCTAAAAAGCATTTCAGCCTCACGGTCACTGCTCAAAAAAATAATACTATGTCGTCGGTAGTTGAGTTTACCCAGTGTTTACCGTGCAATGCGTAGTTTGAGAGATTCATTAGGTGTTTTCAGATTAGTATTACACAAGTCCACTTACCAACCAAAATTACAGCTCCGACGAGAAATAAAATTCGAACCTATACACACGAAAATTTGTGTGAAAACCTTGAAGATCTTCAAGCCAATACGTACTCATATAGTTCTCGACATTATTTTAATACAGCTGTTGTTTTTACCTCTACTATACGGTGAAAACAGTTTTGTGAATAATTAGTAAGAGTATATGTCACTTTGTAACCTTTTCATAAAGAAAACATTTGGAGTCTAAAACAAACAAGTTAGCGTATAAAAAGATTCGTTTTCATTTACAGATGGTAACAGTGAACGGTAATAGATGTGACTTGACTAAACAAACATTAATTAGCACTCTTTGAAGTTACTGTTTCTTAGAGAAAGAACAAATGGGCTTTTGGATTTTTGATTTGGAACACATATTCAAGAAGTTCAATACTTTTACAAAACTAACGTCTCAAGCAAACTTTTATATGGATTTAGGACTAATAATTTTTAAACAATATAAATGTATTTGATAAGAACTCTAAACATTATGTACAAGTAGCATAAAATCTGGTGGGAAAAATTAATGTAGTAGAACTTCGCTGAAGGTTATTTACTGTGACTCAACTCTAAAAACCTTTCACATAATGCAGAAAGACCAGTAGCAGCTAAAAGTTGACATTCTGTATCCGTATCAGACAATGAGCAGGATTTCAGCCAACCAGAAAGAGTATTGTCATTACAGCTTTTGTTACTATGATGCAGCAATAATGATTTCCAGAAAATTAACCGTGGTCTAGACGATAGAATTTCCAGTGGAGTTGTAGTGATGACCGTCCCAACAGCAATCAATAAAGCACGTCGCACTGCAGGTTCTGGATGTCGATAAAACAAAGGAATTAGGTCCAGCAATTCATCAGCCATTTGATATTGAACAGGAGAGAACCGGGAGCAGGCGTAAATAGATCCTAGCGACGCTAATAAACTAGCCAACAAACCGGCATCTTGGTGAGCAAAAGTACCTTTGACGGAAGAAAGCGACAAATACGGTATGCTTTTTAACAGAGGAAAGAAAAACTCGCCGGCAACGGGGTGAAACCTGTTTATCAAGTTGGAAAGGAGTGGACGTTTTTTAAAGAATCTCCGAGTCTTCATGTTATGACCTTTGTTGTCTGAGATAACATCATCATTAACTGTTAGACGAACTGAAGGGGTTTCTGAGAAAGAAGTACCTCTTTGCCTCCATACAGTTCGCATGCAATGTCAGTAAGGGATGATATAATACTCATTCTTTGACCCACAGAATTATCTTCCCGACAAAACTCCGAAGTCAGGTATCGAGCACATTTTCGGGGAGCAACCACTCCAATAGCAACCAAAGCTCTACGTCTCGCTTGAGTTATTTGTTCCTGATTATGTGCTACAGGTGGTCCAGCATGAACAAGAGCACGAGCGAACTCTACGGCCATTTCCTGTGCTGCTCCTGGGTGAGCACGAATAAGCTTTTCTGCAGACATCGTACATGCAATATTCACTTCATTATCTTTGATCTCAGATAATAACATTCCATCAAGACATTCACGAAGGTAACGTGGTTTTTTAGCACTGTAACTTGAAGAATGAGTGGAGGGAAGTGGTTTTAAGGAGTTATTGTCAGTATCTGCATCATCATCACTATCCAGTTCATAAACAGTTTGTTCCGCAGCACCGTGATTTTCGTTGTCCATCACTGAAATGTGACAACGGCAAAAAAATTCCATTACTGAAAATAATAAAGCTATTACTATTCTAATATAACTCTGGTATGGTGAAGAAGTAAACATGAAGAAAAAACACTAAGCAATCTTAATTGTGGTGATTCAGACCCAGTATGTAACAACTTTATAGGTACGATAAATATATAAATTATGTGGGAGTTATAGACAGTTATATTATGCACTGAAACAAAAGGATGGGAGAAATATCAATAACACACATTGGGGAAATCTAAATCCACTCAATAACCTTGTGCACATTATTGTAGTAGGCAATAAGGCCACACCCATTGTGTGAGGGCTAAAGATACTAACTGGTACATGAAGCTGAGTTCGGACCGTTGGCCCATCAGCTGGAAACTAAGTACTTAGTCTAATGAGCGACAGCTCCAGAAATCGGGTAAATACCTATGCGATAATCCTACGTGTAAAGTCAATATGTTTACTGATTTTTACAGTGCGACGTGTACGTCGAATAGGTAAATAGTCACACAGCTATAAATAGTACCTCAGTCTATTATGCAGTAGTTCTTGTTGCAAAATCTCACATCACCACATGAAAACAGAAGGTAGTAAGAAGGATGACAAGGAAATGAAAATGATATCAGTTGTAGACAACTACAAGAAGGGAGATGAAGGGAATAAAGATACGTGACACAAAAACTAACCTCAAACAGACAAAGGAGATAAGGCATATATGCATCACAACTAGTCACTTTTGAAACGAATTAGTCTACAGTTATCGTCTTCGGTTGTTTCATCGATATCAATCATGAGGACAACATTTCTTTACATTCATGTTGGTGACTAGCAAAGGAATCCACGATGCGCGTTTCGGCCTATTTGGGACTTGCCAGTCGGATTTATCTGCACCTCAGTGTGTTGTTCTTACGGAGACCCGAACCCTAGACGCATCGCTTCAAACGCCAGTGTTGTCCATGGGATGCGAGCAATCCTATAGAGACAATGGTGGTCTTAAACGCAGTCGTTGAACATCATCAGCTCACGTGGGCCAGGTTTTGCAAGAGCATACCACTCTAGTTTCCAATTAGCGATTGGAAATCTTATCAATCACACCTCCACCAGTACTCTCACAAATACGCAGGTACACAAAATTTTCCACAACTTTCAACCGTTTTTCGTTAAGATTGACTGCGGGTATAGACATCTACTTACTAATCATGTAGCAGAACTTTAAACTTTGACGATACAAAGCACATACTTACGGACACTCATAGATAACTGAGTGTGTAATTTGAGTAGCCTGCAAGTTATTGCACAGTAAAATGATATCACCGGCATACTTGAGATCGATAGGACTTTCGCCCGGTGACAAATCAACACCACTACTAGACAACCCACTCACGGCTGTTTATAGAATGTCATCGATGGCAAATATGAAGATTAGTAGAGAAATGGGGCGACCATGCATAAGCCCATTATTGGGTTTTGAACATCCTTACCTCAGACAAACAGGGTTTCAAAAGTTCAGAGTAGAACTGTCCACACCAACGCGTTGTATATTTGATCTTTTACAGCAACGTTAACATCACAAAGAGTTAGTATTAACCAACCACAGACCATAATACATTGAAGTCGATGTTACTAGATCAGTACGGAAGCTGAACTGCATTTCGAAATGCTGTATGCAGCGCTTCAAATGTCTGTAACAACTGGTGACCGAAGTAGCGTCTTCTTCATAGAGCGTCTTACTGACAACAGGCTACTTGCTGTTAGTGGCTCAGATGAGCTAGAACAGCTTTCAACTATTACAAAATGCAGCTGTTGCTTTCATTTTATATGCCTTCTAACCGACAGGCCTCACAGTTCTTATACAAATGATGCTTATGTGTCACATAAGGGACTTAGGTATCCAATTGCATTCGCTGCCTGCTACAATACACCGAGGAGTATCGAGAAGTTGTGAGGCGTTTGTAGACTCACTGTTTGCTGGTGGGAAGTTTATCAGAGCAACATATGGCTTTGCTTGTCATATTTGTGGCATCTTGAAAGTGAATCCGATACTTATTTACACCTTGTAGAGGTTCTACAGCCACCCTTAAATCCAACTCGGTTTGACATTTGGTTGAAATACCATATACAACTAACTTTTTTACATTGATCCGTTTAGAAAGATAAGTTTGATGACCGCCAAAACGTGAGATGAACTTAGCATAGACTACAGCGTGATAACGTTCAGATAAGTGCTCCAGAAGGAAAGGTATTTCTGAATATACACACACCTTAGGTAGATGATGACTGCAATACCATTTACTGGAGTCCAAGCATGAGTGGTAGATGGAAAAAATCAAGAAGCACAACGCTGATGACCGTATCGTAAGTCAATGCCTGCTAGGAACAGATTGTAACCTGTGTAAAGCTGCGGGAAGCATTCTTTACTATCTAACTTGCTACCGTCGGGCCTTGGCACCCAATCTGTGCATTGAAGTCCCCAGATAGCATTAAGATATTTATCAGAAGCCCTTGGTGTAGGTTAGTCAACGGTAAAACCCATCCTTAGTTGCATTCAGGCTGCAGTCAATTTGAGCATACGCAGCGATGACGAAGTGACACCGTTTACCTTCCTACCTACCAATCTAACCGACTAACAGCACAAACGTCTGTTGATGAAGCTCCAATCAATCATTACAGCCCCAGTTCCGGCGCAGTGTGGCACCAACACTTGTAAAACCAGATGCCCTTGTCACACGATCCTTGGAAAAAAGCACTGTGAAAATTATTTTTGACTCGACAGGTTGGGGGGGTTATACAAAATACTTCACTTGAATCTTGTATGTGGACCTCCCAGATGGGACATACATTGATAGCGAGGCTTTCTGCAGTCCTAGTTAAACCTGCCTGATCTATGCTTAGTTTCGAAAGCTGAAGACATTCAGCCTAAACGGTATGCGCCGTTTCAAAGTAGTTGTATAAGGCATCGTAATGAAAGACAACTTTCTAAAATCAACTGTTTAGCAACTCAAGATGAACTAGACACTGGAGAACTTCAATTAATGGCTGATAGTCGAGTAAAACCAAGATACACATAAAATGTACTCTGAAAATGATAACGGAAAGACAGCATAGTTCGTGTATAGAAATAAAAATATGAAGATAAAAAGTGAATGATTGAGTAGAAATTTCACTGCAAACTGTATTTGGAATAATGCTTTGTAGCCTACACCGTTAATGATGATTTGTAAGTTGTATGTTGCCGGAAACTGTTCATACTCTCAGAAGAAAATAGATAATTGTCGTAGGGGACCATCCGCCGAACCTCTGACTTGAAGAGAAAGAACGGAACCCACCTAGCCTTCTGCACATTCTTGCAGTAAGCAATGAGCCACACTTATTGTGAGAGGCCTATTGATACCACCTGGCTACCCAAACCTCGGTAGGTGGAGCGGCGCTCGGACCCATCATCATCATTATCAATATAGGACCAGGCGTTACTGCGTAACGGTCCGAGTTGTCATAAGCCTGTTGACCAATTTGACGGAGGGTGCGGACATTGAAGGCTCCAATATGTAATTTGGAGCGTGGTTTAAGGAGACCAGTGATGCTGTTCTGTGGACTCAGATCGTTGTCAAAGGCTGCAGAGGTGGGAGAAATCGAAGATGATGCAGCATCATTAATTAAGAGACGTGAAGGAAGATTAGAAGGTAATGATGGAGGAGGTGGATAGCAGTCAGAAGAAACTTGAGTGATGACAGAGTTGTGAGGGCGGTTGACACTTCCCGGCTGCCCACACCATGGAAGGCTATTTCTTCTTAAGGTACCTGAAAGAGATTTGTGTGACCGCAGAGCCCATCGGACATCTGCTTGAGGCCTGTCATATGAAGCCTTTTGAGTACGATTATTTTGAACTTTTGTATTTTTGGGGCCGGATGGTAGAAAGGAAACGACAAGTGAACCAACACCACCGGCCCGGCAGACCGTGGGGCATGGTGGAGTGTGTTATTTTTGGGGCCGACCTTTTCTAACCCCCCCCCCTTCTACTGAGAAGGCAGCATCAGCATGGCACTGCTGGTCATCCAAGGGAAACACCTTACTGCTGTCACACCCCATCCAGCTAGCAGCAGTACCACTTCGCCCTTAGACCCCCATCATAGTGTAGCAATTTACACCAAAACGGTAACTGCTTTTCGTCTAACCACTATCCAACAGACCTTTCTGGTGTGGTTGGGGACCTCGAGGGAACAAGCGTTCCACCAGCATAGCTCGTTGGGTCATTGTGATATGCGAGCCCGACCACCACGTCAAGGTAGCAGCTATCGGTCGGGGGCGCTCGGACCCATGACCCAGTGGTCGAGTCATTTTCCTAAACCACTGAGCTACAGCCCTACGAGGTAGCAGAGTACTGTAAGGTGTCCTATGCCAGTGGTTGCAAATGACCAAGGTAGATTCATTAGCGATTCATTCGTCCTGGATAATTAGGTCCATGTGTACCACTGGCTTGGGGTTAACCGACTCCAGTAGATAAGCTCTTCACACACCCCCAGTCAAGTGAAAACGCTGGGAATTCGCCTTTACTCTCTCACTTTAATGAAGACACCCGATACATCAAGGTAGTCAGTGGAAATTCACGAACAGAGGCTATAAAAGCGTGGCTCCATGAAAGCATCTCGAGATGACTGGTATCATCCCACTTACGGTCATACCGAGACACTTGGGAGAAAGACACACAAGTTTGGGAGTACATGAGGTTAGTATCACGTCTTAGTCCGGTCATGTTTAGCTATATGAGTGAATTTTTCACACTTACTATATTGGCCGAGTAAGGTTAAGTATGTAACTCCACTTGGTTCTTGTGTCTCAAACACACAACACATGTCTATAGACTGAGATAACGCAGTTTTGACTAGCAAAAATGGCTGTCCGATGTGAGGAAGAGTTCGAACACTGAGAGCTCTGATATGTACTTTGCAGTGCGGTTTCACAAGAGCTACAATCCTTATCATGGGACGTAGAGCTGGAAGAAATTAAAGGTGACATCGAATTATTCACAATGTGTGGAAAAGATTGGAAGGCAAAGATATGGAAGGCTGATAGTGTTCCGAAGCGATTTGTTTACTGAAGGAGATGCGAAAGTAATTGATTCTTGTCGACTGTCCACACCGTGTAAGGCTATTTGCCTCTGCGGTGCTTCAAAAAACGGTTAATAGTGATGAATGACCATAGAGCCTAAAAGACGTCAGCTTGAGTTCGGTCACACACGGCCTTTTTCGGAAGTTTGAGACTTGACCATTATTATGTTAAATCCAGCTGCGAAGTTCAAGCCATGGGCATCAAAAGGCGGTAAAGAAGGAAGCGATGTGTCGTTAGGCGACAACGTTTTCTAAGCTAGCCTTCCTATTGTGAAGGCAGTATCAGCATAGAACGCTGGTTGTCGCCAGAACACGTTGCAGGGGTTATACGGTATCCAGCTAGCAGTACGACTTTGCCCTCACAGTGTAGCCATTCACATTATGATAGTAACTGCTTTTATTCTTAATACTTTCCGATAAACCTCTTTGGTAAGACCTTAAGGAGCAATCGTCCAAGTCAGTGGAAGTCGCTAGGTGTGCTCGACTAAAACGTCACGCTAGAAGCTATCGGTGCGGACTTCGTGACAGCGCAGGAAAAAAACCAGAGATAGAACGGATTAAGATAAGTAGAATATACAATTGAAGGTCAATAAAATGCTTAGCTTTTTAATGATAATGGGTGAATACACCTGCATCAGCGAAAATGATTTCAAACCAAACCAACTAGCCCCAAACCAACAACCAGACACTTCATGGATCATTGTCACGTCTTGGTCTGATTACCTTCAGCATTGTTTACCGTTCATGTTTACTTACCCCGGCATCCGACGTTATGGCATGTGAGGACTTAGCATGCAAAATATATGTATCAACCACTTCAGTCGGTGAATGATCACGAATTTATCGGGAGACTTAGACATTTAGAGGAAAACCCTGAAACAAATACTTTACTTAACCTTACGGTTTCTGAAAGCAGAAGGCGAGGATATTACAGAAATGATACTAAAACTCTGCTTTCGCTTTCTTCGTGACAAAATTTGTGTCTACATTCACTTAATTAATCTGCAACCACTGTTTAATATTCCTGTTAACAAAATATTACCTCTGATAATATAAGTGAATAAGAGGCATATATTAGGTTTCACTAGTTAAAAGCCTAATATCTTGGAAGTTTGGTACGTCTCGTTTGAGATGCATGGACGAAATTAATGCCAGATTATTTACTCAGAGTTATCGTTTGTGAGGAGAATTTATATGATGTACGGACTGTAGTAACAATGAATAATCATGCCCAGAATGTAGTCTAGTGAAGGAAACCGTTTTAATGTGAAAAATACTACAAGCATCTAAAAATAAAATCTGCCACCCTGCTCAAGCTTTACTACTGTGTTACACCCAGCTTTATCTTACGGTGAAATGATGGGTAGATCCAAACAAAACCTTAAGGTATTCGACAAAAATCCAGAAACGAAGTTATATCAAACAAACATGTATCAAAAAACATCTACCGCACTCACCTAAATCGACGTCAACCTTGTTACAACTGCTTTTTGATACTAAGTCGGTGGTGGTATCCTGAGAATCAGAAGTAATACAGGGGGTTGCTTCCAGAGAAACAAAATACGGTCGAATGCAACTGAGAAAATCCAGCTCTTCGTATTCGAATTTCAACTTCTGATCCCTATCCTTAGCACTCCAATTAAAAAGCTCCACAATCCACTCCCCGATAACCATACCTAAAGTACGAATCTCGTTTCGTGGACTTCCTAGATGATTAGTGATTCCGGATAGAACATCAGGATAAAGGTGATCATCATTTATATGGAACTTAGAACGTAGAACATTTCGAAAGTCGACAAACCACGAAATCAATATCTGAGACAGGTATATGCGCCTCTCCAATGAAGCTGATTGTATGGAGTTAACGTCTGACCACAGACGAAGAGATGGAAATCCTAAATCTTCATCGACCTGGTTAATCAAACGACCAGACTTCTCAGCCAAATCATTTTTTTCTACTTCTATGGAAAAGGATCTAAAAATGTTTCTAATAGTACTGCCCGTTTGGAACTGGCGAATATAAAAGAGGCGACGACATAACTTGATATAGGCATCAAAGCCATGAGGAGTTGATATAATTTCTGATATAAGTGTATAAAATAGTTCATAAGTTGGGCACTTCTTGGCCAACGGTGATAGAGTTATCTCCATGCTCTTCATGTTGATGTAAGCCAAAGATTTAGACCAAATATGGATGAATTTATGCGTAGTATGTTGCAAGATAAAATCGGAGACATGTTCCGAATATCCTATTCCACAAAAGCAACTTATAATCAAGCCCATGAGTTGAAAAATACTTTCTGATGTGTTTGAAATAAGCTCAAACGACGACATCACGTTTTTGACAAAATTACTTTCATCAGTCAAGTAAGAATCTCCATGATTTGAATTGGCGATGCACACCGGGATTTTACACAACAACCTAGCCCTATGCTCTAAGAAAACAGCGACAAAGTCTGATCTGGCTTCTGGATTGTCTATACATGCAACGATAAAGTCAGATATTCTACAAGGTTTTGAGAAAAATCTCTCCAATTCTGCCACAAGTGACTCAGTTTTACTAACAGTGCGTTGGTTCAGAAAGCTACATATACATTCAAGCCAAATATCAGCCTTGGAAAACTCAGTAGCAAAGCTGGCTAGCAGCAACATATCAGGACATGATGACTCGTCATTAGCATCGAAAATACTACGCATAATGCGATGAAAATACTTCTCGTAAAGTAGCTTTTCATCCTCAAAAGTGACTTCAAATTCTCCTTGTCTGAATGGATATTGAAGTATATTTTTAAGACATGCGATTGCGTTTTTATTTTCTTTGTTGGTTAAGAAGTCATCCAACACCTTTATCATCTTACAGTAACGCACTACTTAACTGGCCGCTAAGTTGAAAGTGCCAACAGTATTCAACCTCTTGATTACTTTAGAATGGTTCACGAGGAAGAACAGAACAGTAAGGATCATCTTTTTTCCCATCAACTTGTGGTGCAATGAGTTTTTCAAAACTCAAATACCTGACATTGAAAGCTTATAAAGCTTTTAGTCAAGGCTGGTTTTCATGGTTAAAAAAAGCTTTAATTTCCAGTATGTGTTTCATGAGTTTGTGTAAACTAGGTGATTCCTTTCCACCCTTCGATCTTGCGAATTGGCCTTATATTTTTACCAGATTCCACCGCAGTATATATCAGTTTCCAGTTTTCCTTGAACACGCTGACCAAAGGTTCTGACACTACTTGCTGGAGCTGTGAGTTCCAGTCGCTGACAACACGGCGGAAGGAAAACAGATTCTAGACAAGTTGATCAAATCACATTATTCGGAGTCTCTTTGGATTCCCTTACAAATCCTGTATCCTAGAAGGAAAAAAGATGGGACTTATCAGTACCGAAGCCCTTGTTGAGGAAAAGGTGTACCAACATGAGATTTCTCCACGGGAGCAAATTTAGCAGACCTAATCATTCTTCATGGGAGGAGACTGAAAATGCCTGCCACTAGCTTGGTACCACGCTTGAGTATGTCAACATCCGTTTGTAGCCATGAACGGATCGCCTGAATGGAGTATTTCAAGTGAGGTCCAAGGTAGGTGGAATCTAGTGTCCTGGACATATCCTGATCAAAACTTCTGAAAGCTCCCCGTATTAACCATAGTACATGGGAACTATTTGCCAAAGCTGAGTTGCCGTGTGCTGACGTTTTCACGTCTTACGGTTCAGTGACTGACAGGAGTGCTGTACTATCAACAGAATAACGTGCGCTCCTTAACCACCGACATGTTCTGACTCATTTGCATTCTACTCGGAAACAACCATATGTGAGCCTTCCCAATCGGATATTTCCTCTATGAAAGCTGCAGTTCTACTGGAAAACACGCTTTTCTATGGAATGTGTAATCCTCAATCGGTCACTACCTCCACTCTCCAAATGGACAACTGTTTGGTAGATCTAACTGTCCCGATCAACCGCTGTAGCTCATGTTGCCGCATCTGCAGCACCGCTTATTTCACTGGATCATAAACTTTAGACTTGCGGGAAGACCTTGGCATTCTTCCGTGTCGTACAACCTGGCAATCCTCGGCGAGATAGACAACTTGCTTTGCCTACCACCGCTTGTCTACATTTCACTTGATACAACCATCTGTGTCAGTTATATCCCTTCTAACCACCAGTGGAAATGAGTAACGGAAGAGTCGTAGCCATATCTGTTCTCAGGAACATCTCAGGTAAGGCTTCACCTCAGCTATTAACTTCCCCATCTATGGTAGTAACTACGGCCGGAGGCAAAAGGCCAGATGCCACCGCAAAAAATCACGGGTCGACCTCAGGAAGACAGTCACAACTGCCACTTCCTGTCTCTCTGTACCCTTGTACTGTAGTTCATTGAAGAGCATATCTTTCCGGCACCGCCAGCTCAAACCCTAGTCTACCTGTGAAAGCTACGACAGACAGGCTGAAGAGGAGGAATCTGAAAGTCTTTGACTAAACCCTGTGGTCAGACTGACGACTGTTATAAGTGTGGTCTCACTGTAGCCAAGACGGGTGCTGCCTTTGAGTGTAACATCTGCAGCAAGCGGGCACATAGTGAGTGTGATGGGGACTTACCGACCAACATTACACCCTCATGGTGTGCCACCAATGCACGAGGTTCTGGTATATTTGGCCACAGTGCCGTATTGGACCACTCTTCCCTACAGGCTCGCTTAGGGTGGCCGTCACAGTGGCTACTGTGATGCCGGCATCTCAGAGGCCACTGCCCCGGGTCCAAGCGACAAGAGTCTCAGCATCGTTCCTCGAGCAGCCGTACCTGTGAACAGTCCAGGAGGACCCAAACGACGACTAGGCACGCGACCTGAAGTCACTTAGCTGCTACCCCACCGTGCATAGAGAAAATTGGTTCACGTTGGTAAAGAAGTCACACCATTTCCATAAGGATCCGCCCCTGCACGCGACAACAGAGATGTTGATGATATTTCAAATTCCATCATCTTATCTTACGTCGTGTGCTATGACAGCCTTCTTGAGAACGGAGAGTCTTTTGATAAACTGCAGTGGCAAACGGTGTGCGTCATACCAGGACTGAGCGGCTTAGATGCAAAGTTGTTTCGGCCCTACAAAGGCAACCACGCATCTCGGGGAAACCCCTCACCGATGACAGTGACCATGAGCTCAGCTAAGGAAGCGGAAAGATTCTTGATGCCATCAACACACACTAGTCATCAACCGATCATCCAGTACTAGAGCCAGACCAGACCATCCTTGGTCAGCGAGAAGCATCTAGCGAGGCACACCACAGACTGAAACCAGCAACCATGGTTGTCCACGGCATACCGGAACCAGCAACCGGCCAAGTCGTAGAAAGGTATGCACACAGTTATTTTTGGGGGTTTCATAGAGTCTAGGCTGGTTTGGATATCTTGTCTGTTGACAGTGATGATTTCAGCACTGGGCGGAGCTGTCATTTGCTGTTGTCACAGTGTCCTGGGCCTGTTTTCACAGCAGCGAGCGATCCCACCGATGTCACCTTTAACTGCATATCAAGTTTGCAGTAGTTTTGTTACAGGACCCTGGGACCCGAAGTTGACAGCCACCAACCGGGGTGATAATAATGATATATATCTCATACAACATAGGTTACATGAATACAAACCAGTCTACAGGTGTGATCATCTTGGCAATGAGGAACGACTATTATGTACGGCGTTGAGCTGTACATTGGATACCGCTATCCATGGCATATAAGAGGTGTGTTGAAGCAGGCTCAGTTCGAGATTAGGAATTATTCTGTTATTGTCCGAATCTTCCAATATTCTTGAAGGTGTGGCAGGCGTGTGCGTTCGTCATAAGGTTTTGATGGCATGGTGCACACTGACAGATGTGATTTCTAGGATCCCGTTTGATTGCAGGACTGGTCAGGTAAACCTGAAAAGTGAATAACAGAAGCGAGCAGAAAGCGAAATTCGAAGCAGGAGCACAAAAATAGGCAGGAGTAGATCAACCATGCTACATGTGGATGAGTTCTTTTTACTGACTGCAAAACTTACTTAAAGAGGTATCCGGAACCAACTGTTTGGAGGTAAGCTTAGGTGGAAGAAGATGAAGGTACGCACGACAGTAATGAAAATTAGTCTGAAGCCGGAGATACCACTACGAAATAGAGAGATGCGTAACCACAGAGTGTTAATTGAAACTGAGTGTTGACTATGAGGTTGGGAGATAGTTTCTCCCTCAATGAATTCTCACACATTTGGAACGGGCTTCCAGAAGAAATTCTTACAGCAAGCTCGTTGACACTTTTCCTCCCTTCACTTAATAAGCCACTAATAAACGATAAGTCTATCGGTTAGTTAGTCACCATCTCTGCATCCTGGGCCAATGAGGATAAACTTGGACCTCCAAATGCATGAAAAAAAGCTATTACAATCCTCATGTTCCTCCTACACTTATGGGTTGAGGATTGCTTGCAAGGGTGTGAGCACTGGTTCCCCTCCTCACTATAATGAACTTATGTACACTGGTTCCCTCCTGAAGCTACTTCAATACACCCCAGGTGCAGAAAAGCTTTAAGAATCTTATAATGGAAAAACTATGTGGTTAATCACACAAACATGCATGAAAATGTACATAAAGCTCGGATAGGTCCTAAAGTATAGGAACTTCCTTCTTTTCCAAGCCGGTCTGCGTGGTAATTCCCTTTCCCATATCTGCTCATGACTCTTCTTTCTTTCTTACTTTACGGCAACAGCTCGATGACGACATTCAGTGCTGAATTTCAATCTGGACATATCTACCAATTGCAAATAATATCTGCTGTTTAACTCCATGAATTATTGAACTGCTCCCAATCTTTCGCGGTTTCTGGAACATCCTCACAATCAACTCATCAGCTGGTCAAGATTCTTCTTGCGATGAACCGTCTAAAGTTTCTCAACAGCCCTAGCGGCACAAACATTCTGAACACACGATCAAACGAGGGACCAACATACCTTTCGGCTTAGAATACGACTTGCCTGCAGTAATTTCACACTACATGTTCTATAATACTCCGTATCAAGTGATCTTGCCAAGTAAAAGTTACCATGCATCAAATACGTTTCCCGAATGATGCTGATTACACTAATATGAACGATGCCTTAAGTCCATATGCAGCTGCTGCCGTTTGGACTATTAACCGTCTCAACCTCTACCGTCATCTACTACTAGTAGTACTCTCCGTGGAATTATTGTGTACTACCTTTAAGCCACATAGTGAACTGGAAATGCATGGATTTAGACACTCACCTTGGTTATATAACTATGGGTACTTACTGATACTCAAGATCGTATAAACAGGCCCTTTGTGGTTAGCAGAGCTAAAAGCTGAAGAACTTTCTAGTGAATGGATGTTTATATAACTAAATAAGGAACCATGCAAATGGACTAACAATGTCGTCTGGTTATAACTCAAACTTCGAACATTGCGCGCTTTTGTTGTTGAAAGTGGAACTTATCCGTGAAATGACAGTTGAAAATCCATACCCGTCTCTTGATATGCAGCACGTTTTAATAAGTTTGTGCATATCAGTAGCTTGCTATGTGAGGAATATAATTCCCGGCATTATTCTGTAAACTTTCAAAATCATCATTTTGACGGTGCTTGTGAACTGGTATCTGTCATGTTAAATCCATTATATGGGAATGGGAATTTTTGTTATCTTCACTTTGACGCACCGCATGTACTGAAAGTGGTATTTGTTGCCCCATGACCGCGACCTGGTGTTTTTGATAGAGTTAAACTACCTCCCCTCTGTACTATTCAGGAACCGTAAAATCTTGTGGGTTTTGCAACATATATCATTGTGATGATGCCTGTAAACTGGCTTCTGTAATGTTAAGTTACTAATGTGAGAATAAAAAATTTATTTATTTATAATGCGCATAACAGTCAGTTCACATTACCAAAACGGTCAGACCTGTAAACTGGTCTGTTTTCATGTAGCTCATGTTGTACAAAGTATATAATTAGCATAATTAAATTAGAGGATTTTGCACCGGGTATTCACTTGTTATTAACCTGTATACAAAAGGTTGATGAAGTTATGAACATTTAAGGGAGATTCATGGCTTTTTCTAAGATAGTGATCACTTTTTATCTAGCCACGGGAGAGGGACTATCATGGTGTTGCCTCTTGAGCATTACCACATTGGGGCTACCGAAACAATGTGGCGGCGCAGAGTACTTACCTGTGAGTACTGACAACAAAGGGCAGATGGTAAAACATGTTACATGCTATGAAAACCCACCGAAAGACAGTTCTTTCATCAATCCGGAGTGAAGAGATTATTTTAGGGGAAAAATTTTAAGAAATAGGTGTTAAGTCGTGAGATCAGTTAGGTTATGAAGAAATGTGGGTTACATTAGGGTAGCTACGGAGTTCACTGTTGCAAATCGTATCGCACTCCGCTTCCTGTCCACCCTTGGTCGGTCTTTTTTAGAAATTATATTTTGACTTGGCTAATGCATTTACTCTTCGGCATTGCATACTTTCGTCATTTCCGTTGGTCTCTCTTGGGTCTAGTTACCGGTAGCACCATTGTAAATTGTGTTACCGTTTTTGGTTTGGCCGTCAACGTATTGACGAGAATCGTTAGACAGAAGGAATTCACTAAGTAATCGTTAAAACTGGGAGAGAGATCGACATGCTCGTCTAGGAGTGGGAAGTTTGTTCCACAGCATACTGTATTGAGCTATGAAAAACCTACATCTAAGTTTTGAGCGATACTTATTTATTGGGATGGTGCACTCGCTATTACGCAGATTATATGCCTGTGTTGATTTAAAAGTGATAACACATTTCGCTTTAGAGCTTCCAAATAAAAGGCGATAAAGAAATGTTAGGTTGTGCTTCAAGCATCTCAGCCAGAGTGATTCTAGTTCTAGCGTTTTGCATCTTGCTTCGCGTGCAAGTCCTTCGTTTTGTGTTAGTAGGCGCCAAGTAAAGTTTCGCTGAATGCCCTCTCCTCGAATTCTGTTCGATACTTTCATGTTACCGTCGATAACATTGCAGTACTCTAACACTGGGCAAACCAAAACCTTGTGCAGTATAAGTTTTGCTTCAGGTGTGAGTATGTTTCTGTGTAGAAGACCGATGAGTCTTCTACCTTTGGGAACTATTGAATCTGCATACTCTGTAAAAGTCAAACTTCTGGAGTAAGCGATTCCGAGGTCTTTCACAGTGTTGTATATCTGCAGTGCGATGTCACCCAAGTGTAGTGTTGCTTCTGGGTGGGGTTTATTGTGAGTCTTCTCTTCAAATCTTCTTGTATTTGAGAGAAACCTTGTGCTAGTGCTACAAGAGAAAAGCTGCAGACTATCTTCAAGTCGTCTGCAAGAAGGTAGGATATGCCATTTTGGGTAACATTGTGATGTCCGCTGCGTAATCTGTTTCAACACTCGCAGACAGTCACATGCTTTCGCAGGAGCGGAAAAGTGCAGTCCTGTCCCCCGTCTTCAAGGGAAGAGATAGGCAAAACCCAAAATGCTACCGACCCATAGCCCTTCTACCGGTGGTGTCAAAAGTAATGAAGACCCTGGTAGACGATAACGTCAGGGAATACCTAGAAATGAGAGACCACTTAGTGATGCTCAACATGGTTTCAGAAAGGGTGGGTCCTGTGCTTCAAACATTCTGACCGCAGTTGATAAGTGGATGGCACGCTGGAACCTCCAAATTCCTGTCCATATCATTTTCCTGGACTTTGCTAGGGCCTCTAACACAGTCCCGCATACCATTCTTGTTCACAAAATATCGAGGTTGGGCATCAGGTAACATGTGCTCACCTGGCTGCAGGACCATTTAGACGGCGGACAATTCCGAAAAAAAGCCAACAGAGTTTGCTCGACTTGGAGGTCATCATCACTAGTGCATCACAAGGAGCGATTCTGGGTCCACTGCTATTCCCTCTTTTTGTGAACGACCACCCGCCGAATCTCAGCTCCCCAATTTTACTCCACGCTGATGATGTTAAGTTGCGGAGAGCTACGACGTCGAAAACAGAATCAGGTGCACTGCAAAGTGACCTCAGATTACTTGCAGAGTGGATGGATACTGATGGACATGCACTTGGCCTAGGCAAGTGCCGAGACATGTTTTTCCGCACCCCAGACTCTCCGGAGGTACCCTATTCTCTCCGTGGAACACTACTTTCCCACATCACCCCGTAGAAAGACCCAGGACTAATACTGACTGACAAACCAGACACTTGCTCCAATTATCCAGGAGATGCCTTCAGAGCCTACACAGTGCTGCACTTCATGCGCAGACAGTTGGGTGCCCTGACCCCGGAACTCTTTTTGAAGCTGTATGAGGCCTATATACGACCCCACCCAGAGGTACACAAGGTCACTGCACCACCATATCTGAGAAGAGACCTGAACCTCCCAGAGAAAGTCCAAAGGCGAGCTACAAAGGGTGTTGTGGGAATAAGGCGAAAAACCATATCAGGACAGGCTGAAAGATCTAGGGCTCTACTCCCTAAGCTACCGTAGATTAGGTGGTGACTTTATGACGGCCTACAAAATACTAAGTAACCCAAGTCATCCGAACATTGAAATCCTACCGAACGGCCACTATGGCGATCCTCGTCGTAACCCAAGGAGAATCGCCCACCAAAGAGCAAAGGCCTGCAGGGCTTCACATCCCTTCTCTCTGCGAGTTTGCGGCCACTGGAAAGCATTGCCTGCCGAGATTGCTGCAGCTTCGTCTGTTGACAGCAACAGGAAGAGGTTAGACAGTTATGCAGCAACGCACGGTTTGCGCTCCTCCAAGTGGGATGTGGACTAGGCTGACACGACCTACTAACTCGGTACGGCTAACTATAATTGAACACTTTGCAATACCACTGCCACTGGGAACTTAGCTCAACCTTATGCCTTCCTATAGACGTCCCCTCCAGTCACCGTCTCCTACTAAAAGAATTACTATATTCCCATTCATCCTATCACGTTATTTATTGTTCTTACTTCTGACTTTACGTTCTCAAACTTTAACAAAAGCCCTCCCTATCACCTATTACCCATAAACCTGCCAAATGTTCTTCTTCCGTGCTGTCTCTTTTTAGTAATCCTTTTTCTCTTTCTTGTTTCCCTTTCTTTTCCAATTTGTCTTTCCCTGCGCTTTCTCTCCCTTGATTTCTCCGCACATATTTTTCATCTCCCTTTTGCAACCAGTTCAACCAATTGTCTACTGGCATGACACTTGAGGAACCCATCTGCACCAGAGTCCTAGGAGGAAACAGCAAGCAAACAAGCAACACTCCCTACAAATTCAACTAACACCGAACCGCTCTTCGAGCTAACCACAGCTACAGCAGTCAAGTGCGTAGACCTACTGCATCAAAATCCGCCAAAGACCTGGAACCGTTCCACAAGACCTAGAAGCAGACGTGAAGAAATCAATTGCTTTACACTAGCTTGCAAAAGCTTGCGACTCGCTATGACACCGACCAGGTCGCAAATAACGAATACCTCTGTCACGTCTCTATTACAGAGAAAAAGGTGTTCGAGAAGCTATCTAGGCTACGTCCGGGCAAGTCCCCTGGCTGCGATAACCTGAAACCAGTGGTTCTGAAAAACTGCGCCGAGGTGCTTACCAAACCACTTCGCAACCTCTTTGAGCACTCAATAGACTCGTGCAAACTCCCTAAAGAATGGAAGAGTGCCATCTTGTCACCCATCTTCAAGGGAGGAGACAGAAAAAGCCCTGGCAGCTACAGGCCGATTGCCCTACTCCCTATTGTGTCGAAAGTGTTGGAAAGCCTGGTAGCTGACACCATCTGGGAATTCCTCAATAGAGAAAACACTGTCCACACTGCTCAGCACGGCTTTCGTAGTGGTCGCTCATGTGCCACCAACTTACTAACCCCTGGGACGACTGGACACAAAGCTGGGATAATAGAAAACCTGTACATGTTGTATTTCTCGACCTAGCCAAAGCATTTGACAGTGTCCCACCCACAGTACTGCTTCACAAGATCATGTCAGCTGGTATAAGTGGACCCCTACTCTCTTGGTTCAAGGAGTACCTGGAAGGGAGGCAGTTCTGCACTAAAGTGAACAGAATAAGGTCGGAGTGGAGACCCTCGACGTCAGGAGTATCCCAAGGAGCAATCCTAGGACCGCTTCTGTTCCTCCTGTTTGTCAACGATCTGCCAGACAAAATATCCTCACCCATCCTCCTCTTCGCTGACGACATAAAAATTTGGAGGGTGGTAAACGAAGAAGCCGACTGTGCAGCACTACAAAAGGACTTGCAGCAACTCGAGCTCTGGTCGTCGGAAAATGGCCTGAGCTTCAACTGGAAAAGTGCAAAGTAATGCACATCAGTAAAAATGAGGCAAGTACGACCGACTTCCAGTACATGTTGAGCAACCGTGCTATCACCAGAGTGTCCATGGAGAAAGATTTGGGGCTCAACTTCTCCGACACCTTGGACACCAGCTCCAACTACAAAGGTATGACAACCAGAGCGAACGCCATTCTACACTTTCTGCGTAGACAGCTTGGCGCCCTCACTCCCGAACTCTTCCTCACCATTTTCAAATCCTACGTGCGGCCGCACCTAGAGGTCTTCAATACGGTGGCTCCTCCAACACTCAAGAGAGACTCTAATCTCCTTGAAAGAATACAAAGAACTGCAACAAAATGTGTTGTGGGGCTAAGGGGAAAGACGTATCCTGAAAGACTTAAACACCTCAACCTATTTACCTTGGGTTATCGCAGGAAAAGGGGTGACCTCATTATGGCATACAAGATCGCCCATCAGGCAGACCATGCAAACAAATCAATTTTGCCTGCAACTGAACGATCTTCACGAGGAAACCCCATTAAGATAGCACACCAGAGAGCCAACACCACACTCAGGTCCAAATTTTTCTCCCTAAGAGTATGTGCTTTATGGAATGCCTTACCGCGACACATCGTTATAGCTCCTTCAATCGACTCTTTCAAGAGGCGATTAGACAGTTATGTCACCTCGCATGGACTACCACGGACGTACTCAGGTAGTCACCAACCTCAGTACCCCCAACTCCCTCCTAACTACCACTCACTATCTCTCTCCTTAATACACCCACATTACCTACTAATTCTTCTGTAGGAACCAAACCCACGCGACCATTCGGGCAATTCCCAAATACTTTTCTTTCGTTCTCATTTCTCTCTTCACCCCTTCTTTTCTCCTTCCCTTTTCTCTTCCCTACATTATTATTACTATTATTATTATTTTTTTTCTCTTCCTTATTTCTCTCTTCATTCCTTTACCACTACCTTACTATTCTCTTTCAGGTACCTACACAGACAGGAGTCACGGTTGTTCTCTAAACTTCCCAGCAGCCCGTAGCTCCCTAATCACTCTACAAATTACAACCTACTAACCCACAAAACATCCACCTCACCGAAGCTAAAAGCAAGAAAGCAGAGGGGATTTCCTCGTCCACTGCAGGAGTAAACCGAACAACTGGAACCAAGCCCTAAGAACTAGACGCGAGAGATCAAAAACTACCAGTTTTCTACGCTCGCACTATCAATATTGGATATTGGATTGGACAAAAAGCGCAACGTTTTGTTTCCTCGAAAAATGCAGACGATTTTGAAGTATGAACTCCCTTTACGTATTGATTCAGAAGAATGCGACAAAATGAAGGTAATCTGGCATCCTATACTGCATTTGATTGAAAGAATGAGAATTTAGTGACGGCGTGCTTGAACTCGGAGGTTATAAGTTCGAAACATTGTGGCTCTGAAGTGAAATACTATCAGATTTCGAAAAGTAACACTGTTAGAGAAGCACTGAATAAAGCATTTCCTCCAATATTTTACAATGATATGGGTGCAAAGTGGGTCAAATACGTGTCAAAAAAGTTTTCTACTGCACTTGAAGTTAGAAATATGGAGGTGGAGATGGAGCGAACACTTAAAAGCCGTTGTGGTCGCAAGAAGCCCCTTTGTGTTGTCAGACATGATGTTCTGAATGATGTAGCAAACGAGACACTGCGTCAAGTAAGAGCCTATATATCCGTATTACTATGCAGATATTAGCATATGTCCACATACGTTAACGAAAAATTACGTTTTCTGCTTGAATACTGAGATAAACGAGGATAACATGTTTAGCAATCTTCTTTGTGTATTAGGGTGCTTTTTCAAGCTGACACGGCAATCGCCATGGAATTCGAATTTCTGGACCATTATCTTGTTACATAACTTAAAAAATATATTTTCAGTCGACGATATCGTCGACTGCTCAAAAGTAAGTGGTTAAACTCAAAGTATTTTTGGACCCCACATAAAGGTTATCAGCCTTGATTGGATATTTCGGAAATGGTCGTTATATCTTCACGCTTAGATTACTACTAAGATTCTGGTGCTTGTAATACTGAGTGACATTGGTCACCTTTAGTTTTTTATCGGACTAAAACCGTGAACTACTTATCTCAGGGATAGATTCTTCTTCCACTTCAGTTTTCCTTATTTAAAAACTAGGCAGCTGGGGGGGGGGGTCTGTTTACCCAACATTTAAATCGTCAGCGTCAAAATGTGAAAAGTAATAAGGAAAATGGATAAATATGAAGAAGTGTGCATTAAGTTGCATCACCTGGATTGTTGGATAGGTGAAAATGACTTCAGTTTCTATTTGAAAAGCGCAAAGAATATGCCCATCAACACCTCAAGAGAAATAACATATGAATCAGAACAGGCTTCTTATCCGGAGTCTCCGAGTTATGAAACAATCTGCCAAAAGAAATAAAGATAATTTTATCGGTTGATTTGTTCTACAAATTTCGGATAAATATATGAGTACACACCGTTTACCAATTATTATTATTATTATTATTATTATTATTATTATTATTATTATTATTATTAGTCCCTTGTTAGTTTTCGCCCGTAGGTCTTCAAGTTATTGTGACATCAGGCACAAGTTATCGATGAAACCCAAGTCTTCTAGGTTCTTTTCCACTGTCTTGCCAGCGTATCCTCCTCTTCTCGCTCCCCACTGTTTGCTGCATGATCCAGTCGACCACAATCAGGAATATCATGGGTGATGGTAGGCAGCCTTGTTTCACTCCTGTCTTCACTTCAAAAGCATCACTGAGCTTCCCATTGTGAATTACTTGGCATGTGGCATCTTCATATAGTTGTTGAATGAGGTGGATAAAGGTTTGCGGTAGTCCGTAGTATTGAAGCAGTTTCCAAATTACCTCTCGGTCGACGCTGTCAAAGGCCTTCTCAAAGTTGATAAAGTTGAGATAGAGAGCTGATTGCTATTCTATGCTCTGTTCTATGATGATACGAAGCGTTGCAATTTGGTTGGCACATGATTTGTACTTCCTGAGTCCAGCCAATCTGTTCCGGTTGTAGTTTTGAATCCAGCGCATGCTTTAGCCTCTCCAGGATGATGCGGCTTAATATTTTGCTAGCTTTGGGTGGACAGGAGAGTGACTCCGGGCACTTCTTGCAAAGACAGCTTGGGTCACCCTTCTTCGGGAGTTCTACAACGTAACCCTTCTTCCAATCAACTGGCAGTTACTTTCTTTTCCTTGCAAACCTTCTGCAATGGTGGTGTGAGCATGTCTGCTGTTGTCTCTGCGTCTGTTCTCAGTGCTTCTGACGGGATTCCATCTGGTCCTGCTGCTTTCCCACACTTCAACATTTTTATGGCATTCAGGACATGGACTTTTGTTGGGGGATTTATGTTCACTTGAAGTTCTGCAGCTGCATGTGCTATTTCTGGATGAGTTGCAGGTGGTGGGGGGTGATCGATTCAAGAGCATTTTGAAGTGGTCAGCTCATCGTTTCCTTTCTTTCTCTTCTTCGGTAGTTAAAGTTCCTTCATCGTCTTGCATTGGTTTCGTATGTGTTGCTCTCTCTCCTCCCAGATAGTAACCTGGTCATTCGATGTAATGTTGTCAGGTCTCTCCTACCTGCAGCCTGTTCTGCTTCACTTGCCAGTGTGTTGTGGAAGCGTCTTTTGTCTTTGCTCTATAGATATATGCTTGGCTAATAAACAATGAACTTTTAGAGAATTAGATTTAGGATGAGACAGTTATAGGTTATTTGAAATTTAGTGTCAACTATTTTACAATTTTTAGACTAGCCGTATTGTGTTCAAATCATTCCAGCATTGGCTTTTAAGTGGGGCACTCATCCAGTGCCGAATCTGTTAGGAGTTTAGTAGCTCACGTGCATATTTGGTTGATTAGCTACCTCTGAAGCATAAGAACTGCATCTCACCCAGCTATTAGTAGAACATGTATAGATTGATATTGAAACTTATTTCTGATGATTGTAATACTTACCACTGTCAATCGTAACAGTACATATCTACATTTTGCATTAAGGTAATCGTGAGACACACAGTAAACAAGAAACAAATTTCAATAAAGATAACGTTAGCGTGATGCTTGTTGTATTTATGATGGCTGTAACTCATTATCGTTTAATCTTATTTAGACAACAGTGTTAATGATAACTGTGGACTTTAACAATCAATGAATAGACAAGTAAATTTGAAATTTGAGAACAATAGGGTTGTACTTCTAGTTGTACCAAAAAGATTTACTGTTTCTAAGTTTTAGAATGACAAAAAATGGGGAGGACATAGGTCTTACGTTGAGTAGTTTTCACTGGATTAAACAACAAATGCCGTCATTATTCTTACTACTATTTTTGTTGTTTTTATGTTTTTTTTGGTATGCTACAGCTCATTGTAGATTGCCCAGAACAAGGACTTTTATTTAAGCGTGTATTAGATCACTATAATACAGAGTTCTGTGGATATGAAACACTTCTGAAGTTTACTGAAGGATTTATAGGACGAAAGAGAGTGGCTTGGCAGTATATCTTAGGAGAACATGAGAAGCAGGTCAGAAATATTTATTCATCTTTGTTCCTATAATATCGGTTGTTTTTCATATACTTCATACTTATTCCAGACCAACTTAATCTTTGTAGATGCTTAAAGGTGTTGTGCTGAATTAATTCGAAATCTCTCATTTATTTATTTATTTTGAAACATGTTCGTAGCTCATTAATAAGTAGATCGACTATGAATATTTAAACATCTAATATGGTGGTCTTTAGACGCAGCTGGTCGGAATCCTAGTGAAATTAGGGGCTTCCTTCAATGTCCCTTATAATACTACATACATGTAATGATGTAATCAGTCGGCTATCCACAGCTATCTAATTATTCAACTAAACCTTTTGTTTTGTTTCTTAAGCTGAATATTTAAAGAAACTATTAACTAACCTTTTTATAGTAACAGCAACATAAAAATATACTTCCGCATCCAATCATAATATGTCCTAGCCTGAATAGCTAGTTAACGGAGAAACTCATGGATTGTTTATGATACATAAGGGATTCATATATGAGAAATAGTTTTTCCAAGTTTAAATTTCATTTGTGTCAATGAGTTTCCTACGATCAAGTGAAATATTCACATTCACAGGGATGTAAAGCAAGCAAATATTTATTACGTCACAGCCATTTTTCTACTTGTACTTTGAACCTTCTTACTATCAAATTTTTACGAAGTTAGTTTTTGAGTAACAAGAGGTTGTCTATGCGTTTAAAAAAACTTCTAACATAGATTTGTGCTAAAATGAAGTCAGTCATTAATTTCCTTTAGTAGTTAACCTATTGGCATCAATACCCTGTGTACTGGATCTTTACTGGTAGACAAAAGCATCCAAGCAACTAGCGAAGATTTGTATTACATTTTCATTTATCAAATGCAAGCTGATGTCTTTAAACTAGACGAAATCTATTCCTTTAGTGACTTTACAGAAGTTGCTAGTGGAAGTTGTTAAATGGTTCATGAATATGATTGATATAGTTTTCACATTTTTCAGTATCCATCTTCTTTAGTGTGAGGTATTTTGTTAGCATAGAAAGTAGGTGTGAAAAGTCTCAGTTTGATCAATATGAAGCGTTTTCTTAGTTCATAAAGTCATTTAGTGTTCACTTGAGTGATACAAAGCACTAGATTCATCTTTCCCAAAAGTGTACACTCATATATGTTGGTGTTTTAGCAGTAAATGACAATAACTATGAGGAACAAAAGTTTTGTAGACGTATTCACTGTTCATTTAACTCAGATAGTTCGATATTTGTCTAATAAAAGTCATAGACTTTCCCTATCTTTACTTTTTCAAATCTGTTTTTAAGACTTCTATTCTTATTGGTCCTTCTATTTAGTTCGACGGTTTTAAACTATATTAAAAAGAGTTGATATATCAGATGTTAAGTAGTCTTTGGGAGTCAATTCTTTTAAGTTTGCTAAAATTTTATATGAAATGTACACTTTTTTCATTCTTTTCAAAACTTTAGATTAAGGAATTAGAAAAATCAAAGAAATTACTAGAATTTCAGGTTGCTGAATTAAAACAAAAAGCTGATGCATTGGAAAAAAAGAATCAAGAAGCTAAAGCTAAACGAGACCACATTAGAAATGAAGAGATAAAATTCTATAAACACTATGGAGAACAACTTAAGGTAAGACATAGAAGAAAACGTTAATTCAACAAAATAACAAGTGATAATCCATTAGTCTTTTGATTTCTTATAGCTGATTTACATGATTTCATTAGCTAGTCTCTATTGTTCCATGAAATGCATTTTGTTATCCATTACCTGATGACAGAAATCTGAGGCTGATCAGTTTTTACACGAATGAAGTAAATTTCTTATCATCTGAAGCAATATAAATGTGCTAATAATCAAAATTCACTCACTCACGCTCTCTCTCTCTCTCTATGTATATATATATATATATATATATATATATATATATATATATATATATATATATACATATATATATAATTCCTTTGAGTAAATAATGTAGAGCATATTAATTTGAGGTATGTTGTCACTTGAGTTTGCAGTCAACCAGAGTAACTGTCAAGTTAAAATAATACTGGTTAACTATTTTATTTCCATTTGAAATAGGCAACATTGAACACCTTCATTTCCATTCGGGGTCAGCTTTAAAATGATAAGGTCACATGCTAAGCGTTTTACTAGTCCTTCATCGAGTCTAAACCAAGCAGCCACACTCTTATTCTTATTTTACTTGAAGTGATACTAAACAATGGTCACATCTTTTCATGAAGTATTTTCTTGCGAAATATGAAGTATTACATTCGAGCACAGTGAGTGGCTGACTGAGCATCACAATAAGTGAATGCCCTTGATATGATTTTGCCTAATGTTGTAGGTTACTTAATCCAAAGGAATTCTGGAACATATATCTTAGTTTTCAAGGATTATTCTTTTGATGTTGATTTGTAATGAAAGTTATATTTAAATAGATGCATCTAAAATATTCAAAGAAGTCATAGTTAGCTAAAATACAGATGTACTGATAAATTTGACTTCTAAAACTAATGACAAATTTCTTTTCTTTTTATAGACTCAACTTGACGCTTCACTACTGCCATCTAACTGAAGAGGTGTAACACCCACCAGGAGGAATTATATAACTTTCAGAACTACTTTTTAGTAGTGTCTTGAACTCAAGTAAAATATTGATCATCATTTTCAGTACTAGAAGTATTTTACAAAATACAGACAGCTTTTGAGCCTTCTGCTCAAGATGAAAAGAAGCTGTAAAAGATTATTTGTATGTATGAAAAGTAGAATGCCTAAAATAAAATAATCATTAAGCAGTAAAATTTCAACTTTTTGATGTTTTGTTTCAGGGTTTTAAGGTGTGCACTGAACCTGTTTTCTTAAATTCAGATCAGGAAACCAGTCAGTGGAATACTTCTTGGGTTGATCTTTTCTCAGCAATTTGTAGTTTCCTTAGTTTTAATTCCTATGGATGCTCCGGCCATTTTGTATTTAAATATTTCTTTGAAGTAATTAAAGTTGTTACGGAACATATCTTGATGTGTATGTGATAACAATATTTACTTATTTATTGACATGCTTGTTATTCTCCGTTATTTTGTTGGATCGAATTGTTCAACCTCTATTGGTATATGGGCTTCTATGCCTCTATATTGCCTGAATGTTAATCATGATAATTTTGTTCCAGTCTCAATGGGAACAACATCACTGGGGTGCAGGCATATCCAGCTGACGAGTCCGAAATAGGACGAAACACGATTCCTGGATTCTTCTGATAGCCACAACCAACCAAATTATCACAATTAACATTCAGGCAATATAGAGGCATCCGCATAGGAACCCATATGCTAATAGAGGTGGAACAATTCGATCCAACAAAATAACGGAGAATAACAAGTATGTCAATAAATAGTAATTATCCCAGCATGTTTAGAAAATCGAAACAATTCGCTATGTAAGCCACAGTTTCTTCAGCAGAATATACGGATTTATATTTACAACAAAATATATAGTCAAATGATACATCAAATATATTTAGTAAACGTAGGTCATTCGCTGGGTGATTTTTTCAATCCAATTAAGTTCATACTTGTTATTGTTATTTGTCAACAAATATATAGGATAGTTAAAGTGTGTGTGTTTATTTCAAGTTGTTATTCATCGAAGACTGACATCAGTTGGAGGAACAAAGGAAACCTGGGAGCACTGGACAGCTGTTTCGTCCTAGTATGGGACTCCTCAGCAGTGTGTGTGTTTATCTTTGTTGTAGACTATGTGTTGTTTATTGTACTTTTAATGGCAGGATGTCAGTAAATGTCATTGTGATTGTAGCTTCAGTTCGAAAAGGTCATCATTAATGATTTAGTCGGATTAATGTTCGCCAAATAAGTGACAAGTCAAATCCTTCTTTTCTGTTTAAGGCATTCTATGTTGTTAAAATATGCAGGGCCTCAGAAGTTAATGTGTTGGTTTTCTGCATATTTTCAAACTAAATTTAACTTCAGTCGTTGTTAAAATAAGACAATTTAAGAGGTTTAGAGTCCCGAACTAGTGAATTTAATGGAATCTGAAATAGGATTTATATATTCTAAAAATTTTTGTTGGTTTACTATCTTAAGAATGACAAATGTGTTATCCACATATCTATACCAAATCCTTGGTTGGCAGTGGGCACTAAAAGCTGTTTCTTCAAGAGGTTTCGTATGGAGATTATCAAAAATTGGAGATGTTAGTGAACAAATTACAACTCCATTTGACCGACACTACATTCTGTCTATAAACGTGAAATATGTAGATTACAAGCAAAGCTTCAACGATATTCTAATATCCTCTGTTGAAGGTGGAAATTCAGATATTACATCTTCATTATTCACATTATTTGCCCATTGGGTTCGTAGTGAAACATAGGGCTTCAGTAGCGCGTCTCCATTTCACTTTCTTCTCTCCAGTCTTTTGTGCCTGGCACCACGACTGCCCACAAGATTTCATTTCCTCCTCACACAATCTCCTCCATGTCAACCTCAGCTGGGACGCCCAACTCTTCGTTTCCCATTTATATTCTACTCGACGAACTGGCCTGACCTGGTGCGTGATGTCCCCGAATCGTCTTCTCAGTGTATGCCAAATCCATCTTCACTTTCTCCTGCATATTTATCGAGTGATAGGTTCCTGTTTCTTTGGTTCGTTCCCGGAGTTCCTTGTTGCTTATTCTCATTATTCTGGTCACCCATCTGATCTTCAGTATCGAGTGAGTGTAGGCGGCAGCTGTTGATGAATGAACTAGCAAAGTTAGTTGGTTGAAGGCCATCGACAGGAAGCCCTGCTCGACCTAGGTTTCGTGCTTTTTGGCACTCGTCAGCAAGGCGTATCTGAAACCTCAAATGAACTGATGTCCCGCCTGAGATTCGAACCCACGTCACCCAGTGTTGTAGTCAGCGACTTTACCACTGAGCTATTCGGGCCGCGTCTGACCTCCTGTAGGACTGGCTTAATGTATTGATTAGTCACGGGAGTGCAACCAATTTCATGTTGTCTAGTTCTGAGTGCAGACCGAATTCTATCGAACTAGCAAAGTACTTAGCTTCGATAATATGCCCTATTAAGAACAGTTCAAATTCCAGACTAGTAAACTCTTACGATGTTAAACTTAAGCTTAATGACCTACACTTAGAAGAGGATGAAAAAAAATGGTAAGCTTCGATGTAACTAGTCTGTATACTAAAATACCAATCAATATGACACTGAAGGCAGTCAGAAGTCAACTAAATATTGACTCAGAACTTACGCACAGAGCTAAGATATTGGTTGATGAGATTATATTAGGCATACAGTTGTGCCTGACCTCCACATTCTTCAAGTTTTAGGACAAAATATACAGACAAACAGAAGGAGTAGCGATGGGACTGCCAATATCCCAAATCGTAGCAGATATATTTATGGATAGTTGGGAAAAGTGGCTTTACAAGCGTTTAGTCCTACACCAAATATATGGTGGCGATATGTGGATGACACATTTACTGTGTTGAAATCGAAACATGTAGTCAATTTCCTCATGCATATAAACTCAGTAGCAAACGCAATCCAATTCACTTACGAGGTAGAAAATGAACAAGGAGAATAACCTACATTGAATTGCAGAATAAAACTAAGAACAGACGGTGGCTTGGATACTACTGTCTGCAGAAAACGGACACATTTGAACAGGTATCTAGACTTCAAATCATCCTATCCAATGTCAGTTAAAGCAGGATTAGTCAAATGTCTAAATGATAGAGTTCGAAAAGTGACTATTCAGAGCAAGAACCTAAACAAGGAATTGAAACACGTAAGAGAAGCGCTAATAGTTGATAATTATCCTCCGCAGTTTATGAAGAAATTCTTACGGACACAAAAAACAAAAAAATAACAGTCACACGAGTGCAACTAATAACGAAGACACGCGTAAAAAAGAGTCCACGGCCTGCCTTGTATTACCTTATGAGGAGGGTACCTCAGAAACTTTACGTAGAATTCTCAACAGAGCTGGAATTAGGGTGGCATTTAAACCTGCAAACTCGCTCAGAGATAAACTTTGTTGGCTTAAGGATCCGACAGAACCAATTAGGCAAAATAATGTAGTCTATCAAATTCCACGTAATGACTGTGAGGTCAAGTATATAGGTCGAACTAGTCTGTCGGGGTCAGTTAGAATAGCCGAACATAGGAATTTATCTGAATATAGAATAACAGACCTAAATAAGATCAGTAATCTAGAAGATGACTCGGCTATCGCTATGCACGCATTACTACAAAAGCACACAATACGGTGGGATAAAGCCATTTTTCTTAAGTCCAATATAATTAGGTGAAGAGAGAGGTTGATTACTGAATCTTTGTTCATCGAATCAACAAGCAACACATGTAATAGAAATGACGCAACACCTATATCAGAGGTATGAAAAATTTTGCTACAAATAAAAACAACTCATATAAAGTGACATATATATAAAATCAAATGTCGAAAGTAGTGTGATTACACATTGATATGATTATGAGCAATTATAATTTATCCTCGAAACGTCATCAAATAAATAATACTACATCACTGCGTGTTATAAATCAAATAAACAAATCGAGTATCGAATTAAATTCTACCACAGTCCCCAAGATTTACATCAATATTAATGTCTGCAGATTGTTGAAAATGCTTTTCGTGATACGCCAAGTTTCTCAACAACCACATAGAAGCACTGACTTACTTGACTGACATCAGTGTTGAAAATCCAGATATTGTTCACGCTTTATGCTGAGTGCAATGCAGTGTAGTGCAGTGCAGTGTAGCAGATCTCCACACTGGTTTCAGATTAATGAGGGGAGTCCTGTCTCGTTGTCTTCCCGATCGTGGCTTTGACATCCTCATCTGTGCCTGTCCCGCATGTAGTTGAAACGATGCTGCATAGGTATGTGGGTAGGTGAGAGAGAGAGAGAGACTACTCGCTCCAGGTTTCTCCTGTTCATGGTGATTGATGCTTGTTGTTGATGGTGTTGTTGGTTGTGTATCTTCATCACCTCCACCTCTGTCTTCTCTAGGTTCATCTGATGGAAGTCGCGTCTTCGCTGCCTTGCCTCTTCTGTCAACTTGTTGGTTTTGCCTGTAGATCTTCGAGCTTGTGTGACGAGACATTAGACATAAATCATCAATATTGTTGGCGGTGAAATCGGAATCTTCTACTGGGGTCTTTCCATCGGTCCTGCCAGTGTATGCCCATCTCATCGCCCTCCGCAATTTGTCTCATAATGCAGTCCATTCGACCACAATCAGGGAGATGATGGGTGATAGTAGGTGTCAGCCTTGTCTTACACCTGTCTTCACTTCAAAGGCATCACTCAGCTTCACATTGTGAGTTTCTTGGCATGTAACATCATATGGCATACAGCTGTTGAATGAGGTTGATAACGATTTGGGGAGCTCCGTAATGTTGAAGCAGCTGTCAAATTACTTGTCAGTCGACGCTGTCGAAGGCCTTTCCAAAGTTGATGAATTTGAGGTAGATAGTTGACTGCCATTCTTTGCTGTGTTCAATGATGATGCATAGCGTATCGTTGCAATTTGATAGGCACATGATTTGTTCTTCCTGAAGCCAGCCAGCCAGCCATCCATCCATCCATCCATCCAGCCAGCCAGCCAGTCTTTTCTGTTCGTCATTGTGAATGCAGCACATCCTTTAGTCTCTCTCTCTAGGATGATGTGGCATAATATTTTGTTTTTCGGTAGACATAAGTGGAGCATGATTTTTCGCCAGTTCTTGTGAAGACTTAGCTCAGGTCACCCTTCTTTGCGAGTTTGACAAGGTAGCTCTTATTCCAGTCTACAGGCAGGTACCTTTCCTTCCTTCCTTAACAAGCTTTCTGTAATGGTGATGTGAGGATGTCCACTGATGTCTCTGTGTCTGATTTTAGTGCTTCTGGAGGAATTCCATCTGGTCCTGCTTCTCTATCTGCCTTCACTTCTGCTCTTGTCGGAAGGTTTGTGTTCACTTATAGTTCTGCAACTGTGCTGCTGCTGATATTTCTGTGTGAGTTTCAGGTGGTGGTGCCGGTGGTCAATTTGATAGTTTTTTGAAGTGGTCAGCTCATCGTTTCCTTTCTTTCTCTTCTTCGGTAGTTAAAGTTCCTTCATCATCTTGCATTGGTTTCATATGTGTTGATCTCTCTACTCCCAGATAGTAACCTGGTTATTTGATGTAATGTTGTCAGGTCTCTCCTACCTGCAGCCTGTTCTGTTTCACTTGCCAGTGTGTTGTGGAAGTGTGTTTTGTCTTTGAGCGCACTCTTCTTCACTTCTTTCTCCAGTGTAGTGTTTTGTACGTTGTACTCAGTTCATCCTTTCGTTGTTTATCCTTGCACTGCACTGGTTTATCTTCTGCTTCATCATCCTCCTCTCCCTGCTCTATCAACTTCTACGTGTCCGTAGAGATCTAATCCTTATCTTCTTTCTTCTTCCTTCCTAATACTGTTATGCAGGCTTCCTTCCACATAGTTTTCAAAGAGTACCAGTGGTCTTCCAAGCAACTTCCTTCAGGGATGTTGTTGAATGTCTCCCATTTTGTCTTGATGGCTGACGTGATGTCATTTGTAGTCTCATCCTTCAGTTTCTGGATTATCAAGAGTGGCATTCATAGTGTATCGTTTGCTTCTCTCTATCTATGATTTGTCCTCTAAATTAACGGTTTGACTATTTTGTTTTATCGTTTTTTCTGTATACTATCCTTTGTAATTATTGATGAGTGGTAACTAATAATTGAATCCAGAATGTAACCTTTGTCGTATTTGAGACTCATCAGCTAGATGTGCCTGGTTCTCTGTGAGTGATGTTATTCTTAGGGAAACTAAAATCTTGAACTTGTCGCTTCAAGCACCAGAGCATTATACACTGCTAGTTGTAATTGCCATCAAGCTGAGTTTATAGACAATATCTGCGTAGAATCCCGCATACCAATAGTGGCTTATCCTTTTGGTCTATTCAACGATGAAAATTATTATCTCTACTATCCATTTTTTCTTCGTAACAACTATGATCTGGACGCTTATACTCCTTATTATCGTTTCATATAAATATGTGCTACAGGTAAGTGTATGATCACACTATCCCAAATGTATTAACCTAATATATGATTTGTTTTAGATTAACAACATTGTTTTGCTTTACTGGGACTTATGAAAGAGAATAAGTATTTGAAGTCAAGAGCTCGGTAGCTTTGTCTATAGAGCGAGTCTTTTAATTTATCTCAATAAAAGAGAAACAACTGCTTCAGCTAAGAGCTGAACTCGTATTCTTAGAAAATATACCATTTAAAAACTATTACACTTCTGCACTAACTCCTTTCTTCAAAAACGTGAATCAAAGTAGACAATACAAACATTTTATGGTGCTTGCATTTAGATAGATAAAGTGATTGGAGTGAGCTATTTTGGTGGAAAAAATATGTTATTATATTACTGTCTCCTTGATTTTAGGTTAACATGTGATGAAACAAAGTTTCTTTGAAGTTATTTTCAAAATTAATCCGAATATGGCTTGCTTATTTTGGTATAGAGAGACAAATTATTGAAGTTAACAGTTGGTTTTAAGTTATGTCTTTAAGAAAGCGCTAAATCATAACAGCTATTCTCATTGAGAAGTAAGTTAAATATGAATTACTCGACTAACCTTAGTAGTATAATTTGACCAGTAATGACTGAAGTTTCTATAATGAATTACAGGTTGCAAGAAAATGCCAACTTCTCTTAATAATTTTACTGCGTCTAGCATTGTGACACGAAAACTAGGAGAGGTTCTTTGAAAGCTACATTTCAGTTAGATCAGAAGCAGAAATTGACACGATTTTACAGATGAACGGTTGATATGTTGTCAGTAAGAAGGTAGGCTTTTAAAGTAGCCTAGTTTAATTGCAGATTTATGAGATTCTTAACAGTGCAACTGAAGAAAATGCTTAGAAATAGATTATGCCGCTATCTTCAGCTAAGCCTTTAACAAACGAATGAAATACTGTTTAATGCCAAAACTTTAGTGTCTACAAAACCATCTAATTTTGTTGAGGCAATTATTATTGTTAATTACTTAGGTGGTTGCTAGCAGTGAAGTTTAGGATGTGTTTTTTCCTATTTAGGACTGAATGCACTTGCACCCCGGTGAGTGATGGCGTTCTCACTGAGACTCAAACCCATTCCTTTTCGCTTCTAATGTCAATAGGTTATTCACTGAGACCAGAAAGCCACATTTTATACAATACGTATTAGTTATTATTAGTTATGATAATTGTAGTTTTCTGTGGTTATTCTGAGTCAAAATAATTGACCTCTGTTGGCATACTGGCTCCTATGCGGATGTCTCGATATCACGTGATTTTCCATTATGTTGTATTTCGTTTGGTTTTACTTTACACACTTGGTTATTTCTGAAACAAGGAGGAATGAAAATGTAGACAGAATGATTTGAATTTCTTTTCGGTTCGTGAACTGTTCACACATAACGTTAGCTTTGCGTTAAATTACCTTACTTTGTTCACACCAAACACCACCTAGGCTAAGTAAGTAGTTTTCAAGTGCAGGGACAGGAACCAAAAAAACATGTTTGAAGTGAAACGGGTCATGGTAAGGCACTGAAAGGACAAATTCTTAAAGTTTAATAAAAAGGATTACATATGTAAATTCAATAACTTGCTGCATATTTAAAATATGAAATGAAGTTAGCTCAAGATATGTCAGTTAACTGAAATAGCTTTACATGGATTAATAAGATTAGTGATCACGAGAAGATCGAAGCAAACAGTTAAGATTTATGAATAGAAATGAGAACCTACATTAACTTATCTGAAAATGGTCCTAAGAACGTGAACCAGGGCTGCTGAAAACTGCATGAAAGAAGTTCATAAGGAAAATAACGGTATGAAATTGAAATTCTCACTTCCATATAGTTGGCGTGCACGTATAGTAAGCTAAGGGATTTTAGTGATTAAGGAGGTCACCGTGTCTTTGCAGTGTGAACATATGAAATTATATACTGGGTCTCCTCCTCTGGTACACTTACTTCCTGAAACTGGAAAAACATAATAGTCAGTACCTTTCTATCATCTACTAATAATTCACTGTGTTAACTATTGCTGTTTTTCTACACTTATTAGCATGATCTGTAGTGCCTAACTAACTAAATCATTATTGCACTTGGTTACCACAGAGCTAAAGTAGAAACCCAGGTTGAACAAACCTGAATAAGCCGAATTTGATCAATTTCCTAAAGTTACTAAGTGAATATTGTTCTCTGTTTTTCATGAAAGTGTAATCAGATGATTGTAGGAAATCATCATTTGTAAGAAACTTGAATATAATAACCTGAAGGGTTTGGTTTCAGATGCATATTTTTTGACAGTCTTTCAAGTGTAGTCAAAGAGTAAGGAAGAGATTCAAAAATTTTCATATACCTTTGTGAATCTGATATATTTAACCTGAGTAACGCAATGAAAATACATCTGATGCAATAAATCACGTCAACTTGGTGCTCAAGACCTTATAATGAATGGAGTCTGTTATTGGTATGGACACTTTCAGAAATCATTTATATATCAGCCTCTGCCTGATATTTGGATTGTCGTAAAAATATTCTTCTTTGAATACGGGATTTCTAATTGATATGTGAATGTTGAGCATTCTTCAAAAATGTTTTGCTGAAATCTTGATGTTCATATCTTCAAAACGAAATTTTCCAGCTACATGAACCTTCCAACAAAACGCTTGCTATACGATACTTAATATCTACCTACATTCGATTTATTGAAGAATAATCGATGAAATATCAGGAGATTTATTTAGCATTTGTAGAGCTATGAAGTCTTAAAATTCTGTGCAAACAGACAGTTTAAAAACGTTTTGGGACTAAAGAGTAACTTTGACGTCATTTTTCTCTCAGATATACATATATATAGCATTTCATCTGTTTCGCTGACAATAAAAAACTGAATCTATTATGAAAAGTAAGAACGTATTTCCTGGAACATATGGATAGAGGTATGAAGGGAAACAAGTTTTCTTATAGAAAAATATGTAGCAGTTAACATCAGTCTGGTAAACATTCAAGGCTTTGGTTACGAAACTGAAATTCTGTGGTACACGATTTTCTACTGTGTTCTAATAGAACCTGATCTCTTTGAGATGACAACATTCAAAGAATTCTTATATTTGACCACCACTTTCTTCATAGGAATGCACATATCCACTGATGACATCATGTAAATTATTCTGAGATCTTGTAGTATGTAAATATACTTATTGGAGGTATTTATACAGAGAAAGAAATCATAATAAATCCTAGCTTCAGTTTTCTGGATACACCCCAGGAAATGTTTTTTCATAGGTATACACACATTTTACTACTTACCTGGTCCGAAATCAACTAAGCGGAGCGAAATGGTGATCAACTTGTGATATGCTACCACTGAATGGAAAGTACTTATGCTTTTTAAGTGTCTGCCAGTACATCTTTTTTCTCGCTTTGAATCTGAGAGGTTATACAACTTGACAAGTAGATACACTATAATAAGTAATTCTGAATCCTAATGAATAGCAATCGTAGTGTAGTTTCTTCACTAATTCTGTTTCTAGGAAGGTAACCTAAAACTGAGGACTACATTTTTTGTTACTGTTCCTTCCTTACTGATCATTCCGGTATTATTCATCTCTCTTTTTGTTATATTTTCATTCATTGTTGCGCAGTACATCTGTTGGCTCTCAAATTATACAGAATTTGCTTCGGAAAAAGAAAAAAAAATTGGTATTTGCTTGCGAGCAAATGCTGACAGACTTCAACAAAGTAAAACAACTTCTTGGTGGATGAAGAGTGTATGATAATAATAATTAAAAGGTTCACATCTATGTGTACAAGATGTCTGCTAATTTGAAATGTGTCGAACACCATTTCTCTCATCAAGCTTATATGATATTTAGATAATACTTATTTGAAATTATCGGTCATTTTGACAAACATGGTATCCTATCTAGAAACTGACTAATTACAATTCAGCTAAAGGTTGAATTGAGCATCATCTCCGACAAAAATAACACACACATTTCATGGACAATGCCTAAAAATATAACTGAATGTAGTTCCATATTAGATTTGTTTATTTGATATAAAGCGCACAGTGATACAGTATTATTTAATTGATTACGTTTCGAGCATAAATTATTACTGCTCATAATCATATCAATGTAATCACACTTCTTTCAATATCTGATTTTATAGTCCTGTCACCTGATCTCTCTTTGTTTTTTGTTTTTTGATTGGTAGTAAAGTTTTCCATATCTCTGGTATAGGTATTGCGTCATTCCTATTACATATGGTATCACATACAAGGAAGGAACATCAGAAACCATACGTAGGATTCTCAACAAGGTTGGAATTAGGGTGGCATTTAAACCAACAAACTCATTTAGAGGTAAGCTTTGTCGGCTAAAAGATCCGATAGAACCAATTAAGCAAAATAATGTAATCTACCAAATTCCATGTAATGACTGTGAAGTCAAATACATAGCTCAAACTAGCCGGTCGGGGTCAGTTAGATTAACAGAACATAGGAATTTAGCTAAACATAGAACGGCAGACCCCAATAAGATCAATAACCTAGAAAACACTCGGCCATTGCATTACATTCATTAACACACAACCACACAATAGGATGGAACAAAACCACTGTACTTAAGTCTAATATAACTAGGTGGAGAGAGAAATTAATTACTAAATCTTTGTTCATCGAACCCACACCCAACACATGTAATAGGAATGACGCAACACCTATACCAGAGATATGGAAAACTTTACTACCAATCAAAAAACAAGAAACAAAGAGAGATCAGGTGACAGGACTATAAAATCAGATATTGAAAGAAGTGTGATTACATTGATATGATTATGAGCAGTAATAATTTATGCTCGAAACGTAATCAATTAAATAATACTGTATCACTGTGCGCTTTATATCAAATAAACAAATCTAATATGGAACTACATTCTACCACAGTGCCCAATTTTTTCACTTATATTAATAACTGAATGTACCTTTTTTGAGATGAATGGGGATTTTTAATTTAGAAGTAGTATTCATCATAAACTGACATCAGTTGGGGAACCAGTAAAAATCTGGGAGCACTGGACAGCTGTTTCGTCCTATTATGGGGCTCCTCAGCAGTACTCATCCACGACAGTCGCGCTATGTCATGAATTGACAGAAGTTGGAGATTGTGAACCACTGGAAACCGATCCACTGTCTGAATTGTTAACACGTTCGCCGTGAAACCTGAACATCCTGAGTTCGATCCCTAGCCGGGTCGTGGGTGCGTACTACTGAAGAGTCCCATACTAAGACAAAAAAGCTGTCCAGTGCTCCCAGATTTTCAATGGTTCCCCAACTGATGTCAGTCCATGATGAATAACTGAATTTGTCTCTAAAATATATTAAGCGTAACCGCAGAGAATTTGCCATACAAAAGTTTGTGAATTTGACTATGAATTAACGTCATTTTTAAAAATGTGATTACACTGTTAGCAGATCAAATGGAAATTTAATCCTTGGCTTAGGTGGTTAAAAACTGAATGCTTAAGATATGCAAGCGTAGCATAATGATACATTACAATGAAACCATGTCATTCATTTCCGAATGAACACTCATGAAATGATTTACAAATAAAAAAAGGTTTACAAAAATAAGAATAGGTTAAGGGAGTAACTGACAAAATAAACAATGCCTTTTTTTTATTTCATTCCCACAATTTAATTGACCTTTATCCAGTACAAAAAACCATCTGCCTTAAGGACATCAATTTACAAAGTCAACAAATATGGAAGTATTAAAAGTTATTAATGTGTATCCATTTGTCTTTTCGATAAGCAAACCATATGGTTTGTTTTTTTTGAAATAACTTAAAATCAATTGTTTTACTAACGTCAATTCATTTATCTATAAAAGAACCCTTGACCTATATGGTTTTGGCTTTACATGTTAACTATTCACTCTTATTACCTTAAAATCCTACGAGCTACACTAGAAACTGTAAGTCTAACTGTTTTACTGATATACAAAGATTAATTCTTCAAGATACAAACAATTCAATCGTAAATGAATGCTGAAGGGATGATAATGATATTGCCCACTGAAAAAACTACCTATATACACAACGTTCATGATGTATCGCTTCATCAATTAGATATGTTCGTGAAGCTCAGTTCTTTTGAAAGTTTACACTGGTAGTGAAAACAGTTTGGACAATAATTATCTAGACGGCATTTTTTAAAATATGACTTTCAATGGTTATTTTCTAATCATGAATTAAGATGATTCATATGTCACATATGTCACGATTTGTTAGTATGCTTTTCTCTGCCTGCAGTTGTTAACTGGATTCATGGTAGTGGGAGTTTTGTACAGCATGATAAAAAGCTTCTGAGATGCATTTCCTACTGATTTAATCAAATGTTGTTACAAATTGTGACAAAATTGCTTCACATAGAAAAGGTTTTAGAAATTTGTTTCTGAAAATAATCCTTTTTAAAGGATATTTAAATTGTATTTGTATGGTGATCAACTACCTACCGATAATGAAGTTGATTCACTAGGTCCCGACTTAGTAATGCGTTGTTAGACGTTTGTGTTTAGTAAGAAGAAAGCTTTGATACTCATCAAAAAGATGTATAAGAATTTATCAGGTAATCTAAAATCCTACAACTCTTCAAAGCAGCGACATTCATTGTTGAGGTCAAGGATATTACTGTTAAGCGTGAAGAAAACAAATAGATTTGACTAATAACCCCAAAAACTTTGAATATTTTGGAGACAAAATTGCTCTAAATTGTGGACAATGTGAAATAAAAACCATTTTCTTCCTGTTGCAATGAAAATGGATGAAGTCAGTTAGTTCAGAGTTGTTATCACCTTTTGTCTCGAAACTTCTCGATAACCATCCTCAAGAGATATTACAGGATTTCCATAGCCTACAATTTAAGGTAATGATTGTCCATTCTGTATTATGAATTTGTTTAGGTTGAAAATATCTACCACTGGTATCAACTACAAATAAGACTAACAATTACATTATTACACGTAAAAGTCTTGGACTTGAATATGAATGGACTGATGCGTATATAGTACCAAGCTGTGAAGTAACAAGATGAGATGGTTGTACAAGACCCTCTAATTTTCACTGATAGTTTATCTAGTAGAGATGTGTGTGACAATAACCTGAAAACCGGAAGTATAACTTATTTTCATATTTTTGTTGTAGTTGTACTATCCCCACCAAATCTTTTCTTATCACTCTTACACATTTAAGTTTGCAATTACTGATAAAATTTGTTTGTTTTTGTGAGTATTTTAACGGTTCATGCACAAGAAAATAAACAAACAAAAACAGACTGTAATGCGAGTTGTTCAGTAGTTCAATTTTCGTTAAAATACTTCCAGTTATATAGTAACTAATTTTTCAAATACTTTAAATGAATATTTATCAAGTTTCTGTTTTTGTTTATGAATTAAATTATGAATTACGCCACTAAAAATATCCGCATATTTATGATAAGACTCTTCAATATGTTGGTTTTAAATGGGTTTTAGTGACAGAAACATAGGAATGCCTACTTTCTTGTTCAAGTCTAGTTCACAGAAATCGTAGTAACTAGTAAGAACTTACCCTTAATTAGCATTGGAAACAGAAGAACAGTAAAGAGGTATATCATCGTAGTTTCTCCGAAGAATTATTGTACATTAAGACCAATACGATCAATGACTAGTTTGTCTTTTCATGAATTTACTTATTAGCTAGCAGAAAATTTGGAACCTGTTTACCGAAATCCCGTCAAATAACTCTTAAAGTTCGACATTGTTTTACTGAAATGTTAAACCAAATGATCATCCTTGGAAAGTATTTGGAGTTCTTCAGTGAAAATTCTTTATTTACAAAAGTACCTATCCAAGAAACTGCTGACACTGTATGCCAGGATCCCAACCTATTTCTCTACTTTTATCTGATTTCGTGAAGTTCTCACTGAAGTATGTTAAGAATGTCTCATTTCAGTTCAGTAGCATTACATTTAGTTGAATTACTGGAATAGTGATGGGTAAACAATTTGTTTCTGTATTCGTTGACACGTTTTTGGCAAATCTTGAACTTACGAAGCTGAGAGATCTAGCCAGTGAACGGATATCGGGCTACAGATATTTTAATGGCATACGATATAGTGTGCAACTCATAAGCTCATATGATTGACTATTACTTTAAATAATCCTTGATTTCACATTGGAACATGGGGAAGACAGTAGACTCAGCTTTAGCGCTGAACTTTAAACAAATAGTTTATTCCGAATACCCGTTCTTAGAAAGATATACTAAATGGTACTTTTCTGAATTTCAATGGCTTCTGACATGTCAGATATAAGTGAGAACTGGTCAGAGCATTGTTTTACAGAATGAGCAAAAAATGTTCAAAGGATAGGTTAGGAGATAAACTATTCATAATCTAAACATATTTGGATTAAAATTGATATCTGCGAAGACTTATTAAAAAATGTAGTAGAACTGATAAAGATAGGCCAAAAAGAACCACAGTTAGCCATCAGCCGTTCTTTATTCACCTCAATTTCCGGCGTGACGATATTGCAGAAGCAATAAAAAAAGACTAAAATTACACTGACCAGGAATTATTTAGTAGCTTGGTCAGTCCCTAAGTTTCAAACAGGTTGTTTACTGATACAGTTAAACAATAATTATTCCATTTACATATAAAAATGACAATCTATTGGAAGGATCAAATGCAGAATTAACCACAGAGTTTTTGAACGTTTTATGAAAAGTCAATAAAGAAAGGGATTTAATAGTGCCATTGCTAGAAAATTAATAAACACATGACATTAGATGAATGACTTAAAACATTTTGAAACAACCAAACAACTACACGATCCACTTTTCTGCATCAACAGTCATTCAGGCTCAGCGGTTGGTAGCCTTTTGCTTCTGAGAAAACTCACAAACAGATATCAGATTAGATTGTCTCACTTATAATTATTATTTGTCTCTTGGGTTCCTGGTGGAACATAGGGATTCAGTTGCACATCTGCACTTCACTCACTTCTCTCCAGGCCTTTCAACCTCGCTCCACGACTGCCCACAAGATTTCATTTCCTCCTCACACAATCTCCTCCATGTCACCCTCAGCTGGGACGCCCAACTCTTCGTTTCCCATTTATGTTCTACTCGACGAACTGGCCTGACCTGGTGCATGATGTCCCCGAATCGTCTTCTCAGTCTATGCCCAAACCATCTTCACTTTCTCCTGCATATTTATCGGGTGATAGGTTCCTGCTTCCTTGGTTCGTTCCCGGAGTTCCTTGTTGCTTATTTTCATTATTCTGGTCACCCATCTGATCTTCAGTATCGAGTGAGCGTAGGCGGCAGCTGTTGATGAATGTTTGTAGTTTGTTGGAAATGCTTTTCGTGATACGCCACGTTTCTCAACTGCCACATAGAAGCTCTGACTTACTTGACTGACATCAGTGTTGAAAATCCAGATATTGTTCAGGCTTTACGCTGAGTGCAGTGCAGTGTAGTGCAGTGCAGTGCAGCAGATCTCCACACGGGTTTCAGATTAATGAAGGAAGTCCTGTCTTGTTGTCTTCCCGATCGTGGCTTTGACATCCTCATCTGTGCCTGTGTCGCATGTAGTTGAAACGATGATGCATAGGTATGTGGGTAAGTGAGAGAGAGCGACTACTCGCTCCAGGTTTCTCCCGTTCATGGTGATTGATGCTTGTTGTTGATGGTGTTGTTGGTTGTGTATCTTCATCACCTCCACCTCTGTCTTCTCTACGTTCATCTGAGGGAAGTCACGCCTTCGCTGCCTCGCCTCTTCTGTCAACTTGTTGGTTTTCACCTGTGGATCTTCGAGTTTGTGTGAGGAGACATTAGATATAAATCATGAATATTGTTGGCGGTGAAATTGAAATCTTCTACTGGGGTCTGTCCATCGGTCCTGCCAGTGTATGCCCATCTCATCGCCCCCACAATTTGTCTCATAATGCAGTCCATTCGACCACAATCAGGGAGATGATGGGTGATAGTAGGTGTCAGCCTTGTCTTACATCTATCTTCATTTCAAAAGCATCACTCAGCTTCACATTGTGAGTTTCTTGGCATGTAGCATCATATGGCATACAGCTGTTGAATGAGGTTGATAACGATTTGGGGAGCTCCGTAATGCTGAAGCAGCTGTCAAATTACTTGTCGGTCGACGCTGTCGAAGGCCTTTCCAAAGTTGATGAATTTGAGGTAGATAGTTGACTGCCATTCTTTGCTGTGTTCAATGATGATGCATAGCGTATCGTTGCAATTTGATCGGCACATGATTTGTTCTTCCTGAAGCCAGCCAGCCAGCCAGCCAACCAGCCTGTTCCGTTCGTCATTGTGAATGCAGCACATTCTTTAGTCTCTCTCTCTAGGATAATGCGGCATAATATTTTGTTTTTGGGTAGACATAGGTGGAGCATGACTTTGCGCCAGTTCTTGTGAAGACTTAGCTCAGGTCACCCTTCTTTGCGAGTTTGACAAGGTAGCCCTTATTCCAGTCTACAGGCAGGTATCTTTCCTTGCTTCCTTAACAAGCTTTCTGTAATGGTGATGTGAGGATGTCCACTGATGTCTCTGTGTCTGATTTTAGTGCTTCTGGAGGAATTCCATCTGGTCCTGCTTCTCTGTCTGCCTTCAGCAACTTTATGGCGTTCAGAACTCCACTTCTGCTCTTGTCGGAATGTATGTGTTCACTTATAGTTCTGCAACTGTGCTGCTGCTGATATTTCTGTATGAGTTTCAGGTGGTGGTGCCGGTGGTCAATTTGATAGTTTTTTGAAGTGGTCAGCTCATCGTTTCCTTTCTTTCTCTTCTTCGGTAGTTAAAGTTCCTTCATCATCTTGCATTGGTTTCATATGTGTTGATCTCTCTCCTCCCAGATAGTAACCTGGTCATTCGATGAAATGTTGTCAGGTCTCTCCTACCAGCGGGCAGCCTGTTCTGCTTCACTTGCCAGTGTGTCGTAGAAGTGTCTTTTATGTTTCCGCGCACTGTTCTTCACTTCTTCGTCTGACTTCTGACTAACTTTTATCATTAGTAAACGTTTTGAATTCATATGATGCTTGAATTTCATCCCACTAAAGATAACTCAATGCACTTCATACAGTTGGTTTTTGAATTATTACCAAGCAACTCGTTCAGTGAATTCACTTATGTATCCCACTTATAATTCCTAAAAAAATTTTGATCTTATTCCTGTTAATTCCTGTTTACCGAGAATATGCTAATTAATAACATGATTCTTCATTCCCATTCCTAGTCTTTAAAACATTTTTATGTCTGTACGCGTTGAAATTGCTAGTCAGGTCAACTCCTCTTGATAAAGTCAAGTCCTTTAGATTTCCATCGGATTAATTTGAAGATTTACAGGTTATAAGTAGTTGAAGAGAATCTGACGCAATAAACTGTCATTGTATTATTCGTTCAATGTGTTGTTCTTACTGATTTTTAATTTATCATGAGAATAGTGTACATGAAACATTTTTATAATACTTGTAGTTTTTTCGAACAGTTTAGGTACATCCAACTTATAGGGATCAATCAGTATGGCCCACTGGTGGAGGTTATCTGCTGGCATTTCCTAACAAACCAACGTAATTATGCTGTATCTACTGGTTTACACGAATTTTCAACATTGTTATCATTGTTATCAATATTCATCCGCCTTATTTTAGATTTATATTGCGAAGTATATCATCATGTCACACAATCACTACTTAGTGTAAATGATAACTTCATCGCTAACCTTCATTCTTGAAATGTCATAAACTGCTGAGTTCCTATGCTTGAAGTATAATAAGATGCTAGTCAGTAACATCTAGAGTCTTCTAATTTTCACTTTACTCAGTAAATACTATGCTGAATCGTTATTTAAGTGATTTTCGAATAAATATCATCAATAAGATTGCTGGTGCAAACAACATCCAAACCTCATTAGACTAGCCAGAAAGCTGTAATTGTGCACTAATATTTTGAAAACACTGAAGTGCAGATTTCCTATGATTTTCGATTCATTTCGTAGTTGTTTTGAATAATCAGAAAAAACCTTCTTCAATATCAAATATTAGGTTTACAGTAATGACCGGCATGAAGAAAACACTACGTTCGCTATAGCAGAGCATACGGGAATGACGAAATAAGATGAGACACACTGAAGCCAAAGGATTTGAACTTTGCTGTATGTTGACAGATTTAATCTCCTATTGTCATACTGCATCGAATTGCCCGGCCACCGTTAGCATACTGGTTGCTACGCGACTGCTTCCGTATTACCGGAATACTCAGCAGAATCTGGGGAACTGGCTGTGTCTCTTTTGGGACTAATCAACTGAACACATTTGCATCCCAGTGAGTTATGGTAGTCCTATTGGACCTCAAATTCTCTACACAACACTTCAAACGCCAAGGTGTTATCCACTAGGCAGCTAGGTACGAACGCCGTTGACTGCAGAGAGGGTACCAGCTGATGATTTCTTGATTGGATGAAACACAAATTGTGGATTCTACCAGTAACCAGCAAGTAACGCATAACTCAATGAATATTCAGGTAGTATGACGGCATCCACATAGGATCTCATTCGCTAACAGACGTTGAGCAACTCGATTCAGTAAGACCCAATGAGATTACAAGTCTCAATAATTCATATCTGTCACCCGCTGTACAGAAAGTGGCTTCCACGAGTCAGTGGTTAGTAGTGGGTGCGAATCTTGCTGAAGACACCATCCGTCACTAGGTTACAGCTACATCCGGTTGATGAGTCTTGAAGAGGACAAAATGGGCGTACTGGATTCAACTACTTACCACCAATTAAACTGCTACATTGAAATTTTTCTAAGATAAATTTGAAAACTAGCATTCACAGAAAGCTGTGCTCATTTGTGACGATAAACAATGAAATAGTTTTTTTTTCGTGAAACTAAATAGCTGTAGAAAAACAAAGTTGAGATATTCATGAAGTTAATAAAAACAGGAGAACTTTAACCAACATTAATAACCGTCATATTGCCATCATTTTTAAAATGAACTCATTACTTTTGAAACCAGAGTTAAAACATGTTCACCTCTTTTCAATATTAAGAATATAAGTTTAATAACCGCAGAGTGCGAAATCACCACAAAGTGGCTGACTCTTGGTACTGATGATCTCATATACCCTTACTGTAGGTTGTTGGCCATCGGTTAATCGAATAGAAAAAACAGTCATTTCAAAAATAAGCCTTTTCAAAACTTAAAAAATTCAGTATGTAGTGCAACCTCCATCCAATGCACCGTTGAGTAACTGTCCTCATGTCAAATTTGGTTGGCCCCACCAATCACTACTTTTCATTAGAATTTCGGAAATCACCCCTTGAAGGGAATCAGAAATGATCATTAAGTTTATTCACTTTTGAGGTTTGTAGGGTTTTATTTATTGCTTTCAAGTTGATATTCAGCATTATCACCTTATGTGGCTGAATGGTAACGTGCTTGGTGTGAAACCTAAAAGTCCTGGGCTCGAATCCTGGCGGGATTATGGGTAGAAGGTCCCATACCAGGACGAAAAGGCTGTCAGTGCTCTGAGGTTTTAATGTTTCTCCAACTGATGTCAGTCTATGATGAATTCCAACCTGAAATCAACAAATAAATCCGCACAAATCTCCAAATCGCATTCATTGTGTGTTCCTCTATGCATGAATCTCCAAAGCAATGTCTTCATATCATTTCATATAGAAACACATTACTTAAAAACGTTTATTCCCTTATTTGAATTGAATAGAACGGGACAGTTAAGATTTCTGAACTTTAATATGTTCATGACATAAAGTGGTTCATTTGAACAAATGAATTAGTTTTATTCACAGGCAGCTTCCATAGCCAATAAAGCCTTTTGTTCATATTTCAACAGCATTCCAAATCAACTGAATGATTGATACAAAGCAGAAAATGTTGCTCTGCAAAAGCAATCAGATGTTTACATATATTGATACATTATGCTCACTAGAAACTGACGCAGATTAATAATGATAGGTAGCAACTAGCAGGTGAATCCAGGACCAGCGTTTCATCATGTCTGGATCTTATCAGCTAAATGTACCTACTTCCCACCAAGTGATATTGTTCTTACTAAGACTCAAACCCGGGAATGATCGGTTCAAACTCCAGAGCATCGCCCATCAAGCAAATGAATCACGAAAGTCATTCTATGATGATATTCTTGGATTGCCAAAAGATCTAGCGGCAGGTTTTTTATTTTCTGCAGTTAACTGCAATGGATGTCTGACAGTATTTTCCAACAAAGTATAGAATATTTCCATATCACATGACTTCGTGATTGAGATGAACTATGAGGTAATGTAATACAGCACTTTATTCTACAAATTACCAATGATAATGCAAAGTCTTGAAATGATACTATTCTTCTACTAGTCCCTTTCTAACCACATAAATTCACATTAAAGGAATGTATTTTGTTTTATCAAGACTATAAAAGAGTAGAGTATTGTCTGTGTTACCATAGCAATAAGTACATCTTTTAAACGTGTAAATGGACACTGAGTGACGCAGATATCTCTGAGAATGGTTGAGAAAAAATGTGCTCAACGATCCGAAGGAGATTATGTTATTCAGTACTCATACTAACGAATTAAGCCTTAGTCAAGCACGGGGCTAAATAAGGTCAACAGCATGTAATTGATTTCTATTCATAAGTCATAAAACTATGTTGTCTTAGCTTTCTAGGGTTTGCTTAGTTTTCAGTTTGCATAGCTAAGTGTTCAATGCAGAAGATTAAAAGTGATTCGATCTCGAATTAGTTTCAATACCCAAGACTAACTAATCAGCAAATAGAAAAAGTAAATGCAGTTTCAAAAAAAGTTCCAATAAAATAAGTTCAAAGCTTTTGACAAGTTAACTTAGCCTAATAGTCGCAGGCAATTTATTTCCACTAAGTCATCAAGGTTTTAGTGTCAATTAAAGCAAAAGGAAATTCTTTGAAGATATAGCAATCCACAAAATTTGGATGAGACGAGTGAACGACGCAGCTTCTCTCCAAGATTTTGGATGGATAATCATTGATGATGACAAGTAGTATGAAATAATGTTTCATCTACGTACTATCTCATAATGAACTGTACACTTCTATAAATGTAAGTTATCACGAATATTACTTGATTCGAACAACGCGTTTCAGAAAAAGAATGGCGTACTCACTTTAAGTTCCGTTGAGCGTTGGCTTCCTAATAATTCCTAAAATGCGAAGTAGTCTTTTATTTTCCATGCACCTAGATCCTCTGATAAATTTGGATAAACCAAGAAAGAAAACCTTTTACAAATAAAATGATAATCTTAAGTTGTACAACAAAATCGTTGATTCATAATCCATGAACCACTTAAGAAGAGAATTAGCTTTACGGAGGTAAAAAATGTATGTAAAGTAAACATCACCAAGATATCCCCGGATTCACCACTTATAGATGTGCATGGACAAAACATTCTCAATCTTGAGATGCACAAATCAATACCATACAAGCACAACTGACAAACAACCACCTATTTAATAAAAGTATTCCAATAAACGATGCATCGTACACAACATACATTTTAATGGATTGAAATATATACAACTATCTATCTTGTAACACATCAAATTTTCACTGTATATTATGCATTCTCATGATATGCTGATCACGTGATTTGAAACTATGAGTTATCAGTTACAGTGTTGACATTCTAAATAAAGTGTACCACACAAGAAGGAATTCCACATCATATCACTTCCCTTCCCTCATTGTCATTCTCAATCACACTTCTCACATGATCAAATCTATCTCTTACAATAGATGTTCAGCTTACCATGAGGATCCATCACATACATCACTGTCAACACTCATCATCCAACTAATATGGAGCAGTCAGTAATCTCGCGAAGAATGCTGACTGATATATGAAGGTGTTGAGAGCAGACCGATCATTCTCAATCCACTCATGTGTCGGAATGAATGACTTCCAACAGTGACTCATTTGTCCGACTACTCCGTCAAAACGTTTGTTCAAACACAAAGAGAAATATGTCTCCGGATAACAGGAGGTGTCTGGTTGAGACACGAGAGTTGGTTTGATGATGGAATCAGTCAGCAGATGTGTATTCAGTCTCCGATTCCCAACTACACTCACCACACAATCATACTTACACAGAAACAGAACCCTCACTTCTCTCAACAACAAGTGGGAGTAGATATTGCACTCCAGGATATCTGCTCATTTCTGATCACCAACTATTTCTCACCACTCAACATTCACATGTTGATTGGTTTGAGAAACGTAGTCGAATATTGAGTGCAGTCTGTACTCCAGATGACTTTAGCAAATTTGAGTCCCAGCTAATCCGTAAATGAAAACAGACATAAATACAAATCGGAAGTGGATTATTTACGTGTAGGAGTTTTAAAAATGACAGGAAAATTGAGAAAGGGAAAGCGATTAGAGAAAACAAGAGGGTAGGAGACAGAATTCACAAGGCTGTATAGATTGTGACAGATTTTTGTTGAGGGAAGGACAATGAGTGATGTGTTTTTCACCAGAGTTTGTAATTACTTATGTCGTCTGAGATTATGTGTGTGAAACAGGGAGTAAAATATTTCAAATGATTTGGTCGTTAATGTTGTTACTTGTATTACCCTGTCATTGATTGGACCTGTAACATCAGTCTCAATGATAATATGAGCGTCGTGCACTTAGGGGTTCGAGATAGGAAGAAATGTGTATTTGGGATTCCGTTGTTATCCGCTATCCATCAATTATATCAGATTTCGGGTTTAGTTTTGAAAGTAGTTTGTGTGAGTTTAATGAGCGACGTGGTCTGCCTCCATCAATTTCTTTGTCTCATAAATTTTAAATAGTTGAAACTAGTATGTATTTGCTGAATGCATTACTTAAATTGTGTACAGCCACGATTATTTTATAAATGAGTCACTTGACTGCTGACTCTAACGTTTGTTTTTATGTCTCAATGGTAAGTCAGAACGTTTAGCTTTGTTATGACTCTAATCAATTTCTAGAAATATAACTTAGTTTTAGAGAAAAGCGTTCTTTTTTCGACATTTTGGGCTATCCCATCTATACTTTGGAGTAAAGAGGCTGAATATTCCATTTATGAATACTTTACGTCATGAAAAAATCCTCAAATTATCTGTGGCGATGGCAGTATTAAACTTAGTAAAGCAGTGATTAACAAAGTCTTATACTGACTTTTTTAATCTGCCCTTAATCTTTTGGAGTGGAATATTGTTCACTATATAAATGTTAAATGTATAAGTATTCAGGGAAATCTCAGTTCTACAAATGCTCTCTGACCGGCATACTTCGGTCTCAGAATGCGAAGGTGAATATGCTTTACGAAATAAAGTCTAATATTTATCTCCTGACCTAACTGAGCAAATTATTTTATAAGGGGTGGTCGAAGATGTTGGGTGCAATTCGAATGGATTATAAATTAGTCATTCCAGAAGGTTTATCTAAAAATCATTTGAATTGAGAGACTTTATGTTAGAAATATATTTCCTTTTTCAGGAAGCTACTTTCTGTATATAAAAATTCTCTTATGCTCATTCATAATATTTCCAATAATGCACAGGAAAAACCAGGTTTAGACAAACATTTGTATGTTAATCTATATTACTTCTCAAATTTTTAAATCCATTTTTCAAAGAAGGTGCCAAATTTGCATAATTATAGCTCCACGAAACGTTACATAGAATCTAAATGCATACTTTCTGTCGACACAGTACCTTGACTGTGACCTCATATGCATGTGTACGTATGTCAGATACCAACATCTGCCAGGGTCCAAAAATATTCAGATACGATTCACTTTGTCAGTAAATGTAGTGAAGTTAACGAAAGGCTATGAGATTTCACACTTCAGGGTTCCCAGAAAAGTAAATAACATTAAGGGCCTGAAAATCTCTCAAGAGTTCACTTGTGCAACATGAGATATATGAGCAATAAAATGAAACTATGTTCTGTATCGACGAAATGAATTTAGTCTGCAATCATTCAATTATTGAGACTACTTAGTCTTGAAATCCACCCATGATAGTTTCACAAAAATGATTCTTGGCTGGAATAACTTTTCTTTCTATAAGGATTATAATCATTCGGTAGGTGCTCGATAAGTATGAGCCTGAAAACAATGAGAGACAAAATCCATCAACATTGATTATGATATAATTCAGAACGTAAACTGACTACTGTTTGGATAAGTGTAGTTATTAGAACCGATTTAAACGGCATGAGATATTTTCGTAACAAATTTCTTTCTTTCCCATCAGTATCAGTCAGCATATGTTATACTGTCAAAACAGCTAATTTATCAGTCAGACACGGGCTGTGAAGATTTGTTAGTTGTAGATAGTACAGCTTACTGAGTGAATTACATTTAAAAGTAAAATGACATCAGTTTAATAGAATTTTGAGTATTTTGTAGTGTGAAAATAGTTAAGCAACTTAAATGCACTGATTGTAGGACATTCTAGCAAGTGTTTGTTGGCTCCTTATTTCAGTAGCTATGGCCTAATAATTAATTATTGCTCATAATCACACCAATGTGGTATGATTATGAGCAATGATAATTTACGCTCGGAACCTCATCAAGTAAATAATACTGTATCACTGTGCGCTATATATCAAATAAACAAATCTAATATAGAATTACATTCTACCACAGTGCCCAAGTTTCACACTTATTTTAGCGAATATGATTAGCCAGTTTGTATGAAGTGTATACTGAAGGGTAATAAGCACAGTTAAAGTTTTTCTTTTCACTTACACAAAATGGAAAATGCATTGATCTATACTCAGTTATATACGATTTGGGGTGGCTAAGATGATTTATAGTGATCTTATTATATATATGTCTTAACAGATGTTGACGATATACATGTATGTAAAAATATTATCCAGCATACTCCAGTGGCTAAAAAAACGGAGACTGAGAAGAATAAAAATTTACCGTTAGTTATGATCGTTAATAACCTCGCCTGGTTAACTAGTCCACTAGTTACTAGCCGGTCCTAAGCCCGGGTAAAGAGGGAAGGTTGGGCATAGGGCTAGCAACCCTACCCCGTAAAACAAATCTAACCACTAAAGAAACTTCAAAGCACAAACGAAATATAAAAATAAAAACAAACTTATCCCACGCTGAAATCGGAGAGGCGAAATGACACCAGTTGGTGAAAGCCTTCGGGAAGCCAATTGGCCGATGTATCTTCTCTCTCTCGATAAAAGCGAAAGTAAACGTGGGGACATGGAATGTCCGCACCATGTTTGAACCCAGTAAGGCAGCCCACATTGCAAACGAGATGAGAAGGTATCACACTGAAGTGCTTGGGATTTGCGAAAGCAGATGGAATGGGAGTGGACTCTCCAGACTGTCAACTGGAGAATCAATAATCTACTCCGATATTGTCACCCAGACGACAACCACGAGAACACTGAGGGAGTGGCTATCATGATGTCCCCGACAGCATCGAAGGCTCACTTTCGTGCAGTGGGGACCAATCTCTTCCACAATCATGACAGCAAGGTTCAACTCAAAACGAAGGAAGGAAGGTCATAATCATACAAGGCTATGCACCTACAAATAATGCAGAACAAGAGAAAAAGGAGGAATTCTACAGACAACTACAATCAACACTGGACAAGACGTCAGTTGGCGATATCAAAATTCTGATGGGCGACATGAATGCCAAACTGGGAGGGGACAACACAGGAAGAGAACTAACCAGGAGTCGAGAGGCGCTAGGTGAAATGAATGAGAATGGAGAATTGTTTGCAGAATTCTGCGCATTCAACGATTTGGTGATTGGAGGCAGTGTGTTCAGGCACAAGGATATCCACAAAGCGACATGGATTCGATTTCACCAGATGGACACACTAAAAATCAAATCGACATTATCTCAATCTCGAAAAAATGGAGACGCGGTCTACTGAACACAAGGTCAAGAAGAGGAGCAGATGTAGGTTCAGACCACTATCTAGTGCAAAGAACCTTCCAAATCAAGTTAAAAGCCTTCAAGGAAGCTGGTGATAGACCTCAACCCAAGTACAACACTCGGAAACTGAAGGATGAAACTACAAAGGAGATCTTCAAGGCAGCCATCAAGACAAAATGGGAGACATCGAGCAACATCCCTGAAGAAACCTGTGTGGAAGAACACTGGAAGTCTTTGAAAGAGATGTGGAAAGAAACCTGCACAGCCGTATTAGGAAGGAAGAAGAAAAAAGAAAAGGACTGGATCTCCATGAGTACATGGAAGCTGATAGAGCACGGAGAGGAGGATGGTGAAGCAGAAGATAAACCAGTGCAAGGATGCTCAACGACAAGAGGAACTGAGCACAATGTATAAAACACTGGATAAAGAAGTGAAGAAGAGTGCACGCAAAGACAAAAGACACTTCTACGAAACACTGGCAAGTGAAGCAGAACAGGCTGCAGGTAAGAGAGACCTGACAACATTGTATCAAATAACCAGGTTGCTATCAGGGAAGAGACCAACACAGACGAAACCGATAAAAGATGAAGAAGGAAATTTAATTACGAAAGAAGAGAAACAGAGGAAACAATGGGCCGACCACTTCAAGAAGCTCTTGAATCGACCACCACCTGCACTTCGTCCAGAAATACCACCTGCAGCCGCTGAATTACAAGTGAACATTAATCCCCCAACGAAAATGGAAGTCCTGAACGCCATAAAGCTACTGAAATGTGGGAAAGCAGCGGGACCAGATGGAATACCGCCAGAAGCACTGAGAACAGATGCAGAGACAACAGCGGACATGCTCACACCACCATTGCAGAAGGTGTGGAATGAAGAGAAGGTAACTGGCCATTGATTGGAAGAAGGGTTACCTTGTCAAACTCCCGAAGAAGGGTGACCTCAGTGTTTGCAAGAACTGGCGCGGAATCACTCTCCTATCCACCCCAAGCAAAATATTAAGCCGCATCATCCTGGAGAGGCTAAAGGATGCACTGGATTCAAAACTACAACCGGAACAGATTGGCTGGACTCAGGAAGTACAAATCATGTGCCAACCAAATTGCATCACCACTTTACGCATCATCATAGAACAGAGCATAGAATGGCAGTCAACTCTTTGTCTCAACTTTATCAACTTTGAGAAGGCCTTTGACAGCGTCGACCGAGAAGCAATTTGGAAGCTGCTTCATTACTACGGAGTACCGCAAACCCTTATCCGCCTCATTCAACAACTATATGAAGATGCCACATGCCAAGTAATTCACAATGGGAAGCTCAGTGATGCTTTTGAAGTGAAGACAGGAGTGAAACAAGGTTGCTTACTATCCCCCATGATATTCCTTATTGTGGTGGACTGGATCATGCAGCAAACAGTGGGGAGCGAGAAGAGGAGGATACGCTGGCTGGACTGCGGAAAATAACCTAGAAGACTTGGATTTCGCCGATGACTTGTGCCTGATGTCACATAAACTTGAAGATCTGCCGGCAAAAACTAACAAGTTGGTAGAAGAGGCAGGCAGCGAAGACGGGACTTCAAGAGAATATAGAGATGACAGAAGTGATGAAGATACCGCACAAACAACTTCAACAACAACAAAAAAACTCCAGTCACCATCAACGGGAGAAACTTGAAGGAAGTAACCTCCTTCACCTATCTAGGAAGCATTGTTTCAACTGCAGGCGGCACAGGCACGGACGAGGATGTCAAAGTCAGAATCGGAAAGACAGCAAGACAGGCGTTCATTAGCCTGAAACCAGTGTGGAGATCTGCACTCAGCACAAAGCGTGAACAAGATGCGGGTGGTTTTCAACACCAACGTCAAGTAAGTCAGTGCTTCTATGTGATGGTTCAGAGACTTGGCTCGTCACGGAAGGGATTTCCAATAAACTACAGACATTCATCAACAACTGCTTACGCCGGCTCGTTACTGAAGATCAGATGTCCAGAAAGAATAAGCAACAAGGAGCTCTGAGAACGAACCAACCAAGAACCTATCACCCAACAAATATGCAGGAGGAAGTGGAGATAGATTGGGCATGCACTGAGAAGGCCGACTAGGGACATAACGCGTCAGGCCAGTTGCTCGAGTGGAATCCCCATGGGAAGCGACGAGTTGGACGTCGGTGCCGAGGGTGACATGGAGGAGGTCGTGTGAGGAGGAAATGAGAGCTTGTGGGCTGTGGTGGAACCAGGTTCAAAAGATCTCAGAGAACAGAGTGGAATGGAGACGTGTTACTGAAGCCCTATGTTCCACTAGGAACCCAAGGGACTAATAATAATAATAATAATAATATGATCGTGAAGTTTACAAATCTTGAAAATTTAAATGTGATAGTATAAATGTGCATTTTGATAATCATGTTTTCATTCAAATTTATCGTGTCTACATAGGCATTACAATGATTTTTGTAAGACACTATAACCATCTTTTACTATCACTTACAGAGTAGGAAAGAAGTTTATCAAAAGCTACATGTTCTCATTTTCAAGAATATTTCCAAGCTGAAAAAGTATGCAAAGAAAGAGTAAATGACTATTGAACTTGCATTACGACGAATAAATTGCTTACTCATGAGTAGTCTGTGACGAAATATTACGTATGACTGAGTGCAGTTTCATCGAGAGGTTAGCAAACATAATGAATTTGGGTGTCTTCAGAATTTAATCTTATCGGACACATGATCCTCCTATGATTTTTTCATAGCCTTTTTTTATGGACTAATATTAAATGTTATGAGATCAATGAAGAGGAACAAATTAATTTTCTGGTCATACGATTAGTCTGAATAACCGTTACAATTTACAGTGGACGCTAAGAGATGTCATGTGAGCTAAAATATCAAGTTAATTATAATTAACTTGAATAGATAAAATGATACATAAATATGAAAAGGTATACATTGTAATATAAAATAGTGCCACTTGTAGTTGAAACAGCGCTGCCTAGATAGGTAAAAGAGGCTACTTCCTTTAAGTTTCTCTCGTTCATGGTGATTGGAGCTTGTTGTTGCTGTTGTTTTTGGTTGGGCATCTTCATCACCTCTGTCTTCTCTATATTCAGCTCCCCTGCCTTGCCTCTCCTATCAATTTGTTTTTAGCCTATAGATCTTCGAGTTTATGCGACATCAGATACAAGTAATCGGCGAAATCCAAGTCTTCTAGGTTATTTTCCGCGGTGCTGCCAGCGTATCCCTCTCCTCTCGCTGCTCACAGTCTGCTGCATGATCCAGTCCACCATAATCAGGAATATCATGAGTGATTGTAGATAACCTTGTCTTGCTCCTGTCTTTACTTCAAAAGCATCACTGAGCCTCCCAACGTGAATCACTTAGCATGTGGCGTCTTCACATAGCTGTTGAATGAGGTTGATAAAGGCTTGTGGTGCTCCATAGTGTTGAAGCAGTTGCCAAATTACTTCTCGGTTGACGCTGTCAAACGTCTTATCAAAGCCGATGAAGTTGAGTTGAGGTACAAAGTTGACTGCCATTCGATACTCTGTTCTATGATGATGTATAGCCTATCGTTGCAATTTGATCCGCACTTGATTTGTTCTTCCTCAATCCAGTCTGCCTGTTCCTGTAGTAGTTTTGAATCCAGCGCATATTTTAGACTCTCCAGGATGATGCGGCATAATACTTTGATCGGGGAGGACAGGAGTGGAGCACGATTCCTCGCAAGTTCTTGCAAAGACTTAGCTTAGGTCTCCCTTATAGGAAGTTCGACAAGGTAGCCTTTCTTACAATCAATGGGCAGGTATCTTCTCTTCCTTCATTTCAGAGCTTCTACAATAGTGGTGTGAGCATGTCCACTGTTGTCTCTGCGTCTGTTCTCAGTGCTTCTGACGGGATTCCATCTGATCCTGATGCTTTCCTGCATTTAAGCACTTTTATGGCGTTCAGGACATCGAATTCCGTCGAGGGACTTGGACTGCAGGTGGTATTTATAGACTAGTTGAACGTGGTCCTGGTGGTCAATTCAAGAGCATTTTGAAGTGGTCAGCTCATCGTTTCCTTTGTTTCTCTTCTTTGGTAATTAGATTTCCTTCATCATCGCGCATTGGTTTCATATGTGTTGATCTCTGCACTGCACTGGTTTATCTTCTGCTTCACCATCCTCCTCTCCCTGCTCTATCAACTTCCGTGTGTCCGTAGAGATCCATTCCTTGTCTTGTCTTCTTTCTTCTTCCTTCCTAATACGGCTATACAGGTTTCTTTCCACACAGCTTTCAAACAGTTTTAGTGTTCATCCACACAGGTTTCCTCAAGGATCCTGCTTTCTGTCTCCCATTTCGTCTTGATGGTTGACGTGAAGATATCTCTTGTAGTTTCGTCCTTCAGTTTCCACTCCGGGTGGATGCTGTACTTGAACTGTGGTCTGTCACCAACTTCTTTGAAGGCTTTCAACTTGGTTTTGAAAGTAAGTTCCTTATACAAGATAGTGAATGGTGTGAATCTAAATCTGCTCCTCTTCTTGACCTTGTGTGGAGTGGGCTGCATCTCCACTTTCTTCACATTGATATGGAGTCGATCTCATTTTCAGTGTGTCCTGGTGTCTGGTGAAATCCATTCCACTTTGTGAATACATACTTGTGCTTAACACACTGCCTCCAATCACTAAATCGTTGAATGTGAAGAAATTTGCAGACAGTTCACCCTTCTCATTCATTTCACCGAGTGATTCTCGACCCATGGTCACTTCTCTGACTGTGTTGTCCCCTCCCAGTTTGGCATTCATATCAACCCATCCATTAGAATTTTGATGTTGCCAACCCATATGCGGTCTTGTCCAGTGTTGATTGCAGTTGTCTGTAGAATTCCTCCTTCTTCTCTTCATCTGCATTGATTGTTGGCGCGTAGCGTAGCATTGAATGATTGTGACTTTCCTTTCTTTTGAGTTGAATCTCGGTGTCATGATCCTGATCGTTGAGGAGATTGGTTCCCACTGCATGAGAGCCTTTGATGCTCTTGTTGACATCATAATAGGCACTCGAAAACTCAGTGTGTTCATGGTTGTCGTCTGTGTGACAATATTGGAGTAGATTATTGACTCTCTAGTTGAGAGTTTGGAGAGTCCACTTCCATTCCATCTACTTTCTCAAATTCCTAACACTTCAGTGCCTTACCTTCTCATCTGTTTTGCAATCTGGGCAGCCTCGCAAGCCATCTTCAGACATAGTGTGAACATTCCATGTCCACACATTTGCACTTGCTTTCGTCGAGAGGAGCGAAGACACATGGGCCAATTGGCTTTGTGAAGGCTTTCACCAACCGGCGTCATTTCGTCTCTCCCATTCCAGTGAGGAATATTTTTGTTTTTATTTTTTTACATTTTGTTTGTGCTTTGAAGTTTCTTTAGAGTGTGGATCTGTTTTACAGATTAGAATTGCTAACCCAACGCCCAGTCTTCCCTGTTTACCCGGGCTTAGGACTGGCAAGTAACTAGTGAACTAGTTAACCAGGCGAGGTTGAAAAATCAAGCATATTCCGTTTTTATTATCATCTGAAAGAATGTAAGTAATAAAATGTGGAGTATTAAAAGCCCAGATAAATCTAGAATTGTTCAGTTACGCATGCCTGCTATCCTAATGACACAATGTGTCCGATATTTCAGAACAGGCATCTCTAAACTGAAACATTTTACACTTGCTCTAAAAAGTGGATATAAATTCTATTGAAAATGACATCAGTGAATGTTTAGTAGTTTCTTTAATTCCAACCAATAATCCTTGTCTACTGCAAAAATGGCTCCACTTTACATGTTTTAAGGAGACCTTTATCAGGAAGGATAAAATTAAGAAAGCAAATAAAATAGATATAAGATTATATATATTTTAGTCACTAAAGTAACGCGCAAAAAGCACAGTAACTGATGTAATGTAGTTAGTAATAAATATTAGCCTGCAGTAAAAATAGAATGTAGAATTTCATTCTTCGGGATAGCAAATTAAGGACTATTTTAAAACGTGGGCAGATTAACGATAACAAGTTATATAAGGGGGGGTTTCAGTTAGACACGGTTTTTTTAGAAGAAAAGTGATCAAATCTTTCAGGAAATAATATGAGCTAGACAATTTTTTTCGATTAGAAAATTAAATTACAAAGGAAGTTATATTTATCAAATACATCTAATAAATTGGTTAGTGAATGGATCCAAAATGCCTAAAGGATAAATAGAAATAAATGTTACAGAAAAAAGAGTAAAATTAAATTTCAAATGGCTTAAAAAGTGAATGCAAACCTACATATATCATTCTAAAGACAATCAAAACAAGTAACTTTACTTCTGCTAAAAAAGCAGTCAGTTTTAAAATTCCCGGAAAATAGAAATCTCGTCAGGTTTCCAAATACATTTAAATATCCTTGTCAACTGACAGAAAAACTAGACGAAGCATTTTTCTCAATTAAAGTTGAATAATCTGAGAACAAACAAAGATAATATAAAAGAAAAGTGTGAAAAGGTGTAACTATTCAGTCTCTTACACTTTCAGTGCAACGCAGAAATAGAAAAGCAACAGGCATGGAAAGACTAAAACTTATGATATATAAGAAAAGCATACACATGAGTGAAAAAGAAGTATGCACATATAGTAATAGAATATTAAGATTTTTGTAAATAAAATGAACATCCAGATTATTTTCAGTCTCGAATGGCGTGACTCAGTATCTCCGTCTACTAACTAGTATTGTCATATAGACCTCACCTTGATAGTCTATACATCACTGCGTTCCTTGGAGCAGAAGTCAATAACTCAACGGACTATTACCGTATCTTTACCTGCAGCTGCATTCAAGCATAATGTATTTGGAGACACCATGGTGCATCAAGATGAAGATCAAGATCCTCATTAAACGTCAGATAAGACTACTAATTACAATGCACTTATGATTTTATAATGCAGGAACTTAGGAAAACACTACATTGATTGAGTCAAATACAAAAAGCAGTAAAATAATTCCGGTTACTTACAGATCCATGTATCACCAAAGAATCATCGAAGAGATCCAGACAACGGTTTGAAAATTGATGATCTTACAGTGAATTTAGATGACGTTAGTCTACTTAGTACATTGAACAATGTTCACTCAATGATGTTTCCTATCACACAGTGTAGGAAATTTATAAGATGCCTATTTGATACCTGTCACCTAAGAAGGAACTTTAAAATGTGAATATATACATATATATGTATATTCATTTCGGTCACCTAAAGTCAAGATATCCTTTTTAAATATGAGCACGTATTCGGTGAAAATATAGCTATTCATCTCACTAAAATGCGTTGAACTATCAGTATGGCAATAAAAGCGTCAGGTAAGAAGGCGAGAATTGTTTATCAGATCATAACAACGCTAAGGCAAGAGGTGATGAAGTGGTATTAAACAGGCATTTCTCCGACTTTATTACAATTATTAAAACACTGAAAATAACATCGAAGTTGTGAAACTGTATGCAGCTATAATTTACATCCAATCAGGTAACACGCAGCAGAGTCCGTGATTTCTATGTCTCACTTAATATTATCTTCACCTGAGATGGAGCAAGTAAGTGAGTGGAATTGAACGGGACTGCTGATTATTGAGTGATTTGGCTCAAAGGTCAACCAGTGACAATAATGCTATTAGACGTTTTTTTTCTGGCTGATCAGGAAACAGATAAACCTGATAATTAGGTTGTTATCGGTACAAGAGAGTTGGTAGCTACACATTTTTTCATCGAATGACTAGATTTTTAATTCACTTAAAATCTACTTAGAATCATTCATCACCTAATTGGTTGATTTATAACTACAGTAGTGAATAAAGACGGTTTGAATCAAGATCGTGGATGCATTTTGCCACTGAGTACAAACAATTACCATCCTATGTCGATAAATCTACGCCCATAAACTCTTAATGTGAATGAAGCACAAAAATACACTGTATCTTAGTTTTATATGAAGTGGCTTAGTGGAAACAGTGGAAACATGCCTGGGATCTAAAACCACTACTGATGACTTCACAGTCACTGTCCACCCCTTAATTAATTAGTATTTAAATAGTCAACTGTAAAAATGTTTGATGTCAGAACACTCAAAAACACAAAGCAGAAGAAGAAATAAAAAACTTTGATAACCAATTCATCGTAAAGTGATTTGAAACAATAACCGCAGACCAAAAAGTAACAAATTACGTGAACATACTAACAAACGTTGTTCTCTTGCTTCTTATGGTTGGTATCTACTTCATTATTTGCCTTAAAATTAATTTTTGATGCACTCAGTTGTCAGTTAACCTTATCATTCTACAATCTTTGATTAACAAATATTTGCAACAGAGCACATACGATAAAAGGTTCAATAAATGTATTACGCACGGATAAATGATTTTCAGTCTAAAGATCCTGTGAAACAGTTATAAGGTGTTCCTAATATTAATAGCTAAGTGTATAGTAAATAACCAAATAAAATATCTTTTGCCGGACTAATAAGAAGGAAACAGAAAAAAAATCCTAACGAAAACAACTTCCTCTTCATATTAATTAACAAAAACGGAATAAGTAGGTGTCAGCATGGCAGTGTACAGAACAAGTAGCTCGGATATTTCATAGGATGGTACTACTGCACCGACATATCTTTGGATTAACCACTTATAGATGTGCATGGACAAAACATTCTCAATCTTGAGATGCACAAATAAATACCACACAAGCACAACTGACAAACAACCACTTATTTAATAAAAGTATTCCAATAAACGATACATTGTACACAACATACATTTTAATGGATTGAAATATATACAACTATCTATCTTCTAACACATCAAATTTTCACTGTATATTATGCATTCTCATGATATGCTGATCACATGGTTTAAAACTATGAGTTATCAGTTACAGTGTTGACATTCTAAATAAAGTGTACCACACAAGAAGGAATTTCACATCACATCACTTCCCTTCCCTCATTGTCATTCTCAATCACACTTCTCACATGATCAAATCTATCTCTTACAATAGATGCTCAGCTTACCATGAGGATCCATCACATACATCACTGTCAACGCTCATCATCCAACTAATATGGAGCAGTCAGTAATCTCGCGAAGAATGCTGACTGATATATGAAGGTGTTGAGAGCAGACCGATCATTCTCAATCCACTCATGTGTCGGAATGAATGACTTCCGAAAGTGACTCATTTGTCCGACTACTCCGTCAAAATGTTTGTTCAAACACAAAGAGAAATATGTCTCCGGATAACAGGAGGTGTCTGGTTGAGACACGAGAGTTGGTTTGATGATGGAATCAGTCAGCAGATGTGTATTCAGTCTCCGATTCCCAACTACACTCACCACACAATCATACTTACACAGAAACAGAACCCTCACTTCTCTCAACAACAAGTGGGAGTAGATATTGCACTCCAGGATATCTGCTCACTTCTGATCACCAACTATTTCTCACCACTCAACATTCACATGTTGATTGGTTTTGAGAAATGTAGTCGAATATTGAGTGCAGTCTGTACTCCAGATGACTTTAGCAAATTTGAGTCCCAGCTAATCCGTAAATGAAAACAGACATAAATACAAATCGGAAGTGGATTATTTACGTGTAGGAGTTTTAAAAGTGACAGGAAAATTGAGAAAGGGAAAGCGATTAGAGAAAACAAGAGGGTAGGAGACAGAATTCACAAGGCTGTATAGATTGTGACAGATTTTTGTTGAGGGAAGGACAATGAGTGATGTATTTTTCACCAGAGTTTGTAATTACTTATGTTGTCTGAGATTATGTGTGTGAAACAGGGAGTAGAATATTTCAAATGATTTGGTCGTTAATGTTGTTGCTTGTATTACCTCCATTAATTTCTGCATCCTCTTGATTAAAGTTATCAGGTTTTGCAATAATAAAACCTGGGTTTATTAGTTGGAGACTAATTTGTCATCAGAATTCCTTGGTAATTTCGGTTTTTTACTTTTTTCTGAATGTTTTTTACTTTGATTATACACAAGTTTGCAGTTAGAAACTGAAGTTTTGTTTTGAAAAGAAAGTACTACTAATACTATTAAAAGATCTATGAATGGAACTTTATTATAGTTTCCATAAACTTAAATATTCATAAATATATCCTGGTAGTTTAAAAAGCCAATCTCTTTTTTTCTGGATAATAATAATTTTGCAAAATGTATCTGTGAGAAGTTGGTATGTTGAGTTAATAGTTTTGCGCAAATAATGCAAACAATGATTTCCAATTTTGGACAAAGTGTTCTACCATTTTCTGATTAAATCTCTGAAAACAATTTGGAAGTGCAAGGATGATGCTTCTGCTACGTAATTCATGCTAAGCTATTTGTCAGTATGACGTTCCTGATTGTGGTCGACTGGACTGGATCACGCAGCTTACCGTGAGGAGCAAGAAGATGGTCATACGCCAGCAAGATCGATAAAAGACCCCAGTAGAAGATTCCGATTTCACCGCCAACAATATTCATGATTTATGTCTAATGTCTCCTCACACAAACCCGAAGATCTACAGGCAAAAACCAACAAGTTGACAGAAGAGGCGAGGCAGCCAAGACGCGACTTCCATCTGGTGAACGTAGAGAAGACAGAGGTGGAGGTGATGAAGATACACAACCAACAACACCATCAACAACAAGCATCAATCACCATGAACGGGAGAAACCTGGAGCGAGTAGTCTCTCTCTCTCTCTCTCTCACCTACCCACATACCTATGCAGCATCGTTTCAACTACATGCGGGACAGGCACAGATGAGGATGTCAAAGCCACGATCGGGAAGACAACAAGACAGGACTTCCTTCATTAATCTGAAATCAGTGTGGAGATCTGCTGCACTGCACTGAACTGCACTACACTGCACTACACTGCAGTACACTCAGCATAAAGCCTGAACAATATTTGGATTTTCAACACTGATGTCAGTCAAGTAAGTCAGAGCTTCTTTGTGGCAGTTGAGAAACTTGGCGTATCACGAAAAGCATTTCCAACAAACTACAAACATTCATCAACAGCTGTCGCCTACACTCACTCGATACTGAAGATCAGATGGGTGACCAGAATAATGAGAATAAGCAATGAGGAGTTTTGTCTAGCTAGCAACGAACCAATGAAGCAGGAACCTATCACTCAACAAATATGCAGAGTACAGTGGAGATGGATTTGGCATACAGTGAGAAGGCCGACTGGGGACATCACGTTGGAGGTGGGGCCATGTTGTCGAGTGGAATGTGAAGGGGAGATGACGAGTTGGGAGTCTGAGTTGGTGGTGACATGGAGGAGATCATGTGAGGGAGGAATGGAGGCTTGTGTGCAGTGGTGGAGGGATGTTGATAAGACTGTAGAGAAGAGAGTGTTATGGAGGCGTGCAACTGAATCCGTGTGTTCCACTAGGAACCCAAGGGACAAATAATAAATAATAATACTAATATTTTTAGGTTTATTTTGGTAAAGACCCACTGCGTAATTCACCATGCAGTCATATTATTTGGTAAGCAGTTTTACTGCAAATAGTTTGAAAGTGAAGCTATACCACTAATTAGTGTGTTGCCATGGAAAAATGTAAACTGTCTGCAGCAATATGTCTAGAAATCTGGTCTGGAATGTTTCTCAGGAGATAGTTGGATTTTGCAACCTGTGGATATTTCTGCGAGCCTTATTATTTTGGATACGTGGTACAAAACAATGTAATCTTCATTTCTATCTTCTACGCATAGATTTAACAGCCAATGGTCAATTAATTTTCTGTTCATAAAATTATGCATACGGCGTGTACGCTTATCTTGGCCATCATATTAGTATCTAATTAGGCCGCTTTTACTCTTTCTATGCGTCAACTATTTCTTTTTCCAGGTTTCTTCCCCTTTAACTAAATTGTATTGCATGAAATCTGACAGCATTGTCACTTTGATCATCAAGATTAACTTTCATTGAGAGGAAATACGTTTTATTATTGGGAGAAAAATTGTACATCTGCAGAAACATTAGCTTTTTATCACACGTGAATTTTATGGCTTGACTTTAAATACTGTTTGATAAGCAAATAGAGTCAGGTATAATAAAACTTCAATAAGCTTGAACTAGTAGACTAGTTCTACGTAATTAAGCCTCATGAGTGGTGATTGCATTATGTTCTCTGAGCTGAGTTGTTTGGTCGTGGAGCTTTCATCGTCTTTCCAGACGACATCACCAGCACTAACTTCATTATAAAGTGAGCTGTCAATTTCTCTTCGTGAGGGATTTAGTGGCTTGCTCTGACAATGTGGTCTGTGATTAGTTGTTTCCTTCGATTGTTGTGTTATTGACTGTATAGACTTTCCTGTTGGCTGTTCCTCTACTTTTCTTTTGACCTTTCTGTCGTTTGTCATTTTTCTCATTGGTTGATAGATTGGGTCCATGTCTATACATCTGTTGATTGCTGACTGATGCGAATGGCAAGCTTCTAGGAATTCTCTAATATTCTTTGTGTTTCCTCTGTCAAAATTTCTACACTGTCGAAAGTGAATCCATGTTCATAGTTATCCACGTGCATTGAAATGAGTGACGAAATATCATGGCGTTTAATAGGCAATTAATGCTCATGTAAACGAAGGCGAAGAGGGTGGCCACTTTGTCCAATGTAGTGTTGACTTTAGTTATTGCAGTTGATTTTGTAAATGATATTTGGTTTACCCTCTTTGTTTGTTGCATCATTTGGTCTGTATAATAGTATTTGGAGAGAATTTGTTGGGTTATGAGCCACATCAATTCTAAGTGGTCTCAGTGATCTTTTCGTGATTTCTGATATATTCCTTATGTATGGTAGGATGATGCGTTTATTGATTTCTGTCGATGACTTTGTGGTTGATGATGTACGGGATAGGCATCTTCTTATAAAGTTTCGTGGGTAGCCATTCTTCTTTAAGGTGGACATCAAGTAATTTCCTTCTTTTCTCCGTGAAGCTGTTGTACTGCAGTGTGTTCTCGCTCTCCTGAAGAGTCTGCACGCAACTGAGTTTGTGCGTTGTTGAGTTGTTGTTATTGTAGTTGAGGATTTGGTCAGTGTGTGTTGGCTTCCTGTACACGTGTGTTTTCAGCTTCCGAGTATTTGTTCTGTTGACCAGAACATCCAGGAATGGTAGTTGGTCGTTTGACTCCTTCTCCATTGTGAATTTGATGTCACTGAAAACGTTGTTGATCAAATTGCAGGTGTTTTCTATATTATGTGTTTAAATGATGACAATAGTGTCGTCCACATTGCGAATCCAAATTTTTGGTTTGATCACAAGTAGAATGATGGCTTCCAGTCTCTGCATCACTGCTCCTGCAAATAATCCGGATATCGGTGATCTAACTGGGGTTCCTTTAATCTGTTTGTATATCTGGCCGTTGAAATGAAAGTATGTTGTCATACAAAGGTCGACGAGTTCCATCAAACTTGAACATTTGAGTTTTGTGTGAGGTTCGACTGATGTGTATAGTGCTGTGACATCGAAGGATACCATTAATTCGTCGTTTTTTATGTTAATGGTTTTGATCTTTTCTAAGAATTCCGTTGGTGACTTGATGGGATGTCCGAATGATCAAACGAGGTATTTCAGTTTTCTCGAAAGTTCTCCTGATATGTTATATGTTGGAGTTCCAGGAAGTGAGAATATTGGTCGTAGAAGGATTTGGGGTTTGTGTAGTTTTGGTCTGTCGTAGAACCCAGGAGAAATGAGTCCATTTGATTTCATTCACTGTTCGTCTTGCTTTGTTATATCTTCCACACTGAAGAGTTTGTTCAAGGTTTTATTGATCTGGTTGTCGAACTTTTGGATAGGGTTCGTTTCAACTGTGTTTTTAGACTATATTCTTTATAGAAAGTACTCTATGTGGATAGATCCTACCAAACATTTATTTCTTAAAATGCTCCTGCAATCAAACTCATAATCCGAAGATTCATTCTATTCTGAACCATCCATGAATAAAAATTTAGGGAAAAATCCTCATGTTTTTTTTTAGCTTGAGTATCTAGCAAAATTTTTGACTATGATATATTACACGACGTAAAAGAATTAGTATGCATATTTAAAGTATGGAATATGTAATCACGCTAATAAGATAAAGGATTATCGAGAAGTTTATCAACAGAGAAGTGTCGCTGTGAAATGTAACAAAGATTGATGAGGAATTTAAGTTTCTCTACAAACAAAACGAACATCATATGTGTATAATCTTTTTAACAGGTTTGGCAAAGTCAAAAGCAGGATAGTTTTTATTGGACACTAAAAATTTTAAACAACCTAAATTCTGCATATGTCTCACATATGTGGACAGCCTTTCCACTTTTTTCATTCTAAGTAAGTACATGATAGGAAAAGAATACTGAAAGGTTTATTACTTCATGCATTTAAAATGGTGTTAACTGCAGTAAACCCTTTTTATACAAATCAGTAGTTAACTGTTCGGATCACAGTGCTGTAGTTGGCGGTATCCACATATCAACGTAGGTGCTTTCTATGCATTCACATTGTTCAGTGAATTTACTGAAATTCTCAATATATCAACAAAATATGTACTTACTTTTAAAAACCTTTTATCGATACAAAGGTATCAGTTTCATGAAGGAATATTTTATTCAAAATTCTTTTTTTAATGAACAACAATACAGTTGGATAATAGTAGAATATGACGGTGAATAAATTCGCCTGAGACCAACTTCTCATGAAATCCCTAAGGTTCTATAGATTTCCTTACATCATTTATCAAACACTTTGAATTCAATTCAGACTAAATAATTTAATTTTTCTTCCTGTCTGCATATTGTGTTGTTTTGCCTGTTAAATTTTGTATTAAGCTAACACAACGCCACTGTCATCATGTTTTTAGCTTAAAGAGAAGTTGCGACTGACTTAAAAAGCATCTATTTATGCAAATAACTACACGGGATTACTACATGGCTGAATACTGTCATCGAATATGTCACTAACAAGCTTCCATGAGTTTATATTTGTGAAGCGGAAAAAGGAGATGCACTTATTACTCAAGATACATATCGGAATACACTAAAGAAAGTTTAAAAACTTTATAAAATAGAATTGGTTTTCAACTACATCTCAATTCATCCAGATTTCTGTTTTGTGAATTCGAAACGTGAAGTTATTCAATAAGATAGAATCACTGCTATTTACTTTGTTTAGTGTACTTTAATCCAATGCTTTATAAATTCATAAAGCAAAAACATAGACTTCTTAAATTTATTAATCCTTAAATACTAAATATTAAATGTCATTTTAGAAGGAAAAAATTGAAATAAAACTTATTTTCTTGTGAAAATTCACTGTCAGTTTTTGATAAATCATTGAGTGAGAAGTAATTTTTTCAGATATATTTTCTACTTATCTACTGAAATTTGATTGCATTATGTAATTATAAACTAATCATTCACCGATGTGATCATTAATGGTTATCATATATGTGTTTGTATGAGCTTTAATTAATTCATGTTCATATATTTCTCTATATTATGAAGCAGTTTAAATGTTTTATTTACTAAGTATTCATACAAAATAGCTCTGGATAAACTATGCTTTTCGCTTCTTTCATTGCAATGTCAGGTACAATTCAATTCGCAAATGATCACCATCCTTTTACATTCCAGTTTCCCGGGAATCCTTTTAATTGAAAACATTGCAGTAAAACATTTTTAGCTTTAAGTTACAGATGTAAATAGATAGAAAGTTCAATGTGAGTTTAGTTGACTTTTTATATAAACAATTGCAATGGAACTGACGTTGGAATAAATTTTATGAATATTTATACCAAAATTTTAATCTTTTCAATATGCATAGCCAGAATTGAAAGTGGTACAAATAGACTATATCCAAATGTAAAATGATTGGTGTTTGATAATCGTCTACCACTTTTTAGTTAGCAAACACCGGTATAGATATGAAAAATCATTGATTTACTAATCTAGGTAGTCAAAAGTGGTTTGTGCGATTCGGTTCTCTGAGATAAGAAAGATTGAGTGGACAGTTCTAGTCATCACGAATTCCCGGTAAAATGTATCATGTTGCGTCATTTTCCTTTGGCGGAATAATGACATCAGCTGTTAATTCATACATTTGCTGAAACAAGAGCCACTTAGTTGTTGGAGGGTGTAGTTGCGAACAGACACGACTAGTCTTGATATCTAACTAGTAACTTAGCTCACTGAAGTTCTAGATGAAAATGACTCCAATTTTCGTTTACTTAGTCACTTCAGTATGCCTCACAAATGGCTGCATGTGATTACGAAATATGAGGATGCACAATTGCTCGTCTATAGTTTTCATGTTTCTAAAATGGACTTTATCGTAAAGTACGCTAACCAACCAACAAAATGTAAATTTGGAACTTACCTTTATTAATCCGTAAGTTTTACTGACCATAGTGGACCTCATAAATCACCATACTTTAGGTTTACTTTAAAACAAACTCATCAATGATTAAATTAACCTTAAATCACTTGGACCACCCAGGTCAGACGTTCCTATTACAAGAACTAATACACATTAAACGTGATAAATAGTCTCCAATGTTTATTTTGAGGCAGCTAGTGCCAAATAAAAATTCCCACACCTTAGAGGTTTCACAAGCACTCATTTTAGTTGCTGTCAATGTTTTTGTTGCCACTCATGTTGCTAATTTTTTTAGATGTGGGTTAGAATGTAAAAATTTGATTAATAATAGAGTAAGTTGTCGAAAGATATGAATATTATCTTGTCTCATATTTGTTTTTATCAGCCAGTTCAATAGTTTCATTTTCGATGAATTTCATAGGGAAATGAGGGATGAAACTTGGCATCAGCAATCATCTAGCAGCCGATTAATAGCTGTGATCTCATCATTTCTTATTCAGACAGTTGTTAAGCTTCATTGCACATTATCTCCTATAGACCATAATTAAATGCGGTCAAGTGTCACTTTATTAAATCTACTCCAATGTAGAAGTGACAGTTATTTGAAGAGCTGTTCCAAAATGTTTGAGTAACACATGAAATTATTTCACGTGATACTGTTGTTGTTGGATTATAAATAGATGGAAATAGGTGTGGAAAACATATTATCGTATATGTTGAGTGAAAATAGTAATGCAAAAAACATTTAGCAGATGCTTCCCCGATATGAATTATATGTAGGTGTTATGGTTTAGATTAAACGAAAAACATGTTTAAAAAGACATGAACTCGTCTTATCTTACTCATTGGCATGACACCACTGGTTGAGTTACAAGATCCAGCTATTAGCCAGACTACAGTCTCATTTCAACTACGTGATGTTTGACTTAGTTACAGTGTCATGATATGAAGGTAACTATCATCTTTTATTTACATCAGACGCATAATCACATCTCATTCTCAAATGTAGTCGAAGTAAGAGGTATAGTGTCTTAAGGATTATCTTCCATTGTGCTTCAGTAAGCAAGATTGCGTACCAATAATCTGAAGATTGTTAGCTAAAGCCATATACTGAATGTAGGTTTACTTAACTCTACATATCAAAAGTGTAATATAAACATCATTTTGCTCTTTAAGTCCATCCAGTAAGTGGTTATCTCCTGCTTAGAATCTGTTGACTCTAGAATTTTGTTTATAAAAAATATTGAGTAAGGTATGAATAAGTTTGAAGGATTTCTTGTTTAAAAGAACTGTTGTGCCCCTCAGCATGAAGCATCTAATTATTGTGAGAAGTAGAATTGACATAATATTGCTTAAGTTACGTGAGACAGTATCTGAACGGAATTATATATATATATATATATACATGTAGATAGGTAAACAGATAGATTATGGTAGGGCCTGGAAAGCAAAGCAATAATTAAAGCTTGAACAATGTTGCTATATACACCTTTCGTAATCACTGAACGTCTACGGAAGTTGCTTGCTAACTAAAGTTAATCTTAAAATGTTGGATTGAGGTAGAATGGTGGAATCGAGAATCGTGTCAACTAACTGTTAAGTGTTTTCGTCTGGAATAATTGAAAATATAATTTGATATTTGTTTAGTGTAAAAAGGTTATTCCTGTCTAGCTACTCTGCTGTATTGTGACTTAGTTTATTCATCTTCAGGCTTTTTTCATATATAGATAACACAAACCTCTCAACCAAAACATCTCAAAGATCCAATTGACCCCCTAAATAATTTGCTGTCAAAATTAAAAAAATGTGTTACTATCTCAAATTTAAATGTCATATGTTAATTTATTCGAAATTTCCCTAAGATATGTTTCCTATGAAACCTAGGAGTTAAGAGGTAGCTTTTATAATCTCTTCCCACATTTATTGCTCTGCTCACCCTAAAAAAATTTATGATAAAACGTTCATGTAAGATGAATTAATGTTAATTTTTCAAATGATCTACTACTTAAAACTCGTTATATTAACAACATTATACGATATTGGAAAAATAACACACTTCAGCATTAAACGTTTACATGCAGTCCTGCAAATTTCAATGAAAAATATAACATATTTATTGTCCAGTTGAATACTTGGAAGATGGGCATACGCCTCATCGATGAAGGAGCCTAGAAGATTCGGATTTCACTGATAATGACTTGCGTCTAGTGTCTCCTCACACAAACCCGAAGATCTACAGGCAAAAACCAACAAGTTGACAGAAGAGGCGAGGCAGCGAAGATGCGACTTTCATCTGGTGAACGTAGAGAAGACAGAGGTGGAGGTGATGAAGATACACAACCAACAACACCATCAACAACAAGCATCAATCACCATGAACGGGAGAAACCTGGAGCGAGTAGTCTCTCTCTCTCTCTCTCTCACCTACCCACATACCTATGCAGCATCGTTTCAACTACATGTGGCACAGGCACAGATGAGGATGTCAAAGCCACGATCGGGAAGACAACAAGACAGGACTTCCTTCATTAATCTGAAATCAGTGTGGAGTTCTACTACACAGCACTATACTACACTGCACTGCACTGCAGTACACTCAGCATAAAGCCTGAACAATATTTGGATTTTCAACACTGATGTCAGTCAAGTAAGTCAGAGCTTCTTTGTGGCAGTTGAGAAACTTGGCGTATCACGAAAAGCATTTCCAACAAACTACAAACATTCATCAACAGCTGTCGCCTACACTCACTCGATACTGAAGATCAGATGGGTGACCAGAATAATGAGAATAAGCAATGAGGAGTTTTGTCTAGCTAGCAACGAACCAATGAAGCAGGAACCTATCACTCAACAAATATGCAGAGTACAGTGGAGATGGATTTGGCATACAGTGAGAAGACCGACTGGGGACATCACGTTGGAGGTGGGGCCATGTTGTCGAGTGGAATGTGAAGGGGAGATGACGAGTTGGGAGTCTGAGTTGGTGGTGACATGGAGGAGATCATGTGAGGGAGGAATGGAGGCTTGTGTGCAGTGGTGGAGGGATGTTGATAAGACTGTAGCGAGGAGAGTGTTATGGAGGCATGCAACTGAATCCCTGTGTTCCACTAGGAATCCAAGGGAAATAAAATAATATAAGATGCAATGATATTGGAGATTTTCTAGGACATTAACAGTAGAACTGAAACCTATGAACGTGTTATAAGCAGTTTATTAACTGAATTCAGGCGAGTTCATTCCTATGGGTTAAATTCACTGGAATAAACGGTTAGGCGAGCATGAAGTTATTACTTACTGTGCTTTACTGCATTAAAGTATTTTATCTGATTCTCAGCTTAGTATTTCCATCCCTTTTTCATATATAGTGCACACGAAAACTATTTATGATAAGACATGAATTTAGTTTCTTATGAGAAACTACAAGCAAGTAAGGTCTTTCTTGCTGGGGATCAGGTAATTGACTACACAAAAACGGTTTTAAAGTTTCCTGCTACGCATATGTGTTACGGAATTACAATATGATTACTAATACTTATGTACTAATAGGAATAGAAAACAATGGTTATCATTTCAGAGGTTCGTCTGCTTTCTAATTGTCACATACCATATGGATATCCTGTTTTTTTAAGTTGAAAAAAGTGTTGAAATACAAGTATTTACAGACCATTCTTGTTAATTTTTGGCATTCACTATTATTAGAAGATTACCTGGTCTTTGATTCACTGATCTTAGTTATCTAATAAGATATATATCAGATTTCTTGCGTTTCTGCAAGTTGTATAAGAAATATTTCAAAGACTATGTGAATATAGTGGTAATAAGCGGATGAGGTAATGGAGGTCTGGTTTCACAGGAAAGCAGTTATGAGGAAATAGTTTCGGCAGAGATGCAGGTTGTACAGATATTACTTTTTGTTTAACTACAATATTCAGACAAAGAGTGAGAACTTCAAGTGGTTGCTAAATTTCTAGCTGATATCTTTTCCTGTTTGCAAAGATGTGTTTCCATAAGAAAAAAAAACATGATATTATGGCCGAATATAATTCTGTTTGAAGTGGGTTTATTTGATTTGGCACAGAGTTATAAAGTGCTATTTCTTGAAGACGTTTTAAATACCGTATGCGTATTAAGTATAATGATATCAGGGTTATACGATATGATTATGAGAAGTAAAATATGCGAAGAAAGCCATACGGTTAATAATAATCTTTAAATATGCATTGTATGAGATAAACTTTTTAAGAGTGGTTCATAGGCTCGGCATTAACAAGTTTCCGCAGACAGAGACCTTTCCGACATTTCTAACAAGACATATTCTGAAACAGATGTCCACTAGTGCGTTTAGCCTATTCACGATGTTGTATTTGTTATGTTACTTGGAAGTAGTAAGGAGGTATTGCTTAAGATATGTTTTGGGGAATTAAACAGCTCTTAGCTTGGTGGTCACATAAATTCGTAGAATGTCTCCAACATAAACTAAAACATCTCCTTCACTACCACACTATGACTTGTCAATTTGTGTTATTCACCCCTACAAATTTATCCTCTAACTTTGGACTATTTATTCGAAGTCTTTCTTTCCACTCTAAAATACAATATAGTAAATATTTCTAACCCATTAGAGTCAGGAAATTCATAATTAATCCTAGAGTTTTGTAAACATAATCATTTCATTAAACAAGTTTGTTTTGGATAATAACTATAAAGGTGTTTGAAATTCATGCACTAGTGGGTTAGCAACTAATTCACTAACTGATACCATGAGAAACAGAAACTATCACTTAATTATTTCTCTTTTTATGCTGTTAAAACTGATGTTTTTTGTTCTAAGCAAGTTAATATCGTTGATAAACTTGCTTAATGAAAATTAAGTAGTTGCATGTATACCATGAACATAGAAAAGAGGAGTGAAGCAACCTGAATTTAAAGATAGCTTGTTACCTAGTCAGCGGCGGGATTTATTTGTTCAGATAACAGTGTTGCAGGTCACCAGTTAGCAGTTCAATAGTTTGAATTTCGATAGATTTTTAATGTCGCAGACCCTCTTTACCTAAAATACTCGGCTTCTTAAGTTATGTTGAATAACTTTATGCATGTTAATAATGAAGAGTTGTACACACTGCATAAATTATAATTCTCTATAGTTTTTTTGATCGCGAACTGAACAAATGTGATCCTTTTATGAAAGTTATATTGCGCTGAAGTTATGAACCAAAAATTCACTATTTCATAAAACCGGAGAGAAATTTCAAGTTAGGTGATTAAATAACCAATCAGTAGTAGAAAGGCAGCTTTTGACTGATAAATAATACAGTTTAAGCTTAGAATGCAAAGATAACCGTGTATCGATAAGAGGAAGGATTCTACATTTCCTGAAAATTACTTCACTATGGACGTTTTTGAAAAATTATCCTTATATATCTAATTTCCATTTTTCTACACCTAAAACTCATCTAGGTAACTACTTTTCCTACTAACTACCTTTCTCTTGGTTAAAACATTATCTTAAATCTCAAACATTTTTCTTAAAATCAAATTTGTATTTTACTTGTATCATTTTACATTGAATTATATGATTGTTTCAACCATTTTACGATAAATCATCTGCGGACAATAAGATTAAGTGAATACCCATTAAGTAGGTGAAAAAATTTTTGCCTATTCATTAAGCAGATGCGTTTGAGGATAGAGATTATTCATATTATCCACAATCTTGCCTAGTTTGTTTTGGACACAATTCTCTCTTGATGTAACAGCTGTTTTACAGATGAAATTTTTCTTTAACCGTAAAATGCATTGACAAGGTAAGTGTAGCTTATGGAGAATTCTCGAATCACCCTGCCATATCATTTGCCATAAAGAATAACTATTTACGTACTGAATATTCAACAGATAAATAGTACGATCACATATTTTACTCCATTTCTGTTGTTCTGTTAGCTTTAAAGTTCAATCAGTGTCTCACTAAATTGTTCTGTACATTGTTCATTTTTACCCAAATTTGATATTATTATACCTCCTCTTAGGAAGCCATCCCTATAAGTCAGTGTTTCACATCAGTTATATTCTTTTCAAGGTCATTCCAGTGCTACTCCAACTATTATTATGAACGTTTGCTGCTTTTTATTTCCTAAGAAGCTTCTCATCATAAATTAATGAATAAAAAATTACCTGAAATATTATTTTGAATATTTACAAACCGCCTCAGGATAGTTTTCTCCTCTAAATCTCTTAAATGATATTTTCTACGGAGTTTGTAATAAAAACTGGTGGAATTTTTATGTGGTTGTGAAAAATGTATATCTCTGTAAAGTACGCAGTAGGCATTTTCTCACCAGCTTAGAAGAACAGAAAAAGCAGGTCTTTGAGGAAATATGAGTGTTTATGCTAAAGTGTAGGAAGGAAAAATTGAAAAATTTACAGTTTTATAATCAGAACATTCTAAAGAAAATTTCACTTGAACTATGGTGACTGTGTCTTTCAAAAGTCAGTTGATATTTAGCCCAAAACAGGATGAATTACTTAAGGTGTACCAATAAATTAGATGCTGAAAGAAAATTTCAAATAGTGGTAAAGATTGGTAACCTAACTGTAATCTTTGATGGGTGTCCATTCTCAACGTTAGATATTTTCCTCTCAAACAAGATTTTTAATGTGTTCACTTAATATTAGAATTTTCTGATGACTGCCACAAAGTAATTAAATTGAACACACAATTCACTTGTATCTTCAATGAAGCGGTAACCTGAAGTACTTCGTCTTACTGGTGGTAATTAGGTGCGGCAAACAAGTAAAAAAATACGGCTTGGTATTCACTGTGCTCAAACTTATACAATTATCACGAGATCCTTTGTTCTGTCTCTTAATCTGCATTTGGAAGTCACCATATAATACTTATTATTCATGTGGTCTGAGGCAACACATAATAGTGAGAATCTTCATTGAGCTATTTAGTTTTCGAGGTCAGTACGAAAAATGTTTTTTGATTGATATGAATAGCAACCGTGTCACATAATATGAAGTGACATAATTGAAAAGCCTCGGTTTATTAAGCAACCGCTTCTTGTCCAGCAAGCAGTGCACCATTGAAATCTGAGCAGAAATCCAAAGCGTTTCAGATGTATTGAACAACACACTCACCTTGATATTTTTTGAGATGGCTGTCTGAATATTGTTAGTTGCACGAACGACACAACTGACCATTTCATTTTTGGGCTTATCTGAAGCGAATACATTAAACTTCTGCTGACGCTAGAATAAAAGTTAGGCTGTGACCACAGCATTTTTTTTTTACTTGGAGACGTCCTCTTCTTAACAAATTGCTATTCATATTACATGGGTCTAGCTATGCAGTCCTGGTTTACTTGACCTTCACTATGCACGTCCTGTTAAGTCTTAAACATTCCCAGAAATCATTATAAAGCAAGCGAAACTCAAGGATGTCTGAATAATAATATGGTGTAGTGAAAAAATCACTTTATTTAGACGTACAGTTATAACTGAAATGCATTAAAGCTAACTTTCCGCAAAATGTAAAATGTTTTTAAGGTAGCATTCATTATCGACTGACGTCATCTGAAGATGCATCGAAAACGTGGGAGCACTTTACAGCTCTTTCGTCTTATTATGGCACTAGTCAGTAGCATCCAATCATGAACTAGCTTGGTGTCGAACTCAGGATCGTCAGGTGGCACGCTGACAGAGTCAGCCATTCAACCACTGGGTTGGTGTTCAATGTTCCATAGTTTCCCACTTCAGTCGATCCCTGATATAGCGTAACTATTATTCAACGACTGAAAAATGTCCTAATGAACTAATGTTTATGAAATTCATCATTTTTTAGTGTACAGTTTTGTGTGATATCAGTGATTAGTTTAGTCTTTTTCTCATTAAGCTGTGGGTTATACTAAGAAAGTTTAATAATTAACGCACCTTTTTTCGAATTTCCTCTAACACTTGGGCTTATTTATGCAGTTTAATGGATAAACAGTCAAAAATTTATCTAATTTCACTGTTTAACGGCTAATTTTTCCACAACTGATGCAAGCAAACTTAAATTGATAAATGAGTGCCTTCAAATAACTTCCCCCACTGAAGTCGACATGTTTCTTAGCCAATATATGTATCAGGGAGATGAACTAGTCATTTATTGGTTTAAATGTTGAATTACATTGTTATCTGGATAAGTACTGGCATTCAGAAAGAATGTAGGAAAATAAATGTAAGTCGTAGACCCTTTATTTATTGTAATAAACCTATGCTGCACTTGTAAGGTATTAAACAGAATTCAGAAGTTACTGAAAGATTTTGCTGGTTATAGTCACTCATATTACCATAAACCTCAGGAAACAGAGTACTTCTGTCAAATTTATAACCATGGAATCGATTGATACTTCTGGCATGTTCTACCTTCTAAGTACACATGCTTCTAGTTTACTGTTATTTAATACTGACCTGTCTACTGGTTCGTAACAGGTGTTCAATTATTGTATAAATTCTTACTACCAGTATTTAGTGGTATGCAGCCACGTTTTGTAACGTCGTTTAACGACTATAGTGTACAACTGTCTGACAAGATTTGACAAACACTCTAGATTATATAGCTATTTGTTTCTAATGTATGACCAGTTTGTATATCTAACAGAAAGTTAATGTTCATCCTAAATTTACTTCCATCTGTAATTGTCTCTAATATTTGCAAACTTTGTGTACCGTTACTAAGTTTTCAATGAACTTTTAGGATATACTTTGGTTCAGTAATTCAAAGAATTGTGATCAACACCGACTTCTCATCTCCTCTATCTCGCCCATGAAACATGTTTGTCATTCTTTGTAAGTATTTGCTCTTCTAGACGTTTAAGATAATTTACTACCATAGAGTACTGAAACATGTTAAAAATGTGTCTGTCCAATAAGTTCAAGTAAATGTAGTATTTTAAAGATACTATCAAATGCTACTTTTCTTTAAATGGTGTTGAACCTAGTAAACTAAAATATGAAATTATTTCTATTCAGAGATATCGTCTATCAGACAGATTTATTTTATATAAGAATAAATGAGTTTTACCTAGGTAAGAATAAATATTATGATTTTTACTTAAGACAAATCGGTCACATTTACTAGTCAGTCTAGTCTTCCGATTGTATCGCTGCGACCCAATTTACCGAGCTTATTTTTTAAGAAATAATCAGCTTAGGTGTTTGAATATAATTTTGATTTTACTAAAAGATGAATTAGCAGAAATGAAAAATCTTATATCTAATTCAAACCTTCTGTTTCATTTTTACAGAAACTGACTTTAATGATCTACAACTCAGTCATTCTAACCAGCTCGTTTTCTTCTCTATTGAAATCACAGTGATCAAAAATAACTAGAAAATAGAAAATCTAGATATGAAGCATTTTTCTAGAAACCCAAAATGTTTTACTCAAAATGAATAGATTTCTTGCGTTGGACTCTCTGTAAGTATGAAATTACTGGTTGATACACAGATGTAAACCTCCTTTAGGGATAAATTCAAGTCCATAGCCTCTAATTTCATTTAAAATGAAAGACGGCAGAAGGTAAGATATATCCGTCGAATATAATTTATAAGAACTGGATTCAATAAATCAATTATTTTTTTCCCTTGGGTTCCTAGTGGAACACAGAGATTCAGTTGCACGCCTCCATAACACTCTCTTCTCTACAGTCTTATCAACATCCCTCCACCACTGCACACAAGCCTCCATTCCTCCCTCACATGATCTCCTCCATGTCACCACCAACTCAGACTCCCAACTCGTCATCTCCCCTTCACATTCCACTCGACAACATGGCCCCACCTCCAACGTGATGTCCCCAGTCGGCCTTCTCACTGTATGCCAAATCCATCTCCACTGTACTCTGCATATTTGTTGAGTGATAGGTTCCTGCTTCATTGGTTCGTTGCTAGCTAGAAAAAACTCCTCATTGCTTATTCTCATTATTCTGGTCACCCATCTGATCTTCAGTATCGAGTGAGTGTAGGCGGCAGTTGTTGATGAATGTTTGCAGTTTGTTGGAAATGTCTTTCGTGATACGCCGAGTTTCTCAACAACCACATAGAAGCACTGACTTACTTGACTGACATCAGTGTTGAAAATCCAGATATTGTTCACGCTTTATGTTGAGTGCCGTGCAGTGTAGTGTAGTGCAGTGCAGTGCAGCAGATCTCCACACTGGTTTCAGATTAATGAGGGGAGTCCTGTCTTGTTGTCTTCCCGATCGTGGCTTTGACATCCTCATCTGTGCCTGTGTCGCATGTAGTTGAAACGATGCTGCATGGGTATGTGGTTAGGTGAGAGAGGGAGAGAGAGAGAGAGAGACTACTCGCTCCAGGTTTCTCCCGTTCATGGTGATTGATGCTTGTTGTTGATGGTGTTGTTGGTTGTGTGTCTTCATCACCTCCATCTTCTAAAATAATCATACGACACTTTTATTGAAACTTTCAAATTGAGTATTCGATCAGGTGTCATTCCTTTTTATTCTTATGTTTGAAAGTTCTTTACTGCTGCCTTGTAGTCTGACGTGAAAGAATCCTTTATTTGAGCTAACTTTTCTATATCCATTGTAGGTTTTTGTTCAGTATCTTGTTCAAAGTTTCAAGACAGTAATTTGTTGACTGTAAGATTTGATAAAAGATGAATAACTATTCCATTTAATCAAAATGAGTTTTCGAAACTTTCATTCTTGACATGTATGAGTAAACGTAAATCATAACATCATGATGTCAAGGGTGAATAGTTTACGTTATGTATGTTCACTGGTAATCCAGCCTCTTATAAAAATACGGTTTTCTTGAAAACAGCATTCGACATCGATTGGGGTGTAAATTTCATTATGGTATCATTGTTTGCTTCCTTTTTTCATGAAGCTGGTTTTTTAATTCAGATGAAATGCTACAACATCATTTAGACTTCGATTGATGTACAGTCTCTGTCAAAAGCAGTATGGTTTATTATAGACTCAAGGATTGAAGTCCTCATTTAAGAATACTTCACCGTGTATCCAAGCAAAATATTACCACTGAGTTGCTCGTCACATCCTGCATCCTCATTTGATTCATTAGCATGCAAAGGTTTATTTCACACATCCTTCTTATTGTAAAAGTTACATCCAAAATAACAATAAATCGTATTTAGGTTTTGCTTTTTTTAATACGACATGGTGTGTATGAGAGCTTGGCTCAACGAAATTTAAGCTTAAACTAGTATAGAGTTGTCAGAGATCAGTGTATGTTCTCAAACTTAAAACTTTTGTCTGAATAAAACGTAACAAGATCACTTCATGAAACTTTCCTAGCAGCTCTTTTTTAAATTATTTTTTGATTGTTTTCGAATCCTTTTTTGTCGCAATAATTCTACAAGGTTGGTACCTGATTTTATTGTCATTCTTAACCAGTGTTATTACTTAAAATAATATTTATTTATGAATATGTTTTACTAGTTATTTCCCACTGAAATAAGAATTTTTATTTGCAGACGACTGATTTTTCGACTACTTGTCCTATCTTTTCTAAACTGGCTCACTAGGTGACCTATGTAAGCAACATAAGGGTTAGCATGGAATTATCAGTTGGCCACTCAACCAAATAAATATAACTAGTGCATCAACATTTGGTTATTTTTACATTATACGATTGACATAATGATTCAAATCAGTCTAAATGATCTGACTTGCACTTTCCTGATTGATAGATTTTAAAAACATTTTCTAAAACCTCTCATTAGGAATATTGTCTAGGAAGTATTAAAAAAACTGTTTGTATCAGTTGTTAATTTAAAATGAGGATCACCTGTCTTACACAGAGTTATCAGCTGCAGTAAACGAATTGGAGTGAATTATTTAATGCATAACTGTTTGTTTTATTTGGGTTCTTGTTCATTAGCGGTGTCACATTGACTTGTAATTCTGATGCCGAAATCCTGTCGTCTAGTATTCAGTGATGATAAGAGTCCAGTGAACCAACTTCTAATACGATAATGAATTAAACTTTGTTGTAGCCTCTTAGCATTCAACTAACAGTGGAAGAATCGTCCAAAGTTTGTTTACGAATTCCTTGTACACAGAAAACGATGATCAGATAACATATGGTGTTAAATGCAACCCATTAAAGCAAAGAAATATGAGTTATTTTACTTTAATTGTTGTTAGTCACTAATAAGTGAAACGTAAATTGCTGATACTTGTTTCACGACCATTTGATGGAATCGGTGTAGTGAGATGACTCAAAAAAAATAATTCTTAAGCAATCTCAACTACTAACACAAGGTCTTATGTGAATTCATATCAAAATACAAAGGAATTAACCAAAAATTATACACCCTATTGCAAAGGTGACTGAGATGAAATGAACATGATTATATGTAATTCAACTCGTCCATGGTCAAGAACTTTAATTGGCTAGGAGTTTAACTTCCGTGTGATGTGGTCTAATTTCTGATAATTATCCCTTTCACGCTTTAATTGCATAAATTAGGAAGGTGAATGCTGTCTTATTTGTTAGATAGAAAGTTGTGAAACGAATGACCTTAACTGCCACACTAATCTCAGCTAGAGATAAAAGAAGACAAGTTTTGAGATATATTAGACATAACCTTATAACCGAAAAAAATTGTAATTCTGAATTATTCCTTCAGTGTGAAGGTAACACAGTACTCCAAAAGGTGGCGCAACATTTAGGTATTTCTAAGTTTGACTCTAGGAGGATGCATTATCCATGTTATTTATCCATGTCACAGAAATAAGCTAGTTACCAACTATTCTCATTTCGATTGCCTTCCAGTGTGGGTTTGTGAAACATCTCAGTATGAAGCGTAATCTGTTACCAAGTACACTTGAATACGAAACTATCACTCAGTCAGTCAGCACCATGAACTTACTATCAAAAGTAATCCTCATTTAAATGTTCAGATTTATTTAACTAAAGGTGAACTAGTAACCATCAATTCAGAGACTCGGTATGTTTATAAATATGAATGATGGCTTCGAAAGAAAGCTGTTTCTCTGTGAAAGTCTGGAAAAATAGTTCCTGAATTGTTAAAATGAAGCTACAGTTCTACACTAAACCTAACAAACTGTGAAAATTAGAAAAATAAAAGTTTTTAATTCCATTTCAATACACTTTGGTAGTAATATATCGTCTTGGAAGCCTTCCAAAGAACATTCAGTCTTTTGAAACATTTACAATATCCGTAAAGAGATAACATTGTAAAGTTTAGTCATTCTCTGATGTGGCATTATATTCGTTCAGTTATAAGGCATCTAACTACTATCGTGTAAGACTTGCTTGAAAGTATAAGTTATTAACCGAAAAGATAGCTTCCTACTGCACATTCGACTACTTTTCGAAATATTTTGAGCTCAGTTTAAGAACAACACTAGGAAGAAATAAAACTGTCATTTGTCTTATAATGGATAAGGATCAGACCTGAGACACCTGCTTTACCCTATCTGAAGTTCATCAACTAGATCTATCTACTTTCCGTTCTTTTTTTCATAGTGGAATTCGAATCGATGGAGTGTTGCTTATAACCAAATAACTTCATTAATTCCTTTTTTGTGTAACGGTTTTTAGTTGTTATTTACACTTTATGATGATCATCTACAAGACTTTATGTTTTCCTAAACAATTCAGGTATTATATTCACATGGGATTTTCTTAACTGTTAAAAAGCATATATTTTCTTTAATATTGCCTTATTTGTGCGATTTATTTCGATTGGTAATTCAAAACAAGGAGCGAACCAAAACCAAGCCAAGTGAAGTAGAATAAATATCAATAAAGTCTTAAATACTTTTGGTTCAAACGACCATGTTTATAGTTTATCGTGTAATAGAAATGTATTACCTATGTCTCATTCAATAAGGCAAACAGACTTATTTTTACATAGTGACCTTGAAGCCATAGCAAAAATTTAGTGAGAAATTCAAACGAAAAAATACTTGCAATAATAATATCTAATTCATATTTATCAATGCGCTTGAAGTGAATACTTTTTCAGATGAACTGATACGAAATTTATATCGTCTGATCTCATTGAAATTCACTAAACTTTTTCATACCCAAAATGTTTTTCGATAGTAGTTATTATTAAAATAATATCAGTATTGTATGGAATCATCTATAACTAAAATTTTTTAATCAACAGCATCGCATATACCGATAAGTGATTTAATTTCAACATACTGCTAATTGATTGATTTACTCATTGCAATCTGTTGGCCAACTTTACTCGAACCTTACAAAATATTTTTAGAATATATTTTTCATATAATAGAATATATATTTAGAATTTTATCACGTATACTGGTGTAATCATCGATTCTTGGTTGATACACAGAAGACTCCTTCGGTTTGCAAAAGTTTATAACTTATAAAGGTAATAACTAAAATACAGGATAGAGCAATTTTCACAGAATTCAAACAGAAAGACTGTTAAATAAAGTACTGTCTCGATAAATTAAGTAGTTTAGACTCAGTAGTTTCTGAACATACTATAAGAGGAGAATATATTTGTTAACTTCGTATGTCTGACAGGTTTGTCAGATAATTTGTTTCTTCAAACTATTCATGTTGATGAGACTACAAAGAAAAGGCAAAATATATTTTTTTCAGAATGCTTTTGTTAAAACCTGATAAAGAGAAAAACTGTTAAAATTATGCTGCATAAATTTTAATATTGTCATTGTCGCCTGGTTAACTAGTTCACTAGTTACTTGCCAGTCCTAAGCCCGGGTAAACAAGGAAGATTGGGCGTAGGGTTAGCAATTCTAATCTGTAAAACAAATCCACACTCTAAAGAAACTTCAAAGCACAAACAAAATATAAAAAAATAAAAACAAAATTATTCCTCACTGGAATGGGAGAGACGAAATGACGCCGGTTGGTGAAAGCCTTCACAAAGCCAATTGGCCCATGTGTCTTCGCTCCTCTCAACGAAAGCAAGTGCAAATGTGTGGACATGGAATGTTCACACTATGTTTGAAGATGGCTTGCGAGGCTGCCCAGATTGCAAAACAGATAAGAAGGTAAAGCACTGAAGTGGTAGGAATTTGAGAAAGCAGATGGAATGGAAGTGGACTCTCCAAACTCTCAACTGGAGAGTCAATAATCTACTCCAATATTGTCACCCAGACAACAACCATGAACACACTGGGTTTCCGAGTGCCTATCATGATGTCAACAAGAGCATCGAAGGCTCTCATGCAGTGGGAACCAATCTCCTCAACGATCAGGATCATGACAGCAAGATTCAACTCAAAAGGAAGGAAAGTCACAATCATTCAATGCTACGCTACGCGCCAACAATCAATGCAGATGAAGAGAAGAAGGAGGAATTCTACAGACAACTGCAATCAACACTGGACAAGACTTCACATGGGTTGGCAATATCAAAATTCCAATGGGTGGGTTGACATGAATGCCAAACTGGGAGGGGACAACACAGTCATAGAAGTGACCATGGGTCGAGAATCACTCGGTGAAATGAATGAGAAGGGTGAACTGTTTGCAGAATTCTGCACATTCAACGATTTGGTGATTGGAGGCAGTGTGTTAAGCACAAGTATGCATCCACAAAGCGATATGGATTTCACCAGACACCAGGACACACTAAAAATCAGATCGACTTCATATCAGTGTGAAGAAAGTGGAGACGCAGCCCACTCCACACAAGGTCAAGAAGAGGAGCAGATTTAGATTCACATCACTCACTATCTTGTGTAAGGAACTTACTTTCAAAACTGAATTGAAGGCATCAAAGAAGTTGGTGATAGACCACAGTTCAAGTGCAACATCCACCCGGAGTGGAAACTGAAGGACGAAACTACAAAGGATATCTTCACGTCAACCATCAAGACAAAATGGGAGACAGAAAGTAGCATCCTTGAGGAAACCTGTGTGGATGAACACTAAAACTGTTTGAAAGCTGTGTGGAAAGAAACCTGTATAGCCGTATTAGGAAGGGAGAAGAAAGAAGACAAGACAAGGAATGGATCTCTACGGACACATGGAAGTTGACAGAGCAGGGAGAGGAGGATGGTGAAGCAGAAGATAAACCAGTGCAGTGCAAGGATGAACAACGAAAAGATGAACTGAGTACAACGTACAAAACACTACACTGGAGAAAGAAGTGAAGAAGAGTGCGCTCAAAGACAAAAGACACTTCCACAACACACTGGCAAGTGAAACATAACAGGCTGCAGGTAGGAGAGACCTGACAACATTGCATCAAATAACTAGGTTACTATCTGGGAGTAGAGAGGTCAACATATATGAAAATAATGCAAGATGATGAAGGAAATCTAATTACCAAAGAAGAGAAACAGAGGAAACGATGGACTGACCACTTCAAAATGCTCTTGAATCAACCACCACCACAAACTACACTTCGTCCACAAATACGAAACTGCAGCCCAATCACAGAACTACCAGTGAACATAAGTCCCCCGACGGAATTCGATGTCCTGAACGCCATAAAGCTACTGAAATGCGGGAAAGCATCAGGATCAGATGGAATTCCGTCAGAAGCACTGAGAACAGAAGCAGAGACAACAGTGAACATGCTCACACCACTATTGTAGAAGCTCTGAAATGAAGGAAGAGAAGATACCTGCCCATTGATTGTAAGAAAGGCTACCTTGTCGAACTTCCGATAAGGGCGACCTAAGCTAAGTCTTTGCAAGAACTTGCGAGGAATCGTGCTCCACTCCTGTCCTCCCCGATCAAAGTATTATGCCGCATCATCCTGGAGAGTCTAAAATATGCGCTGGATTCAAAACTACGACCGGAACAGGCAGGCTGGATTGAGGAAGAACAAATCAACTTCCGATCAAATTGAAGCGATAGACTACACATCGTCATAGAACAGAGTACAGAATGGCAGTCAACTTTGTACCTCAACTCAACTTCATCGGCTTTGATAAGACCTACAAAAGCGTCGACCGAGAAGTAATTTGGCAACTGCTTCAACACTATGGAGCACCACAAGCCTTTATCAACCTCATTCAACAGCTAAATTAAGACGCCACATGCTGTGATTCACGTTAGGAGGCTCAGTGATGCTTTTGAAGTGAAGACAGGAGTAAGACAAGGCTGTCTACTATCAAAGATGATCTTCCTGAATGGGGTGGACAGGATCGTGCAACAAACTGTGAGGAGGGAGAAGAGGGGGATACGCTGTACTGGGGAAATAATCCCAGAAGATTGGGATTTCACATATGCCTTGTTTCTAATGTCTCACAAACTCGAAGAGCTACAGGCGAAAACTAATAAGTTGATAGAAGAGGTAGGGCATCGAAGACGGGACTTCAAGTGAATGTGGAGAAGATAGAGGTGATGAAGATACACAAACAACGCCACTAACAACAGCAACAACAAGCTCCAATCACCATCAACGAGAGAAACTTAAGGGAAGTAGTATTTTTTCGCCTATCCTGGGCAGCATCGTTTCAGACGACGAGGATGTAAAAGCAGCCAGGATCGGAAAGAAAGCAAGACTAGCCTTCCTTAATTATCCTGAAATCAGTCTGCAGATCTGCTGCAGTCAGCACAAAGCGTGAACAACATCCGGATTTTCAACACCAATGTCAACTCACTGCTTCCATATGGTTTACAGACTTGGCGTGCCATGAGAAGCATTTCCAACAAATCACAGACATTCATCAACAACTGCCCACGCTCGCTCGTTACTGAAGCTCAGATGGCTAGAATAATGAGAATAAGCAACAAGGAACTCTGGTGTGACAACGAACCAACCAACAACCCATTGCTCAACAAATACGCAGAAGTAGGTGGAGGTGGATTGGGTATACATTGAGAAGACCATTCGGTGACATGATGCGCCAGGTCAGGCCAGGCCATCGAGTTGAACCCGAAAGGGAAGCGACGAGTTTGGTGTCGCAGGTGAGGGTGACATGGAGGAGATGGTGTGAGAAAGAAATGAGAGTTTGTGAGCAGTCGTGGAGCCAAGTTTAAAAGATTGTAGAGAAGAGATTGAAACGGAGACGTGCTTCTGAAGCCCTATGTTCCATTAAGAACGCAAGGGATAAATAATATATGATAATCATATACACAGTTCTGCCTGTTAAATCAGTATCAAATAAAATAACAAAATTTTATCTGCTTTTCATCTGAGATTTATCTATTAATTTATCTATTTAATTTAATTTATCTAATAATTTACTACAGTATTAAAACTATAATATGCTTATCACATTTAGCAAGTAGCCTAGAGAAACAGATACTACTATTCTCATCACTATAAAGCTACTCTATGTATTCGAATCATAATCGGTATGCATGAAGATTTTACAATAGTTTCGGCATAATTTTCTACAATTTGCAAATTAAAATCAAGGATAAGCCGTATTAAGCAAATTCAGTTAATTTTGATATTTTGATATGGTCTAAGAAAGTAGTTTTCTGTTGAATGAAACGACAATGCCAACAATTCAATTTAAAACCTACATAGAAGTAAAATATCACATAAGGATCTTTAATTATTTTTTCTACAGTTTTCAGCAAGATGTATTTGTGCAAGTGGATGACAGAGGATATTTTTGGAACTCCATCTGAAGTACTCTGAACCTAAAGATTGGTTCCGCAAAGGATAATTAATACGAATTTACATCTAGCAGAAATATATCATTCAACTTCAACAGATGGATACATAACTCAATGGATCAACTCTTAATTCTATGTAGTACATAATTCTCGAAAATTATTAGTATTTGGAAAGTGATCTCACATGTTGTCAATAGTTTATGTCCAAATTGAGGCAGTTTAAGTATCCCAAGTCAGTATAATTCATTGAATTATTCCAGACCATAATTGCAACACTAGTTCTTTGACTCTTTTTCATGCCTTGTCATCATTTTTCATTTTGAAACAGATTAAAGAATTAGGGTATACACCTGCTACGAACTTTAATGACTGTAACATTTCATAAATACGTTCCACTTAGAAGTGTGATTATCAGTCTAAAAAATCAGTACAGAAAATCATTCTAAGTTAACTCTAAGTATTTTTCACAGTTATATTTCTTCAAAGCAGTAACACACTGATTATAACAACTCATTACATTTCAGTAAATAATATTAATCAAACAAGCTGTTCAATAATCAACTTATCCAAGTTTCAACAAATGGTGATTTTTTTGATTGAACAATTTGCGTATAAATGCCATGTCACTGTGAATTGATAAATCACCCAAATCAGCACGTTTAAACACTCTCGGATAATTAGGATAATATATATATGGAAAGAAATCTTGTCTTCTCTCCCTATCTTCTTCTGCTTCTGACTCAATTTCTTTTCTATATGGGGTGACATATTTTTCAGATACGATCTGGGAGACTGATGACGAAGGCACTCCAACTTGTGATGACGATGAAGACTCCGAAGGAGAGGAAAGTGATGGGTGCCGATAAGCATGATACTTCATCCCAACTGTATAACAAAAACTATACGTTATACAAATACTGATGATGAAAGAATAGAGGGTATGCTGACACATTCTTTGACAGGAAGTCATATTGGTCAACTTAAATTCCGAAAGGTGATAAATCCCAGTCAAATTTAAATTTGATGGTACCTGAGGGAAAAGTAGGAACTTTTGGAACTTTTGGATTAGACAAACCGGTAGATAGATATATAGATAGCTTTATACATAAATGAGATGAGAACCTGAAATATTTTTCTATATTTTCTGTAAGTAACATGATTGGTAGATATGTTTGAGTTGAATATAGGATTTTATTCAACTTTGATTGGCTTAAAGTGGTTTCGACATATTATACTTGTTTTGCACTTGACTGAATTCTGATGTTTTGATAATAAAGTAAAGCAATGGTATATACGCGAAAGATTATTTCTTCTTGACATGAAAGTTATGAGTCTTCTCATTCTGAAGGTAGTAGCTTGATGAATACCAAAGACTGAATAGCACTAGAAATAACTGCAGCTCAGCATTGAAGCCATGGCTCCAGTGACTACTAGTTTTATGAAAACAATAGATGCTCAATTCTGACGTGTTAGCCATCTCCATAAATGATGCACACTAATTAGATGCATAATAAGCTGTGCCTGAATATATATATTACTGATGAGAAGTAATGATTAGTCGTGCGAAATGAATGAAGTATACTTTAAGAACTAACTGCTTTAGAAAACTTCAAGATATGAACGATTTGCAAAGAAGTCATTAACTACTGATCATGTTGTTCAATCACTTTTCATAATACTAACTCCAATTGAAGATATTTCAGCAGTGAAATTATTATCAACTTTTATCGCCTTTTATTTCTTTCTGAGATTACTTCTTTCATCACAAACGGTCAGTAAAAATAAGTGGAGTATATGGACTTTGTTCACTTCTTTTGTAATATCTATCGGTGTTAATTTCTATGTAAAAGCTAAACTATTTCATTTTGATAGTTTATTGTGCATTGTTGACAAATATGTCACTTCCACATACAGTTGACTCAGATTGTGAATGTACAGTGACAAGAATATATTAGTACTTGTCTTCTGTTATGCAATGGAAGGGGAAGAAATTATAACAGTCAAACGTTTGAAAATGTATTCTCTTGTATTCAATTCAATGGGTAACTTGTAGACAAGTATGGTGATATTTAGAATATGAGGCGTGTAGAACTCCGGAATTATGAAACAGTGTCAAATTTATATATTGTGCACTTATCAGTTCCAATATATGATATCAAGACAAATCAGTTTTTTTCTTTAACAAATCGGCGATGAGAAATTTTGTTTGTTAAATAGGATTCATGTAATATCAGTTTTCTTGTTGTTACAACAGATGGTTTCAACGTTCTATCCTTCCCTCAGGCTCCTGTTATTAACAAAACTTTATGTCACACTGTTTACACCTTCAGATTTCGCATTGATTCTGGTGCAGTCATCAAAACTACATCATTTCCATAATTTCAGGTAATAAAAAGCTACTGCATCGTTGTTCATTTATACCAATGCGATAGTTCAGTGGAACTTGAAACGCTTAGGTGAATTTAAATCGGTCTAGAACAGTTGGAATTCAAAAGTATGTTTTACTGTGTCAGTGAGCTACATGTGTTATTCCAAGTATATTGTAAACAGTATTTTCAGTCTACATAGATGAATTCATTCAAAAACCACTGAAACTATAAATATATAATTTGCAGTACATTTTTAGCAGAAAATTCATCATACGGAGAATTTTCAAGCCAAATGTAGCAGTATGTACATAACTGTTCTTGGTCCTTTTTTAAGTGAGGCTTTTTTCACCTTTTGACACGAAACCATGTGTTTGCCATTTAGAAGCTGTAAGTTGATCATAGATCTTTATCACAGTTAACAAAATCGTTTATAAATCTAAGTTTTGAAACCTACTTAAGGATGACAGATAAAGATCATATGCGGATGTTAGTTGGTTGGAGGTAATTGGCAGGAAGCCCTGCTCGACCTAGGTTTCGAGCTTTTTGGCACTCGTCAACCTTGATGGAACTGATGTCCCGCCTGAGATTCGAACCCACGTCACCCAGTGTTGTAGTCAGCGACTTTACCACTGAGCTATTCGGGCCGCGTCTGACCTCCTGTAGGACTGGCTTACATGTACTGATTGGTCACGGGACTGCATCCAATTTCATGTTGTCTAGTTCTGAGTGCAGACCGAATCCTATTGATCATATTTTGCAATGTGGCAAGCCGTTATATGTATGCAGCTTTAAATTCTGATATATATTTCCTGCTGTACAGCCGTTATAGTCATTGACGGTTAGTGTACCTTTTTAACAAATTTACTGATAGATTAAACACCTCCTGTTATATTTGTAGAACTGAAAAGAGAGGAAAAAAGCAATCGTTTTCAGCAAAGGAATTTATGATGCATTTTAATTCAACTTTAGTGTAACTGATTTAAAACCTGTGAAATATTTTACAGATAGTAAATTGCAGAAAACTATTAGCTACCTGAAATTTTATTAATCTTACTAAGAATGTTAAAACATATTACTATATAAGTGATTATTGATACTAATTTCTTGGGTATCTGCAATTTGAGATTACTCAAACTAAATACATCCCAAAATGAAGTCAAAAGAATACTGACAATATTGGATGATTAGTCATTTTCTATCCTTTAATTAGCTGAATTAAAAACTTCTCAAATACTATATTTCCAGTTCATTAATTGAAGAGTAACATGTTCTTGATTATAGGTTGAATAAAATGCTTGAAATAATTCCTAGTGGGAGAAATTAACTGAAGCAATTATTTATTCTTACTCCCACAGTTGCTTAATTGATACACACACCTGACAAATTTGTAAAATTTACATTATGAAGCTATAATTCATATAAGTGAGTAGACAATACTATCTTTTATTTGTATCTTACCATTACTTACCTTTGATATCCTATACCCACCTAGTGAGCATTAAATTGGTCAGTCACAAGTGAACCTAGAAAAGACAGAGGTGATGAAGATACACAAACAACGCCACTAACAACAGCAACAACAAGCTCCAATCACCATCAACGAGAGAAACTTAAGGGAAGTAGTATTTTTTCGCCTATCCTGGGCAGCATCGTTTCAGACGACGAGGATGTAAAAGCAGCCAGGATCGGAAAGAAAGCAAGACTAGCCTTCCTTAATTATCCTGAAATCAGTCTGCAGATCTGCTGCAGTCAGCACAAAGCGTGAACAACATCCGGATTTTCAACACCAATGTCAACTCACTGCTTCCATATGGTTTACAGACTTGGCGTGCCATGAGAAGCATTTCCAACAAATCACAGACATTCATCAACAACTGCCCACGCTCGCTCGTTACTCAAGCTCAGATGGCTAGAATAATGAGAATAAGCAACAAGGAACTCTGGTGTGACAACGAACCAACCAACAACCCATTGCTCAACAAATACGCAGAAGTAGGTGGAGGTGGATTGGGTATACATTGAGAAGACCATTCGGTGACATGATGCGCCAGGTCAGGCCAGGCCATCGAGTTGAACCCGAAAGGGAAGCGACGAGTTTGGTGTCGCAGGTGAGGGTGACATGGAGGAGATGGTGTGAGAAAGAAATGAGAGTTTGTGAGCAGTCGTGGAGCCAAGTTTAAAAGATTGTAGAGAAGAGATTGAAATGGAGACGTGCTACTGAAGCTCTGTTTTTCACTAGGAACCCAAGAAGCAAATAATAATAGTAATAATTCATCTCAGGGAAATTAAGTAATTTTTGTTGGAAAAATACAAAACCTATTTAAGAAAGACTCATTTAATAATTTTTATGAGCACGGTGAAGAAACAATTTGTATTAATCACTTTTGAATGCAAGAGATGACGTTTTTTCACTAATCCTAGCAATTTCCACTAAATTAGAAAGATAACTGTAACTCGTCACTGGTAAGAAATGTCGATGGAGTATAGCAAATCGTCTGGAAAGCTTCAGTAGTTATATTTTGACCAGTTTGTTCAACTACCTTCCAGCTAATAATGAGACAACTCAGACTGATCATAATCGGTCAAACAGTTAGTGAGCTCCCATACAAATGATTCTATAAAGCTATCACATTGAAACTCAGCGAAAAAGATTTTCATTCCTTTAGTTAAAAAGAAAATTTCCTTTCCTCACTTGATGTGAAAGTAAAACATGAGCACTGTGATCGATTATAATTCCGTTTTAGTCTGTTTATTATAAATGTCACACAGTGAAACAGTATCATTTACTGGATACCGTTTCGGACACAATTTATTGGCTATATTCATATCCGGTAACTCCACAACTTCGAGACAGACTTTATATATTCCTAATTTTCTCTCCTTCCCTAAGATGACAAGGGTAGTAGAATTTTCCAAATATCTACGGCAGGTGCAGATTCATTTCTATTGCATGTATTTACTGTTGATTCAATAAACAAAGATTTGGTTATCAATCTCTCCCTCCACACAACGAGATTAGTTTTTAACGCTGTCGCTCTATCCCACCCTATTGCGAGATTTTCTATAATTGCTTTTAGAGCTACAGCCGAGCTTTTCTCTAAATTTCTTATTCCATTAGGACCTGCTAATCTTGATTTAGCTAAGTTTTTGTGCTATGTTATTCTAATTTACCCTGGTCGACTACTTTGACCTATGTATTTGACCTGGCAATCATTGCAAGGGATTTGGCAAACCAGATTACTTTACTTAACTACTGCATTGAAGTTAAGCACTTTCGCCTATGTTGAGCTTAGGACTCTAAATAAGAGATTGACAACCCACTTTGACTTATCGTTCATTGGTGATGTGCCATTGTTAATTTCATTATTTAATTTAATTTCTTTCATACGTTTGCTGAACTTCTTAATGAGAATTTTTGATTTCTTGAATGCGGCTGGTCTTGCTTTATTCCAGTTCCCCAACAGAAGCACATAATCTTTTTCACTAAATGTTTGTATCCGCTTACACTTAAGATCTTCGATAAAATTCCTGATGTTGTGCAACTTTTTGACTATTCTATGGATTTTTTCTTTAAGACAGAGTTTACTGACACCTATAACTGCCTTGACTTTGTCTGTTGGAATTGGTGCACGTAGATGTAGATATTTAGAAATGGTTTCATTTCTCAGACATCGAATACCGAATATACGGTGGCTTGTGTATCTGCCTCCTGTCTGTGAAGGTCGTATAAGTTTGTTGATTAGTCTTCGAACAGGAATATCATATGTTTCATCAATATGGGAGAAAAAATTGGGCACTGTGGTCGATTGTAATCCCATTTTACATGCATGCAATAGGAATGAATCTGCACCTGCCGTAGATATTTGGAAAATTCTACTACCCTTGTCATCTTAGGGAAGGAGAGAAAATTAGGAATATATAAAGTCTGTCTCGAAGTTGTGGAGTTACCGGATATGAATATAGCCAATAAATTGTGTCCGAAACGGTATCCAGTAAATGATACTGTTTCACTGTGTGACATTTATAATAAACAGACTAAAACGGAATTATAATCGATCACAGTGCTCATGTTTTACTTTCACATCAAGTGAGGAAAGGAAATTTTCTTTTTAACTAAAGGAATGAAAATCTTTTTCGCTGAGTTTCAATGTGTTAGCTTTATAGAATCATTTGTATGGGAGCTCACTAACTGTTAGACCGGAACTTCCTCACTTACTTTGTGATAATTTAAATATCTCCACAGGTTTCAATAAAACTCGATAGGTAAAACAGTAAAGCGTATATTTATCTTGATGAGTGAGAATAAATCTACTCATAGTTTCGTTTAGTTGGTCAGTCTACTCTATAAGGCTATGCAATAAACGTTCCAAATGAATTTTTATCCTAAATATTCTGCTTCTTTATGTCAAGCCACGTTTTGTGAAGGTACTGTTGAATCATACTTCAGAGGATGTGCTATGCTGTAAATGCAACTTTTGTTCCCAAAAAATTTATTTCGGGTCTTTGTAACTTGGCATTTCACCAAATTTGTTGTTTCTTAATCAATACTAAGAAGTTAGTGAAAGTAGGTATTTACAATTTTAACATACTGATTTACTAACCTAACTTCCCAGAGTGGATGTTGAGAGAATTTCATTCTTCCTTTTGTTAATTTCACAAAATCAATTGGCAAAGTAAGAACTCAATAGTTTTCGATGACAGTTTATCTCCGCCGCAAATTGGTCAGTAGAATAAATCATACACTGTCAGTGACAAACCTCTGTTTCACCTAATATATATTGTCTGAGTTTCTGGAGTTTCAAAAGACCTAATTTTTCAAAAAATGTACTCATCTATCCTGAAAATCTATCGACTTAGTTTGTAAACAACTCTCAGTACACTATACAGTAGGTGTGCAGAACTTACGTTATTTGAAATACTATGGTTGTGCAACACAGTAGCTTTGAAGAAAGTTGATTCTTTCACACCTAAAGATAAGACGAATCGAAAAGTAAACTGAAATAAGATAGATCCGTTTTCAGATGATTTTCATAAACCAACATCACCTTAGCAAAATGCTGAATATCTACGACCTATTTTATCTTTGTTTAAGAGCTCCTTGGCAGTACAAACTCACGGCCACACCATGGGTGAATCCCACGATCTTCAAGTCTCAAGGAGATCATGACATCACCAAACCAGTGAGAAGGAATCTAATGGTCAATACTTTCGTGTATCTTCTAATTTTGTGACGTAGAAAGACTATTATCGATTGTCACCAGTGACCATACTTTCACATCCAACTTGTTTCTTCCCACAAGTCCCAGCTTTTCACTGCATCTTCAGAAAGTTCATCTTAAAGCATTCCCTGAATAAGAATCGGAAGCCATCCAAGTAACGTTTTGCGGAGACTGGTTGGTCTGAAGCTAGCTTTTACCTCATGCATTGGGGTTAGTTAGAGAATAATCAATTCCTTGTGTGGTCACGGTTGCGTATTGCTAAGAAATCTCAAAACTAGTGCAAGACTGTTGTTCAGTATTTTCGGGTTCTAAGTAATTTTCTGGTTGACGTCAGTTTACCATAAAAAAAATCAGTCCTCACTAACGATCAATCGAGTTAGTTTTTCCCCTTCTAATTGTCTTTCGTACTGTTTTCAGTTTCATGTAAGAAAATAAGAGCAAGAAATTAAGTATTAAAGACAACCTGCTTGAACCTTGGGCTATTAAATTCATCCACCGAACAATTTTCGCCAAATTCTTTTATTTCAATTTGTTTTAATCATTTGAATATGTCCTCTAAACGTATCATGTACTCTTGCACATTCTTATACTGTTTTCAGCTATCCATTTCTTGAGTCAATAACAAATCAGAGGAAAAATGCTACGTTACACTAAAATGGACTTTCCAGTGCACGAAAGTACATCATATTTCTATCCATCAGATGTTTAGCTTGAGTTAAAGATTTTTATAGGATCTGAATAAACCACCACCACTAAAATTAAGCTTGCATTTCTGTTGATTCTTCGCTATGAACCGAACGCCCATCCAGAACCAGCTGGATGTTTCAAATTACCGCCTTGAATACTGTTATTGTTAACATCATTGCGATGCAATAACCATTTCTTCTGAAAGTATTGTTCTGGGAGTGAATTTTTTTAAATTACATGCTGAGAATCTCATACTGTCATACATATTGTTTGGAATAAAACTTTAGGAAGCCTAAAAACTCATCCTTTTTAAAATCTAGGTGGATTCAATGTAAACTATCTTTTCATGACATGTTACTAGGCAACACTTTTCAACCAGAGTTGAACACTGAAAAAGAGCTCAATTCAAAAGTAATATTCAATAAATGTTCCATTATCTTGCAGTTTATTGAAAAAGTTTATAAGTCAAAAGTCAGTAGGACAAGAAGATTCTTAAATAATTATATTCCTAATAAAAATAATTAACAATGACACAAATTATTGGTAATGTTTGAATCGATATTTGAATATGTATAAACATACACATGAATTAGTATAACTATCAACAAGCTAATTACTGTCGCCTAAGCTTCAGTTAGATCATCATTGTAATACAGATATAACTGTGGCATAAACAAGTCTTCAATATCTTGTGTTTCTTCTATGACATTATTCTCTTCAAGAGTTTTTTCCATGTCTAATACAACACCATTATACTTCCAGGTATATGAAGCAGCATGTGCATTGAATTTTAAATAACGTACAAGAATATCTGTCAATGTCTCTTCAACACATACCTGTAGAAATATTTTTTAAAGGAAAACACAGTCATAATATTTCATCAATATAATGGCAAAGCTATGTGAAATAATGATAAAATGTGAAGTGAATAGCTATTGTAATTATTACTCAACCCTTAACAATCATTTTGTAATGTGTCTTCAGGTACCTGAAAAGCTAAGTTACTTTATTCACTGCTGAACAGTCTATAAGAACTGGTTACTGCTAGAGTCTTCAAACTGTGATGATACTATCGAAACAACTCATTATCTCCATATAAACAAATCATACACTTGGTTCACATCTGATAATGTTTTGTAAAACAAAAGCAAAAATGATTTGCAGGATGTCAAAATGTTGAATTAAATGACCAGGATGCCTTGCTACAAGATTTTATGCTTGTTGGCGACCCAACAATAAGCTGGATCTATAATCTGGAATAGACCAAGACTGCAACCCATGCCGACCAGTAGTGCAGTCATTGGAATTACCCTTTATTGATTCAGATATTGATTGACGCCTTATAGTTCTGGATTAGTTACACTAATCGATCAATGGAGTGTAACCAACTTCAGTTGTCTAGTTTTAATGTCAGAACCTAAGTTTTATCATTTTCCAGTCTACCTTCTGAATATTTTCTTCAGTTCAAACTAGAGGAAAACTTTTCTGCTGCTGAGAAGTCTCTTGATAGGAAAGAACGTTTAGAAATGGTTTCCTTGGGGAAGAAGAACTTAGAAGAGCTAAACACCTTAATTTTAAAAAAGAAACAGATAATAGGATGAGGATTAATTAACTACAATAACTGAGAAATGTTTTCACAGCCAAGATCTGAATTCATTGTTTGAAAAATGGAAACTAGTCATAGTCAAAGACAATATACAATATGATAAAGTGTTTAAAAGAAATACCGAAGGTATATGAAAGGAGACAGAGAAAATGATGCATTAGAAAATTAAACGTTAGATAATTTAAAATTGTTACAATGTTCGATACATTTGCGTTAGTAATTTCACGTACTGTCTTGTAGACGCCTAATTTTATGTCTACAAAGTCTATCAGAGAACTATTTGGCAATCCATGAACTTGTACGACATCTTACCATGATTAGTTTAAGAAATGTTTTATGCTACTTCGTGGCCAATAAGGTAGAAAGTACGTATAAAATGCAGCATAACCTCTGAAGTACATGTAGCTCTACCCACTGAATAATTACCAGTTAGCATTGATGCAAGGATATGGATACATATAAACAGGTTTTGACAAGTAAAACGTCTGAAGTAAAAGGCTTTCAGCAGTTAACCTTCTTAATTTCACTACTGAATTTCAAGCTGAAAATGAGTCTTATCCTGTAATAAGTGAATGCTGTTTCACAACATATTGCCATACAGAAACCAAAGTTTTGAGTGGGTTTCAATATTTATTTATTTACCATCTGACTATCTGAGATAGCCGTAGTTTGTCAGATCAGCAGCATATACTGGGTGATGATTGAAGGCGAAGTGAAAATTTGAACCGCGGTAGAATTCGAACCAGCGACCACCACGTTACCGGTCCGATGCTCTACCAAGTAATTTTGTTAGATATGTCATCCAGTCAAACAGTAACATTTCGTGAGGAACACTCACAACTTATGGATCACAATAACATAATCAAGCTACTCCCTTACAATTCTGAGTATACTACTCAGTTTTAAGTACTAGAGTGATTACTAAAACCGATTTTTCATATCTCCCGATAACCATCGTCATTTTTTTTGCAATGAAGGATATTTTGCTGGAATGCTTATATCATGTTGTATGTATTTATTATCTGTCAAGTTCGAAGTATCATTATCTCCTTTCTTCTGTATGTAAACTCTTTTTAAGATATGCAGTGTGTTTGCCAAGGTAACTTTCCTTACTAACCAGGTCATCTAATACCGTCAAATATTTGTTCTTAATATTCTACAAATCTTAAGCAGTAAAACAACAGTTTTCCGAATCAAATCAAGCGGATAGTCAATAGATCAATCCGATAGCAATACAAAGACACTTTTTAGCTCTTACCTCCAAGCTGCAGAACATATTATCACACCAAAACACGAACCCCTACTATTATATTACTCCAATATCAGATTACTACCGTACATGGCTTTAAGCATTTGAATAACCTGAAAATGATTATCAACTCATAAACTTAAACTAAATTAGAGAATAACGAAAACAGCCAATATACAAATCGTAAATAATGAAGTTATGTATGTAGCCTCATAAACACTATTAGTCAGTTTGACACCACAGATAAGTAAGACCCAAACGTTTAGAAAATTTTATTGACCCCTTAAGAGATATCTGTAGACTTATTCTGAAAAATAAAAGCGTAGAATGTGTCATAGAATGTATCACTAGAGTGTGCTAAACTAAATCTAACGCCTACCATTTAGAAAAACATACCAAGTTGCGTTGACATGGCTAGTCTATAACTCTGGTATGTGTCAGAACTATTATCTTAGTCTACTGTTCATCAAGTCAACCGAATATACATGCTGAGAATCAACCAAAATTATTTTGTCTAGTCTTGATTACTGATTAAATTCCGTTGATAAAAATTTGACAGTGCTGCTATATGGCTTATTTAATTGACACTGTATTGGATTGTAACCATTATTCACATGATAACGAATTATAGACAAAGATTGTGGATGTCAAACATTTCAGTGATTCGCTTATCTCCCGAATTATATTCAGCTTCAAATGAAATCAAAACTATGAATTACTTGTAATTCTATTTAGTTCTTCATTTTACCTGGTAAGAATGTGACTGCCTCAATAAATTTATGAGACGAAATGTCTTATGATCACTGCAACTACAGATTTGTTGGATTCTTACGCACTCACTTGAAGAAAAAGTGGAAACTTGATTGCGGTGTGTTATCGAAGTTTGTCTGACGGTAAGTGAGTTAACCAGGAATCATGGGACTGTTATTGATACAACGTAATGGTTGAAGATAAAAGGAAAACCTACTTCATGGTAGAATCCAAATTAGCGACCTTCAGATTACCATCCTTGCTAGCTACCAGCTGAGCTCCAAAACCTGACTTCTGATCAGGTTTCAACTTTGCTTCAGTTACCATCGGTTTTGTCGGACTGCCAAGTGAATCTGTGATGCGTAACTATTGTTTCATTCTCACCACATTACTAACTTAACGAGAATTTCTCATCTCAATTCAAATCAAACTGAACTATATAGTAGTAGAGTAGTATTGTTGATGAGATTGTCGTAAGCAGTCGCTTCTCAACAGACTGGTATTATTGATAAAAGCTGATAACTGAAGGGAAAATTATTCTAAGCCAACCTAATATATGTTAATTCTTTCAGGAGGTGATTTAATCACAAGTGACTAGTTCTGTAGTGTTTCTAAGCAATCCGGAAACGATATCATTTCGCTGAACACATTATTGTTTTCATCCGTTAGTTAGGTCTTTTACAGTTTTATTCCTCAGGTGGAGAGAGATTTTTAGTCAGGAATTCTAAGCGGCTCAGAACTTTCCGTCTATTATATTTCATTTATTTTTGTAGGGGCTCCCTGGAGTAAGGTGAGAAGAAAACGTACGTAGCTCTTGAACATCATAAATTGGTAGCTGTTGAGCTGGACTAATGATCCACAACCTTAGTGGTTCGATAGCTGTTGAGATCCCGGTTTTCGCTACACTTTAATCGTCTGTTTGTTTCTAAATACAAGTGTGCCAACTCAAACTGTTTGATCAAAAATATTATAACTTCAATCCTCTTTCAGATCACTACAATGTTATTCCCAGTAACGATAGATAGTAAGGCATTTAAATCTGCTAGGATCAAACTTGAAATATGATGTCATATCATTCATCAATGAAATAATCACTGGACTTTATAGCTTCTAGAATACTTTATTAATCTGAACACAATTTTATTTAACTAAGAAGTCAGGGAGAAGCATGAAATATTGGAATAATAGTACTTCATTCTTATTTATGAATCAAACCTATACCTATTTCGTCGGTCTTGTAATGGAAATCAAAGTGCCTGAAACTCTTTTCCAATACATTACTATCTAGTCAGTTACAATGATTTTCAGGTTTACAGCTTTACCACAGCAAATACTGGCTTACGAAATACACTTTTTATCATACAAAGTATTCTATCAATTGACAGTAGCAAAATGAAAACAAACCTCAATTTCATGTTCATGTAGTGCAAGTGTATTGACAATGCATACAAATCTTGTCTTTTTGGTCAAATAACCAATTGCCAACCTTTCATCTTTCCACCAAGGTACGCCAAAATCAGTAGCCCAATCTGTTGTTGGATATGGAGGAGGAATATTTATAAACCGACCAAATGGTGTATACGGTACATAACAATTTGTAACTGGATCAACATGATGTCGAACTTCACCTGTCTTGGCATCAAACCAATGTGATATATCTCTACCGGCTTGAGCTAAGATTGGTTGAAGAAGAACGCTACCTAGAAATATTCGTAAAGTATGAGAAAGTTTATTTGTTATGACTTACTCAAACAGAAGCATTGCTGGTCATAAAATAGGAATATACTTAGAAATATAATGTATAAAACTGAAATGGAGCTCAGTTCATAACAATATTAAAATTTGTGAGCAAAGCCTGATTACTTAAGTCCATATTACTATTAGAAGTACTAGTGAAATAACTGATTATTAAATGAGTTGTGATGATTCTAAAATAGTCCATTACACTTTTGGGTTCATACCTTAACAAAGCTATAAATCTAATGCTGTTGCTTGTATCATTGTATTCATCATGACTCAGTGGTCTAGTGGATAACAATCTGCTGTTTGAAGCGATAAGTTCCGAGTTCGAGTCCTAGGAGGAACAACACCGCTCACTGGGAAGTGGATACATCCGGCTGATGAGTCCCGGCTAAGGTGAAATGCACGTTTTGGATTCCATTACTTAGCCAATATTCATCAATAATCTAACAAACATCAGTACGAAAAAATAATAAGAACACTCAATAACTTGTCAACATTAAGAATTATGGTTTAAACGAACTACAGCATTTAGTACAGTCAACGTTGTCAATATAAAATAGTTAAATGCTCCATTTCCACATAAATATACATATTGAATATTAATCGTAACTGAAACTTATTTGATACTTGAATATTGAGACTCATGGTTTATAATCAGTTTTACGTGCACATAAACATTTATCCATCTACATGTTTTTTCTTATCTATAAGAAAAAAAATCCTTTTTTTACTACTTTCTTTCCTAATAATCTTACTCGTGTTTCAATTAATATTGGAGCTTCCTTCTTCCAATACTGCACGCATAACAAAATACTGACTCAGCAAATTATTCCAGTTACTCAAGAGATTGAAAATTGACCTTATAACACATTAATTTTTTTAAAATGTTGAAACTTTTAACCATAATATTTCATTTCGCCACTCCACTTAACGAGTTGATGATAATGAGTTGCGGTCATTTTCATAATCCAGAATATGTTTACTAAAATCCGGTCAACAAATTAATTTACATGGTTATTTCCGCATGATTAATCCTATGAGTGGATTTTTGGCATGAAGTTCTGAAAATGTTACAGTTTTTCATCATATGATAATTTAACTGGTGGTCGTAAGCAGTGGAATCCAGGAAGTGCATTTCGTCCTGTTTGGGATCCATCAGCTGGATCTATTTGCTTCCCAGTGAATGATAGGGTTCTCACGGATGCCTCAGTGGTCTAGTAGAGGACTTTGACATCTGAACTGATGGTTATGAAATTGAATTCCAGTGGGAATATCATCACTGCCTGCATTCAGGCACATCAAGCAAACAAGTTCCAAATAGGACGAATCGCGTGTCCTGGATTTCACTGCTAACCACAATTAAGTAAATCATAACAATAAATATTCAGGCAATATCGTGGCATCCGCATAGGAGCCCATAAGCCAACAGAGGTCGATCATTTCGACCCAGTATAATAACAGGGAATTACAAGCAACAATAAATAATTTACTGCTCTTCTCTAGCCATAATATTACTGACCACTAATAATTGTTTGTGATATTTTGTGGTTTATTCATCTCACAAACTTAAAATTTCGACTGAAATATCTCATATTACACAACTTTGAAACGATCAGAAAAACAGTCTAGTAGACATCCGGTTCGACTTGTAAGGTTCTGCTGCTAACAGCAACAAAAACCAAACATTCAGATTATTTAATGCCAACATTATTTGTGTCAGTACCTTACACTGTGTGGATCACGTCAAGGATAAGTTTTATTCACTAGTTTCAAAATAGGACAAAAAAATCACCACTTATTATTCTCTATACATTTACTTTGCATGTCTTTTACAACAATCAGTAACTTAGGCTGTAATATACTTGTTTACAGGTTTCACATCCCAGATGAAAAGAAAAAGATTTAACAGCGAATCAAATACTATATTAACACTGTAAGTCTTCATGATTTTATGAAGTAATTACTGAAGAAAGCCTCTAGTCTAGTTTAGAAATCTTCATAATGAAACTATTAAGATTACTGAATAATAAAGAACAATTATCATCCTCATTCTGGCCTACAAATTTTATTTATTGTCAAAACGCTTCATAAATACGAATGAAGATAGACTGCAACAAAGAGATTGTTATAAAATAAATCTGAGAATATCTGAAATATAACTTAAGTTGAAACTGTTGTTTAGCTGAACAGTAAGGTTACAATATTGTTTGTGAAATAAAATGTGAGGCGTAACTTCAACTAAATCATGTTTAGTAATGAGACGACTTTTTATTCCTTGTCTGATTAGATTTGTATGTAAATAAAAATAAGAATTCCAGAGGTGTGAATACGACTACTTAATAAGTAAACTTTTCATAGTATTAGTGCTTTCCGAGCTTGTTTTTCAGAGATAAAGCATAACTCATCACTTATGAGGACATACGGCAAGACTGAAAACGTACTCGGCGAAAAGCATGTGAAGTATTATAGCATAGATAAACTGAAAACAATACCAAAGATAATTGAATATGTGTAGTTTATAACATCATGTTGACTATATATGCTAAAGAGTTCCTTAGATATCAAAATTGTCTTTGAATTGGTACTCATTACACACTAGCATCAATTAGAGAACCACTGAAAACATGGAAGCCAACTGAGAAGTACTAAATAATAAAAACTACATTGAAATCAATCAATCCCCACAAACCACAATTTGAGTTGCATAATTTGTAAAATTATTTTGGTACGCTTACAGATAAATTTCATTGTCAGACAAAAAAATGCTGAATATGTGATTTTAAAATTGTTTGAAAGCCTGACCTGATATTATACGGATACATCAAAGTGGAACCAGATAAAAAGATACATCAGTTCATGTTACTGCATTCCAAAACAGCACATGAGGAAAACATAGACTAAAATGTCGTTAAAACAAAGAAATGTGTATTAGAAGAGAGGGTGGATAAATAAAAGCGAGTGGAATTGTTCAAAATTTTGATGGCAAAAAGTGTTTATATCTGAGCCATTTCTTCCGGTTTTCAACTATATCACCAAAAGTCTCCAACCACTGGCTCCCAGTGTAGTAGGCACAGCTGACTAGGATCGATATAAGTAGTACATGTTGAGATGGCAGCAGAAATCATTGGGAATTACCAGCAATGGATAAAGATTCTGCCCGGAGAAACGCAAGTGACAATGTGGGCATATATATATATATATATATATATATATATATATATATATATATATATATATATACCATTTAATCAACCTAAGTCTGGGGGATCAGGTAATATTAGTAGTCCGTACACAATAAACATGTCTGATAACCCGAAAAGAAATTTCACAAATAACTGCTGGTTAAATCCGTTTTGTTTACGGCAAACACGCCAAATTTGTTTGCAGAGTTACTAAAATCGGCCATGATTTGTTAATTCATAGACAGTGATGATCTAAGAGTGAACCACTATGAGTTAAAGGACAAATAATTCACATTTAATTGAAATATGTATGGATAATACTATCGTTTAAACACTTTTGGTTTCGGGGTCAAATTCGCAATCGCCGCTAACAGAATGATACCTGTAGAAAAAGTTCAATTAATCTAATTTTCAGCACCAGTAGTTTAGGGTTACTAATATAAATTGCAGAAAATGTATTGGATTAGCCAAGAAATCAGCTTTAACTTCTTTTAAAGTTCTTTATTAGGTGAATAGTGCTTAAAATAGAAAGTATAAGAGTGCTACATACGGCTATATTGCCAAGTTTAACAAAAAAACATGTCAGGGAAGAGGCAGTATGAAATTTTAAGAAGCATCTTTCAAAATGATTTCATTCCCGTTCTTCATCTCTCAGCAATCTATTATGATTTTTATTGATTTCTGTCGAAAAATTCAATCCGTATTACTTGATGTCACAGTAGAAGATGTTACAGAAAAGCTCTTCCGGTCAGAAATATAGTGTCTTCTGACTCGAAATCTCAAAACATCATGATTGCATTTCATTTTTCAACTGTCAGATTTCACTCAATACTAGTAACTAGTACTTAATCCTGATTACAGCCGGATCATCAAGTCGTGATGTCGTTTAAGATCACGAATTTGCAAGTGACTTACGTATTTCACATTCCACGTTGTCATTTCCTAAATTTGAATATTTTTTTAACTGCTAAACTGTAGTTTCAAAAGGGTTTTCGCTGGAAGCCAACCAACCAATATTACAAGGTGCGATAAGTGACACAAAAGTGTTATCAGCTAGCGTAACTTACTGCTGAAAAACTCTAGTAGTTAGAAACCACTCGGGCTGATCTGTAAATTTTGCCAGCTAGATCAGAGCGACTTGAATACTACACGACCGTTTTGCTCATTTAACGTTGGGCTCACCAGCTGAGATCTACAGACCAACCTGTGCAGTTTTCAACTACTCAAGTTATTCTGTAATAGCATCTTACCCTAGTTTGTGAAACTTTCGTCAGAGATTACCCGTTGTAAAATCGGTTGGATGGCTTCCAACGAAAACCTTGCTGAGACCAAAGTTTGGCAACTGGAAAACTACTCAGCTCTGAGAAGTAGCAACGTGAACCGTACATTTTGTAACTTATTTGTTAATTGATCTTCCTATTTTAGTTAAACCAGTCCACTCAAGACAGATGGCCAAGTTAAGGTGATCTGAAATAACTTGGGTCTATAGGGTGAATTTATGCAGGTACACTATTGATAAGCTCAGCCACAAATAAGAGAAACAGCCGTCCGATGTTTAGATCACTCTGATCTGCCTAGCGAAATCTACAGATCAATCTCAGTGGTTTTTAACTACTCAAGTTGTTCAGTAGCATATTACGAAAGTGATGTCTATCACAATGACAACACATATATATCTATGAACAGTGTGTGTTGGTGGAAAAGAATGTGATTTGTGGCTCATCTGTATCAACCAACGTTCACAAAAGAAGAGAATGGAGAAGACAGTCAGACAGAGGACAAAGTCTTCACTAGAATTAAGTCGTGGATGACTACGTAGAGCATAATGAACCCTAAATCAAACCTCATAAAACTTGTGGCGTATCACATATTACAAACCTGTTATGATGACTGAATCATGATTCCCGTGGTCCCATTGAGCGACTACATTTTGTGTAATCGAATAACATATCTTGTCAGCTCAGAATGCTCAAATTAGTCCTCCTGCCTTATGATTTGATATAATGCCGCTCAGTCTGAATGTATGCATATCATTACTGGTTGCCGTTACTCAATATGATAACTTTTAGTAAGCTAGTTCATGGCTGCATGAATTCGATGTGAAATGAAATTCAACAGCATGCTGAAGAAAGTAATATGTAAAACGCGAAAACGAAGAAAAGTTAACTTAATGCTTTCAAAGAAAGAGAGTGTTCAGGGAAATCAATGTGAGTTTCCAGTAATTACACTTGAAAGAGAAGTTATTTGTGTTTTTATCTGTCTATCTGTCGCATGAATCCAACTCACGTAAACTGTATGGTAACCGAATTAAGGCAGTAATAATTATCCCAAGGAATAATAGCATCCGCCAGCTGTAACATCTGGTAAGTGAAAATTGTTAAGAAATCTTATCGAAGAAAAGATTATCTAAATACACACTGCAAATCTTTTAGTAGTGACTAGTAAATAAATAAGTCCTGTCCTATACGGCAAAATTTACATAATTTCTTATATCAACAATTTTCATGATTGAATAATGATATTAAGACTGCAAACACATTTTTAATTGCATTTTAGTGAAGAGATCAGCAGCGAAGATATGATTCTAGTAGCAGAAGTAGCTCTTTGGAATTAGTTTTCTGCATGCTTCAAAACTGTGCACCAGTATGAACAAACTCTGAGTTTGTAAAAGTATAAAATCAGAACATCAGAAGTGAAGAGAAGAAGTAGTTTACTAGCAAAATTTACTAGAATCCTGAAGATTAATTTCGAACTTGATATTAATAGTAATCGATCATTTCCCACCCGCACGATTTAATCCAAATAGTCTGCAGTTACTTTGGGTTTAAAGGAATAATCCAATGACATCGTGGACTGATTCGGCACCTTGGTTAACTACCACTAATTGTTTTGGGAACTTTTATGGAAGTTTGATCGGACACTTTGTTAAATACTGAAAGCAAGTGAAAAGTTAGCATAAGTCTTGAGATATATTTGTACATTTCTCGGATGTCCTACACGAGTTTGATACGATACATATACCACCTATGACAATGTAACACTGATTAGATTCCTGACAAAATCACTGGAATTATTTGTTTTGAACGCACAAAGGTTTGTTGATATCCCCATACTATTCCATAAGTTTTATCTCAATCCTGTTTCATCTTAACCATAACCACACTTTTAGACGACAGTGGTTCGGCATGGGTATTACATGTGCCAGTTACCATGGGTTTAATTTAAAAATTTCATCGAATGACCAGCTTCCACTGCATGAAACTCTGAGTTTGTCATAAAGTAGCCTATCCGTTGGTTCTGGTAGACAACAATAGCGCCTGACTGGCAATCATGACTAAATGTATATGAACTGCTATAATATTCCGCCTCCCGCCGTCAATTTTCATGACTCATAAATAGAGCGAGAGTAACAGTTAGACATTATACTCTTGTAGCATCACATTGTGATCAAAAGCATTAGCTCGTTCCTCTTAGACTTCCTTCTTAAAGAGAAGAGGGATGTCATTTGATTCTATCGCTGAATAGAGATCAGCGTGCATATACTTTTAGTTCTGATCATACGCCTTCAGAATAGTGCTTGGTCCTCATTATACAGAATGTTCAGCTTGCGGACACTCCGAATATCACGGAGTGGGCTGTTATATACGATTTAAACTACGCTTAGTTCGCATTTACAGTGGATACTAGAAATAAGTCAGAAATAATTTAGGTGAACTAACTTCACCGTTTATTCCATTTTCAACTCCATGCAATAGTGGCACCGTAATTATTGATGTATAATGAGTACCTTAAAACTTTTCTATACAATAGAACGATGACGAAACTTGTTTTCTATATTTTAAGGAAAATATTTAAAACCACACGCATTACAAAATTAAAAGTGTGAATAAATTTTGATCGTTTGCTCTTCTATAGCAAATAGAATATAACTTGGTTATGACTGTCACGCGTACCCTAAAAGTCTAATCACATATATCACTAGTGAAACAAATTGTTGAGAGGTATTCCTATACCATCTGTTAAGTGGGGCCCTGCAGTTGGGCACCGCTCATTCTGAAGCCTTGCAAAATCTATGTATGACCTTACCCAGAGGTTCACAACGTCTTTGCACCACCACAACTTTTGAAGAGACACGAACCCCTCGGGGGAATTTCAGAGTTGGAACATGAATGTTGCAGAAAACATACGAGCACCGGCTGTGGATCTAGGCCTTTGCCTTCTTAGTTACCGTAGATTATGCGGTCGTCTGATAACGACCTAAAAGGTACCAATTAATCAAAGTCGTCCAAATGCGGAAGTATTACTCAGTGGCTGTTTTGGTTACCATCGTGGACGCCCAAAGAGGATTTTGGTCGTCAGAGGGCAAGTACCTGTGTTTATTTATACTTGTCCGCTCTCCAAGTCTGTGACCACTAAAACGCTATACCTGCTGAGGTAGCCACCGCTTCTTCTCTTAACAGCTTCAAGAAAACGTTGTTATTTGTATTATCCCGTCGTTGAGTGGAATGAATAGACCTATCTCTATTGGCAAGTGGGCTACAGCGCGGATGCCTCGATATTACCTGTGTTTGGATGATATGTTACTGATGGACATTAGTTAGCAGTAGAATCCAGGACGCACATTCCGTCCTATTTGGGACTCTTCAGCTGGATGTACCTGCCTCCCAGTTAGCAATAGCTACTATGACTTGGTGGTCTAGTGGCAAACGCTATCGCCTGTGAAGCAATCGGTGCCGAGTTTGAGTCCTGGTGGGAATCAAACCGCTCACTGACAGCCAGGTACATACAGCTGACAAGTCCAAAATGGAACCAGATGTGTTTCCTGGATCCACTGCTAGCTAGTACCCATCATTAATATTAGTTTCAAGAAAGGCTTGAACAGCTAAGCAGTCACACTTGGATTGAGCTCATCCAACTGGGATGGGGGATCAGTCGAAATAACCAACTTGTATGGGATCAATCCAACACTCTTTTGCTTCTCTGTAGATCCTCCTCCATTGTTACTACTATTGTGAATTCGACTCAACTTTGTGCCTCACTATTTGAAGTATTAAATCTCCAGACACAATGTAACTACTAATACATCATAACTGTAAGTGTAAAACCAGGACACCGTGGTAGAATGCGATTCCGAATACAATATGGAATATCGTAATGACTCATATTTACACTGACCCTACTTCTACTACTACTACTTATACTTTCAGTGCTTCTTTCCCTATCTCCTACTCTTCACAATTGAAGCCTTTTCAATTAGGTTCTCAGCGTTTCCCGTTTCCCCTGAAATTACTTAAATGCTTTTCATAATTTACTGTCCTTATTCTCATTTTCCCTCATTTACCCCATTTCGTTTTTCGCGATTGTATTTTCATTTCCCTTACCTTCTTTTATGACCAGTTCGAACAACTGCCTGGGAACACGACATATGAGGAGGTCATCTTCATGACATTCTCAGGACCAATCATAAGCCTGCATACAAATTTAACCAACACCAAACTACCCATTGGGTTTACCATAGCAACAGTAGGTAAGTGGCTGGATCTACTGCTTTAAAATCCAGTAAATATATGAAACCATTCCGCAAGACCTGAACGCGAGTGAGAAGAAATCAACTGGATTGTACAAGTCCGTAAAATATATATTGCATAATGACGCAACTTTTAGTGACAGTTGTGTGAGCAAATACGATGGCATTAAAAAAAAGCAGGACGATTCGGTAGGCTTTCATTCTATTCTTGTATTCCCATACTAACTAGGTACGAAGTTGGTAAATAGAAAAAATCCATGTATTGTTAAGCCTTATTGGCAGTCAACAGGAAACAGCCTTAGCCAAAGCAGCAGAAAAAACAACATGCAGCTATCACTCTTCTTTATTCAACCACATTTCGACGCATTATTGAAATGTGAACTTCATTCATCACAGCAATAACTATTTATTCTAAATTATACTGAAAACATGTTTATACATTTTCAAACTACAGCATCCTTTTTTACAAGCTTGTGATATCAAGTTGATTTTTAAGCTTTTGCTCCTTAGCCTTGTTGAACACTTCCAGGTCCCTGAAGGTATTCTATGGAGTAGATAAACCCCTCATTTACTTTAGTTCTTGTGGACCCGATGGGTGGTTCGGTGTTGATGAAATTTAAAGGAGCGTGTGTGAATTTTCCTGGGATTGTCATACGGATAGGTACCTGAGTGTCATTTCACGAGACAGCTGTTTGAATTAGTCGTAAGTGAAATGTAATGAAAATGAAAGGATTGTTTTTATAGAAAATATGAATAATCATGAAGAGTTACTGACCTTTGTTTTTAGCACATACTAGTGTGATATCAAAAACTCGGCCAAGAAACGAAACCCAGCAGTCCTCGGGTGAATTATGTAATAAAATATCATTTGGTGTAAAGTAACGTTTTTCATTTCCCACTTTTACCATTTCTATAGTTATGCTCAGTGGAATAAGTTTAAACACACAGAAACTATCACACAATTTAGTATTGTGAGGCGAAATACTGTCCGCTGATCTGGTTCAAAAATTCTGTTGGTTGATTTCATGTCGTTTTTTAACATCCAACATCAATAATGTGAGTGGAGGAAACTTGTAGGTCTTGAGGCTCCTCTCTTTTTGTCCGGTTATACTCCTTTGGTGGTTGCAGAAGGCTTTATATTTTTCCTGCCAATAGCTTCGAACAAAGTGGTTATTATAAGAGTAGTTACAGAGAAGGACTATATCTTTTTGCAGATAGTAGGGTTATGGAGTAATTAGATAGGTGAGCACATCTTCGATCGCTGCAGGCGAGTGTTCGTGGTAACCCGTTTGAGCTCACGTAATTATCTAGCAGTCACTTGAAGTAGTTAACTACCGTAGCTGTGACTTCTTCCACAGAGCCGTCCATAAGGCACACGCTCAGTGTGAGAAACTAGATTTCACTCTCGAAATTTCCCCATGAAGGTGTATGTGAGAGCAGCTCTCATGGGACTGTCGGTTTCCAACCGACAACTTTGTCTTGTTGGGATCCACCACCTGGCAGATGCTCCTGTAACTTGTTATTAGTCCACCTCTTTTCCTTCGATACCTTAAGGTGAACAGGTTGAATTGTCCAAAGCATTTGCGCATGCGTTTTGCCTGCCTGTCTGACAACTGATAATGTCCACCCTCTCTGTGCCATCTAGGGACTAATGTCATCTCCCCTGAGTAAAGAAGGGCCAACGTGTTGAGCACCTTCCGATATGGCCAAACTTAAGTTTCAACCGCAATGGTTCAGGAGCTATGGCTCCAAGCCGGCTTCTTAGGGAGTGCATGTTGGCATTCCCCTTCCCCGACACTCATCCCAAGATATCGCTGGTACCAAGTGGGTCAGAGAACAATGGTTCCAGACCCATCGTGTGAGTGCCTTTGCAGTGCACCTTCGTGGTACCAAAATAAATAGGTTAAATTAAATCGGCTAAACGAACCTCTAGCTCGCCTCCGGATGCTTTAAGTGCTTTAAGTTCTGCTTAAACGAGCATGTGATCCAAGCAAGCTTTGACTCCATTTTGTGCTCCCGTTGTTCCGGTTAGCACGCACGTACTCAGCGTCTTTAGTTCGGCCACACTAGCTTGATAAGTTGAGTACACTCTTCCCCTATTCATCACCACCACATTTATTCTGATTAAATATATTGCTTCGTAGAACGTATTCCTGGAACCAGTTCTTTTGATTTGCGTTTCGTTATCGGTACTTACAATTTGGGAGGATAATGCTTAAGCAAGTGCTGGAGCCCATCACATTAAGTAGGGTTGGTCAAACGTTGCGTATTGGTGATGCAACGAACGCCATCCACACCCTTGTGTTTACGCCCCGTCAAAAAAGAAGTTAGTCTTCATCGCTTTAAGTGTGCGAAGACACGTCGTATTGCAATCCCCCTGTTTAAAGCTTGAACCACTGGAGCTGGTCAGGACTCCAGCTGCACCATATCCTTTCGGAGAAACCTTGGATCCTCTTTCCTATCTGTTGGTAAACAGGATGATAAACGAGGAGATTTGATTGGGCAGTTCATTGATAGATAGTAAAAATAGTTGTGGCTGAAGGATTGCTCTTTGGGAAGTCCCTGTTCCTGAACTCCTCCAGCTGACTAAACTCTGTTTACATCGGGTCTCCCCTGTCCTCTTGACATGATGCAAGCCATCTGGAGTAATTAAACAGTACCCTTCTTTGCATGTCTAGAGAGCATGGTGCATTGCCAGACGCCATCGAACGCTCTAACCAAACCCAGAAAGATAAAGTGGTCTGGTCGCCTGATGTCCTGTCCAGTGGTTCACTGATCTTGAGCAGTTGTCAGGTGTATGACTCGTAACCACCCCGTTCTGAAGACTTGCTGGGTTGGAGTCACGATGCTGTTTCTAATTAGGCATTCTCAAACAACCTCTGCAACCAGTGCCTTAGATTTTTTGGAAAGTAATCCCATCGCTTTGACGTCAAATGTGCTTTTTTGCATGCCTAAAGTATTCACGTTAGTCGATGTGAACTCTGCATAGAAATTCACCGCTATGAGGCAACGGTCCTCTCAATATTTATTCATTTGCGCCACAACAACTAATTCTGATGACTTACGGCCATTCGCTCGTGCACCACGGTCGTCACATGCCTTTACACTGTACTTGGTCTCCTGGCGAATAATCCCCGGATTCCGTTCACTTTCGAGGGCGACCCAAAGATTTCGCACCCCCAAAACATGTTGTAAGCATTTTTCTGCATTTTCGCACGCTGTTTACAGCCAGAGGGGACCAGGTGGAGCTAGTCAGTCGTTCAGAAGCAACACGCTGCGGTGAATGCATGATCCTACCGACTACTGTATCAAATAGCTGCATCTGACACATGTGTTCACTGTTTACTTCCAAGATGTTTCATGACAGGATCTTCGTGTAACTCCTCAAGGACGTTCATTGCAGATTGCAAGATTGCAAAACAATCGCTCGTGGACTGAGGCAGTGAAACCTTAAAAATTACGGATGAAATAATGAAACTCCAACTTAACTGCAGGCTTGCAGAATTCTACATGAACAAGCGTGGCGTAAACAGACAATCAGGAATAAAGGAGTGAGGAAGTTATTTGCATGCATATATAGACGTATCCACCTGGAATGTGCCATATCTCCGTTATATTTATAGCCCAAGGTTCCGCATGTATATCCTAATCAGACATACAATATTCGTCGCACTTTCAAAATACCTTTACGGGGGGATATTCGAAGGCGTATTCAAGGATAGTGGTGACAACTGAAGGTCATAATTTTGCTGCTGAGGCGTGGAATCAGTTCTGCTTATGGTAATTTTGTCCACGGGATGTAAAGGGAAGGGTATGTGCATCCGTCAGTCAGGGGATGGCATTTTAAGCATTCGCGAGACCTGTTATACTGAGCATTGTGGAAAATAAATGTTGTTTGCCCTCCATGTTTGGCAGTTTGCGGATGGATGGGAGTCCCTCCAGCGGGTGAAGTGGGTAACTGAGTCGGATGATTCAATGTCCACGGGAAGATGGCACCAAATTTTAGAGTATTTGATGGACAAAATGTTAGTCCGAAGGGATATTCTAAAAGCTTTCATTTCAACACTGTAGGCTTGGCTGCACAGAATGCAGAAGGTTTCTAGCGCGAAATGGATTTCCTCACCAGTCAAAAAGAACATTAAATGTAAACTTTCGAAGAAAAATATAAGTTCAGTTTCTGGGTGTCCTGTCCAAACTGGTTTTAGATTACTGGAAAAACATCCGGATGCATGAGTTTGACCATAATCGTAACCAGGAAGCCCAAATAACCTACGCAAGTAACCTTTACAAATATATAACCCATATAAACTGTGTCATACAGCACGTGCTTAGTGTGCAGAAGAAATGTCAAATTTCAAATTCATTGCATTGCATGAAAACCGCTTTAACTTTCGTGGGAAACCAGATACTTGCATTCGTCTAGGTCAGCTGTGGTGAGTGAACCCACAAATTAAGATGCATAGCATGAAAGATCGATCTAAACCCACTGTTTTCTACGGATTTCTGAAACAAGAATAAATAAATAAATGTTTTATTCTCGTGTCAAAAAAAAGGATTTTAACATGAGAGAAGCCAGTTTACAGGCTTCATCACGTTGATACATCTCAAAATGTCTACAAAACTTGAGCCCTTAGTGTTACTGATGGAATGTCATTAAGCTCAATTTAAAAATACTGCCGAAGGTCCTGCTAGTTATGAAATGAACAAGGAAATATTACTTTACAGCGTACATAGGGCATTAAAATTTAGATAACAGTAAATGTCGCCTTCATTTAACAGGCTTAACATGAGGGATACCAGCTTACAAGCACCGTCAAATTCATAACCTTTGAAAGTATCTAGTATTAAATAATTTACATATCAAGTCATTAGTGTGCATAATCTTATTGAAATTTGCTGAAATTCATGAGACGGATATGGATTGCCATCTCCCATCACATAGATAAGTTCCATTATCAATATCAAAAGCGCGCAGTGTTCAAAGTTTGCGCTGTAACCAACCGACGTTGTTAGTCCATTCGCATAGTTTGCTGATTAGTAATATAATAGTTTGTTACTTAGGATGATCTTCAGTTTTTAGTTTGCTAACCACAAAGGACCCATTTATACAATCTGGAGTATCGGTAAAGTATCCACAGTTATATAACCAACGTGTATGGCTATATCAATGCATATCCAGGTTGCCATGTTACGTTTAAAGGTGATATAGATTGATTCTGCTGGGAATGCTTGTTGTATTGGATGAAAATAGGTGTTGAAACAGTCAATAGTCCATGGACTTCGAGCACCTTTTGTATTAGCATGGGCGGCATCATTCGAGAAGTGTATTTGATGTGTAGTGAGTTCCATATGAAAAGGTCTCTTGGTACAGAGTACTAGAAAATGTCTAGTGTGGAGCCATTGCAGGTAGGTGACGTCCTGAGCCAATATTTTAATTGGTCTCTGGTTTAATCAAGAAGCGGTGCAGAGTTTACATGCGATTGACATTTTATGAAATAAAAGACCCTAGTTGCTATCGCGGCGTAGGTTTTACCGTCTGCGCAGTTCTTCAGGTCTGAACCTACTGGAAAGCTTACGACAGTGATACGTTAGCCAGTTCTTTACGATACTTAAAATAAAATAAAAAACACCCGGTAGTCCACTGGAATAAAGTCGGCAAGTTGACTAATGAAGGAAATTACATTTTACGGGGGTTTGTCACTTTCCTTCGAAATAATTCAAAGAAAATATTAGGTGATAGTGCTCGCAACAAGTTCTCGGCACCACCCACAAACCTAAAGAAAAAGAAGACAACAGGATAATTAACCAACATTAATCATTGATTATGGCATCTACAGTAGTTGAATAAGTCTTGCTGTTGCTACTTGTGACAGAGGCAACAATATCAACCAACCTGCAAGACTTATAGGTAAAATAAGGAGGTAACAAGAGGAGCAGTGCCGGTAATTTTAACATGAATCTTTTGGAATGACGATCGGCTGGTTACTAGCATCCGTATAATGTGATCAGTCTTTCCTCATGCGCGTGACAAAGTAATCCATGAAAACTGCCATATTGTGAAGTACGGTCGGCAAAACCTTGATGGGAAGCTCTATCTCTCCAAAGCCTGTTTCAATCACCCGCTTGGCTGCGAAGTGACGACGGGAAGCACGTTAACCAACGTTTAAACATCAGACTGCTTGAAGAGACAAGATGTCAATTACACACTTAAATCTGAGGAGGCACTGTAGGTACATATAAACCATTGTATCATGAGATTACCATGTGCAATCTCTCCTCCGGCCACCTTTTCTACCTACTGAGAAAGCTGAGCAACCACCAAGGGGCAAAATCTGAAGGTAACTGTTCAAGCTTCCGCACATGTGTTAATACACATGTACATACACGTATATATATATATGTATATATATATATATATATTCGGGCTCCACCAAGCAGTCTCCACAAGAATATGCCAAGTAGCAAAAGTGCCTTAGAAAGTGGTGACGGGTGGGAAACTGATGACTCCTTCTAGCGGAGAATTTCAAGCACCTATGGAAAGCCTTGGAAAAAAGGTTGAAGCGGCAACACTGAAGATTATCGAAAGGTTCAATCAAATGCTGGGTGATAATCGCCCAAAACCTGCATTCATAGGTCCTCAGATTCCGGAAAGGACTCTTTGCAAGTGCTTCAGCGATAGACATGGTGACAATGAAAATGAGTTTAGGAAGCTTGATAGTATGGATCACATCATATTGATGTAAGGGGATGATAGTAACCCCATCGCAGGCAGAAGATTATAAATGACCTCAACATTCCATGAGACCATGGTAATGAGAATCATGAAGTTACAGACACAAATTTGTAGAGTGACAAGACACTTTTTGTGCGATCAAACTTTTCCAAAACTAAGTACTGTACCTTATGTTCCAGCGAAGCTATCAGTGTCTACCATTACGATCTCAGGCATCAACGTTGAAAACTGCACAGACACTCAACGGGATCCAAAGACCCTGAGCGCACACCAAACATGATATTTTCTTCGCGTGCTAGAGACAATACACGACTACATGTGCTAGTGGACACGAGGATCACCTGCAAGGCAACTCAGCTACAGGCATCACATCAGCCAGCCAAACAGCCACCACGAAACCTCTGGTCTACCCAAATTCCGAGATCGCTTGTGGTACATCAGGTGGCCGGATGCACACTATCGTGTCAGTATCTCACGATGTTTACCAAGTTAGTCTATCGCGTAATGTAGAACTATAAAAATCAGGTCAGCTACTCCTGGACTACTTCTTTGGACAACACTAGATGCGATCTGATGTAGGATCGGTTGCTGAAAGAGAAGGTGAACTCATCATAATAATTACATGAGACGCTCACGCCAGACAGCGGCACACATATTCGTTTTTAAAGTTCAGATTGACAGATGAAACGGTGGCTGAGAAAAAATGACACTGCAAGGCGTATTTGCACCTGAGCCCCAGAAACAAAAGGAAGTTTACGTCTGCTTCAGTATGATAACTGCCCACAGTAACTGCGCACGTGCAAAATGTGGCGCACCCCCCTCCAAGAGTAACTGGTGTCATTCATGTTGAGAGTTTAATGTTGCGTTGAATCTCTTTAGAGAGATTAGACCTCCAGAGCAACGAAACGTTTGACATGAAAGGCAGTCTTGTCTGAAACTGGAGTCTTCGGACAGGATTCCAGCCATGGGCAGCGAGAAAGTGGCGGATAATTTTGTATAAAAGTCAATTTAGCAGCCCGTAATCCGCTATTAATACCTCACCCGGGTGACTAATTCACTGGATACTAGCCGGTCTTAAGCGCGGGTAAAGAGGAATGTTGGTCACGGGGCTAGCAACCCTACCCCGTTAAGCCAATCCAACTGCTATAGAAACTTCAAAGCACAGACAAACTATGAAACATGAAAACAAACTTATTCCCCGCTGGAATCTGAGAGACGAAATGACGCCGGTTAGTGATAGTCTTCAGGTAGACAATTGACCGATGTGTCTTCTCTCCCTCAATGAAAACGAAAGTAAGGATAGGGACGTGGAACGTTTACGCTATGTTTGAACCTAGCAAGGCCGCCAAGAGTGCAAAGGAGGTGAGAGGATATAGCATTGCAGTGCTAGGAATCTGCAGATGGAATGGAAGTGAACTCTACAAACTATCAAACGAACAGCCAATAATCTACTCCGACATTCCCACCCAGACGACAACCATGAACACACTGAGTTTGCAAGTGGCTATCATGATGTCAGTAAGAGCATCGAAGGCTCTCATGCAGTGGGAACCAATCTTCTCCAGGATCGTAACAGCAAGGAAGGAAAGTCACAGTTATTCAGTGCTACGCACCTACGAATAATGAAGAGGAAGAGAAGGAGGAATTCTGTGGACAACTGCAATCAGTACCAGACATAACTGCAGTTGGCGACATTAAAATTCTAATAGGTGACATGAAAGCCAAACTGGGAGAGGACAACACAGCCAGAGAGCTGACCATGAGTATAAAAGCATTCGGCGAAATGAATGAGAATAGAGGACTGTTTGCAGAATTCTTTGCGTTCACCTACTTGGTGATTGAAGGCGCTGCGTACAAACATAAAGACATTCACAAAGTGACATGGACTTCACCAGATGAACACACTAAAAATCAGATCGGCTTCACCTCAATCTCAGGAAAGTGGAGAAGCAACCTAACGGACATAAGATCAAGAAAGGGAGCGGGTGCGGATTCACACCACCGACTGTCTACTGCAAGGGACCTACCTTCAGAAAAAGTAGGGAGCTGAAATCAAAGAAGATGGTGATAGACCACAGATGAACACCCAGAACAGTAATTGAAGAACGACACTTCAAAGAACATCTTCACGCGAGTCAGTCATCAGGAAAAAACAAATGATATTTAGCAGGATCTACGAGGAATCCTACTTGGAGGGACACCGGGGCTCTTTGAAAGAGACGAGGAAAGAAACCTGCATAACCGTGTTAGTAAAGAGGAAGATGAAACAAGATAGGCAACGGATCTTGACGACTACACGGAAGCTGATAGAGAAGAGGAGGATGGTGGAGTAGAAGATAAACCAGTGCGGGGCAGGGATAAACAGCGAGAAGAGGAACTGAGCACAGGGTATAAAACGCCACAATAGACAAAGAAGTGGAGAAGGATGCGCGCAAAGACAAAAGGCACTTCAACGACGCAATGGCAAGTGAAGCAGAACAAGATGGTGGTGGAATAGGCCTGACAACATTTTATCAAACAGCCAGGTCACTATCCGGCAGGAGAGAGATCAATGCAGGTGAAGCCGGTGAAAGATAATGAGGAAAAAATACGTTTGTCAAGGAGGAGACAGAGGAAACGACGGGCTGACCCCTGGAAGAAGGGCTACCTAGTCAACCTCGCAAAGAAGGGTGACCTAAGCTAAATCCTTGCAAGAACTAGAGTAGAATCATGCTCCACTTCTTCCCATACCAAGCAAAATATTGTGCCGCTTCATCTTGGAGAGACTAGACAACGCTCTGGATTTAACTGCAGTATGACAGGGAGAGGCTGAGTGGCTGGCTTCAGGAAGAACGAGTCACATGGGCATCAAATTGCAGCGCTACGCTACGCATCATCACACAACAGATGATAGACTGGCAGTTAACTTAACTTTACCTCAAGTTCATCGACTTTGCATAGGTCTTTGACAGCGCTGACCGAGAAGTAAGTTGGCAGCTGCTTCAACACTAAAGGGTACCGTAAACACTTATCGACCTCATTTAACAGCTTTATGAAGACGCCACATGCCAAGTGATCCACAGTGTAAAACCCGGGGTCCCCTTTGAAGTGAAGACAGGAGTAAGACAAGGTTGACACCTACTATCCCGGTCGTCTCGATTGTGGTCGAACGGAGTGGATCATACACCAAACTGTGAAAGGCGAAATGATGGGCATACGCCGTTCGACTGATGGAAAGACCCCAGTGGAGGATTTGGATTTCGCCCCCGATGATTTATTTTTGTTTAAGGTCGCACAAACTCAAAGATCTACAGGCGAAAACAAACAGGTTGACGGGGGAGGCAACGAGGACGGGACTTCAAGTGAATGTAGAGAGGACAGAGGTGACGAGGATACCCAGCCGAAAACAGCAGCTATAGCAACAAGAAGCACCGATCATTATGAGCGGAAGAGGCCTCAAGGAAGTAGTCTTCTTCTCCAGCCTAAATACCTATGCAGCACAGATGAGGACGTCAAGGCCGGGATCGGAAGAGCAAAGTGGGCCCTCATTAATCAGTATTCACTGTGGAGGTCTACTGCACTCAGCACAAAGCGTGGACAGTATCCAGATTTTCAACATTGATTCAGTCAACTCGATGCTTCTATATGATGGTTCAGGACCTTGGTGCGTTACGAAAAGCCTTTCCAGCAAACTATGGACATTCACCAACAGCTGCTGCCCACCCTCACTCGACACTGAAGATCGGATGGGTGGCCAGAAAGAATAAGCAACAAGGAACTATGTTTAGTTAGCAGTGGGGCACCGAAGTGAGAACCCGTCGCCCAAGAAATATGCAGAAGAAAGTGGAGACGGACGGGGCATGCAGTGAGAAGACCATTTGGTGATATCACGCTCCAGGTCAGGTCGTCGAATTTGATCCAAAGGTGAAACTACGAGTTGGGTGCTCTTGGGTGACAAGGAGGAGATGGTGTGAGGAAGAAATGAAAGCCTGTGGGCAGTTGTGGAGCTAGGTTGTATAGACTACAGAGAATTGAAAGAGATGGAGGCGCGCTGCTGAACCCCTATGTTCCACTAGGAACCCGACGGACAAAGAAAAATAAAATAACCTGCTTTTATGGTCACCAAAACTCCAGTTTTTGCCTATGCGCTGGGGTGCGTGTTCTTCGGGTGATCTGCAGTTACTGCATATTGGCCCATCAGGTGGGGAACAAAGCTTCTTTGGATCAAATACAGCCTGCGTATTACTTGTTTGCTGTCGGTTGGGAAGCGTATGTATTGCGTTTATCAGTTTACCAATTTACTGTTAGCAAAGGGGGTCTATGGGGCTCCGCCTTTATGAGATTCCTCCCCAAAGCCGAGTGTCACGGCCTTTGCGTTTCAAATGCCCTTGCTGAGTGGAAGTTAGATGTTTTGTGGGTGGATTTAGTCATCACCATGGAAACCAGCGAGCCTCCATGTCTGCACAAGTCCGAACACTGGACAAAAGCGGCTAAAACTTCAACGGATGTGACAGCCTTTTTTAAGTATTCATGTTGTTTGTATCGAGTGCACTGAATTGGTTAGTCAGTGCAAAGGTTATACATTCCTTTGTACGTGAGGACCCTAGATCATCATAGGCCCATCTGTGGGGTATTTGCGTTCACGCCAGTTTAAGTGATGGCTTCCGTGTCCATAGGAATGGTTGCACCGAAGTGGTAGCAAAAACACTGATACTTGTACAGGTAAAAATGAGATAACCCCTGTAATTTTCTACTTGATGGAAAGTGGCATTTACTATTGGTAGTTGCCTCTTACTTAAATGTGTGGCAGCAACCGTTTTCGGTAGGCCTCACTGTCGGCCACTGCTTGCCCCTCACTCTTTCTTTTGAACCCTAAAAATATTTGATTTGCGCATGCTACTAACCTTGCCAAATCCAACCCTTGAGGTCTACATTCAATAGTTAGTATCCCACATCACACACCTATCACGATGAGTAAGTTCCGGGCTGCGGCTAGAAAGCGTGCCAACATGGACATCCTTTAGGCATGGAAGGCCATTGTTGTTTTGGCTGCCTACTTGAGGCATTTTGTTTGACTTGACTCATGTAGATGGATACTTTTGATTCCTTTCTACTGGGAATGTTTTCGATTCGTTGTGAGCTGGTACCTCAAATCACAAAGTTTACTGTTAACTGTAAAGTGACAGAGCCGCGTTGTTGAGGCACACTTTGATTTTATATGTAACGGTAATATATTTCATACAAAATAAGCTACATGAAAACAAACCAGTTGACAAGTATGGTCACTTTGTTACTATGAACCCACTGTTGCGAAACATAGCAAGCAATACATAAGACATCGTTGCTCAAGGCGCATAAGAGATGAGTTTAGAGAAAGTGCGCTAACGTTTCGCAGACAACAAAACATAGGGGGCTAAAAACCAAAGTAAATATTCGGCAGATTAAAGCAGCTTTGGTTTGAAATCAGGAATTATCCGGCCATTGTTTAAACCATTGAATATTCCTGAAGGTAGGGTAGGTGGCACAACGGTGACCTCGAATCTTGTACACTCCTCGCTGAGTTGTGATGAAGTGGTGTGCCTTGACATTCGTGATTACTCAAATTTCTGGGCGGTCATGATGACACCGAAAATCTGGACAGGCAGTAAAATCCAGGAGATCGGCTCATCTATTAACTTTAAAGTGAACATATTCACAATAATGCTCTGCAACAGACTTCTCTAGAACTTCATCTAACAGTGACTACACCACCTTGACGATGCTGCATACTTTAACGTGAACAGTATGGAAAACGCACTGCCATTGATCTGCGCTTTTTTCAGATGTTTATTCCTTTTGCATCACGATATCTAATTCTAATGGCGTAAATCTATATTGCTGTGGATGATAACACTTGGATAGGTGTTCGCTTGGATTACATGATTATGTGGAAACTTGCAGGTTCTCAATGTCGTCAGTGTGGGTTTTCTGGTGCCCGAAGCTATAAGCACAAGAGTTCAAGGTAAAATGGACGTTTATATAGCGTAACAGGGCATAGCGAAGAGAAGTCAAACAAGTCGACTGCTTGGAAATTTGGAATTTCGCGCTACCTTGGTGCTACTAATTGTGAAAAAAGAAAGTATGACTGAAAACGATCCAGACTTTAATACCGTATACGCTGAAAAGTTTTATTTTCTTGTTCATCTCATGACTTGTGTGATCTTCTGATGTTTTTAATCTATTTTAATGGCCTCTATCCCGTACCATGTAGATCCCGTAAAATCTTGTACATTTTCGAACATATATCAGTGTGATGATGCCTGTAAGCTGGCTTCTCTCACGTTAAATTACTAATATGAGAATAAAATATTCATTTATTCATTACTAGAATTCTATGTGACCGAAGGACTCATCAGTTAGATCTGAAAAATGTATAATGATTAAATGGCGCCGTAGAATTAACGTAGATATAACATAGATACAACCATATCAAGTGTGTTCCGTTACACTTTGGATATATTTCGGCTACGTGTGACTCAAGGAAGCTAGGTTCACCACACAGAAAGGATGCGGTCGTACACTTGTCGTCGGTTAAAAAGTCTGCTCCGGGCTGGCAGCTGTATTCTGACCGGAATAATCGTACGGGTCATTGTAGTACTCAGCAACTTAGGGTCTATTGGAACATCGGGCGCAATACTTATTCGATATCAAGGGCGGCCAATTTGTGCGAAGCAAGTGATCCTCCAGTAAACTGGCAAGTTCCCATTTATGCATTTTCCCTCCACGGCCTTGACAGTAAATCAACCTCTCGTTATAGTATTGTTAGCCTTAGAATTGTGCTGATTGTGTTACAGGAAAGACATGAGCCGGAGCCCCGCCAGCTTCGGAATATACAAAAGAAGCAAATGGTAGAACTTCAAAGAGATCCAAGGTTGTCGGAAATGGGACGGCAGTCAGGGGACGAAGCACAATTCTTGTAGAATGTGAGCGAAAGGCAACAGGAGGACCCTTTAAGTTTCAAATATCCCTGTTAAGCTAATAACTTTGAAAGTAGAGAAACAGACGTGGTGCCGCCGTCACTTGAAGTTGGTTTACAACTTTCTGGAACTAAACACGTTCGATGAGCAACCTGCTGCCTAATGGAAGTTTGTTAGGCGCCTCAATTTGTACGTTGTGTCAAACGATGAGGGTGATGGTCAGCATTAATTTTGCTTGTTGCACCACTGTAGGGGGAAAAGGCGAGGGTTTATAGAAGATTGCACTATGCTGCTACTGTCTTCACTTTGCAGGGAAGCTTGTGAGATATTGAGACGTCTAAACACTGGACATCATGAGGTTGTCCATGGTTTGCTGAGAGGTTTAGTCACGGCTCAAGGCATAGAGCGTAGTGACATCGTAGGATCATCACGGTTAGCCATAGAACTGTGCCATAGGATTAGGACAAATGGATTCTTCACTTGGCCTCAACGCCGGCAGCGCTAGGGTGCGCAGTGAAGGTACTGCCTCTCAGTATACAATGAAGCGGGCAGAGGCCTCGGAAAGACTGACAAAATGTGTTCGTGCGCCAGTGTCCTCAGAGTTGACTGAATTTGTATTGACCCAAGCGAGAACACCAGTGAGGAGGTTTGGTCGATTAACCATCAGTAATAAACAAAACATTAAGTCAGAAAACCAGTTTCAGCGTTCAGTTGGGCTAATAAATGATACGAATTGTGAGGGGAACACCAAGAAGTTATAACTTGAACAGAGTAGGGGGAAATAGGGCGAAGCATGCACTCCCAATAAGCTATTAAGGTTTGGGATGTTCTCCACATGGTTGTTCCAGTCACAAAGTCAAAGTCCTTCAAACGCAAGCTTATTTTCCACATAAGGTCACGATGTGAGCTAACAGACTAAGTTGGAAATAATCCCATCATTTTTCATCATATTTATTCCTTCTTTATCACTTCTTTGCCCCTACCCAGGGCATCATGCACAAAAGCTACAGGTCACGAATTCTGGAACCAGAAGCCAGTTAAGCGTGGCTTCCTTCGCTCCTACGATCGTCATTCGAAACATCTTGAAAGGAGGTACCCTCACTCCGTGGCGCTTTTTGAAACGCCACAGGACCTACACACCACCCCGCTTGGAAGCCCATAACGTCTTCGCTCCACCGCACCTGAAAAGGGGAACGAAAGTTCTCAGGCGAGGTACAAAGGGTGTTGTAGGGACGAGCCAAAAACCATACGTGGGTAGACTGAACGATATAGGCCTACACTCCCTTGGTTATCGGATGTTACGAGGTGATTTGCTAATGGCTTAAAAACCTAGCAACCCTAGTCACTCGAACAGAGGAGTACTACCGAGTGGCCATCATGGCGATCCCCGTGGAAACCAGAAGAGAATAGCCCACCATAGGTCAGAAACTATTGTAAGTCCACACTTCTCCTCCCTTCCAGTCTGCAGGTAGTGGAATGCACTGCCATCAGAGGTAGTCTGTGTCCCCAACTGCAGATAGATTAAAGAAAAGGCTAGACAGTTGCGTAGTGACTAACGGCTTACGCTAATTTAGTTGGAATACAAACTAGACCAAAGAAATCAACTGCTGTCACACCACCGAACACCCCCACCTCTGCAAAACTCTGTTCTTACTCTGACCACCTGAGCGCCTTCCATCTCTCGTAGTCACACCTTAGTTCTGCGTATCTTTGCACCCTCTCGTCTTATTTGGGTGTGCGTAGATTACCCTATCATTTCACTCTTCTTTGTCCTTTACTCACACACATTTGTCTTCGTAAGTTACCTCTTCACTATCCCCAACCCTCTCTCGATATCTGACGAAGCCAACCGTATTAGTCCCTGGCAAACTAAACAACACCTAACCATCCGTTGGATAAACGGGTTATGGCAGACAAATGGCCGGATCTACTGTATCGGAATCCGCCAAAGATCTGGAACCACTCCACAAGACCTGGAAGCGAGCACGAAGAAATAAGTGATTTCACAAGCTTGTCGAATAGATATTGGCTATTGGATGCCTAAACTTGTCAGCGGTTGTTTTGGCATCAAGGCTACTGGTCCCATGTGACATTTGAAATTATTTACAAATTCTTGGTCGTACATTGGGTTGTTCTGGTTAGTTTGATCGCTGCATTTAGGTTAGTAACGCTCTTAATTTATTTTCGAATTTCTGATTATCGTAAATACTCTTCATAAATAAAATTCACTAGACATGTTAACCAGGTTATAAACGGGGCCATCGGGCTAAGTTCCACCAAACACGAGACTTTCTGATTAACTGCTTGACGTACAGCCCTTCTTTGTTTAAGTTTTGCTTCTGTAGGAGTCGCGGTCCTGCTTTACTGTTCCGGTCATCAAACTCGTCATAGACATTCTCATATTGATCTCTTCACCTGACATTACAGGAATCGCTCATATCGCAAGTAAATTCTTGGAAAATTTAGAATACGAAGATGAAGTTTTGTGTCATGTGAAGACGACAACATGGTGTAGAATCGTATCGTTTGCATGTGAATCAATCGTTTTGTGACTGTCTCTTGATTTGTTATAGTTATGTGTGGCATCCTGGGGAGTTACGTAGTAATGTGGTGCTCCTTGTTGGTTAAAAACAACCAACTAAGCCTATGGGGATTTCGCGTGTGTATTTTGTGTACAATTGCGAACTACGTTTCAACCCATACTTTGAAAATGTCATTTCTCTTCACCTAGTTAAGCATCAGTTGTCTTTCTGGTAAAACAATCTCTAAATTGAAACTAAAAACACTCATCAACCTTGTGCACGTCCGTGTAGTAGGCACAGCCACAAGTATTTTATGGGGGCTACCTGTCTGCTCAAACCTCGGTAGGTGTTGCGTTCGAACCGTAAACTGCCACTTGAATGTCAACTCCATAAACCCACGGGTCACAAAATATCTTTCACTATAAAATTTGTTGTCAGCTAGAATCATAGACATGATCTGAAACTTTTGACAGTTATCCAATGAAGTTCCAAAAGTGCTCATTAGTACTTAGAGCGCGAGTTTTCAGATTATCACAGTAGTCTGTTGATTCATTTCAGCGATCACGACGTACTACCGAAGTATAATGAAAAAAGATGGCTTCCCAAGAACAGCTTGACAAGTAAAGTTGAACAACCACTAAGAGCCACCGACTTCTAAGAAAGGATTATTTGGATAAAAATATACAAAACCAGACAGGTGAACAAAAAAAGAAATACACGCCTCCTAATGGGTGATATCACCACTCGGACTCGAACTTGGTGCCCATCACTTCAGATGTTGTAGTGTAGACTATCAGGTTATGACAATGAAACCAATCAGGAGCTCATAAGCTAATAGTGATATATTAGTTCGATCAAGTCTACATCTAGAATCTGCAAGCTTCAACATCAAGAAAGAAAATGTTGACACATGTCAGTTTTCGTGTGGGTGTTGCAAAATGTTTTGCCGGTTTTTCATCAAACATTCAGTCGGGAAATAAAGTCATTTTCCACACGTATTCACGTATTATGCATTTTCTCCTTTTGTAAGCCTCTTATTTCTCCAATCGGATGCTTTAAATATCCTCAGAACCCTCAGGTATTGCTCCCAGTTCCAAGATCCACGACGAAAAATTCACAGAAGAATGGTTTGCAATATATTGGTTGTGACTTATTAAAGATAACTCACTACATAACAATCATTTATCTGTGTCGTTTTCCCATGTAGAAATATTTCTTGAATTGTAGGCAGCAGTGTTCTAATACATCGGTTAGGTGACCGACTACATAAATTTCTTTTCCAAAGTATCGTATCTCCGTAGGATCAAATATCACAACATCACTGAAATTCACTTTACCGTTGAACTAACTGTAAATGTTGTATATACTTGTTGTCTTCGGCAATTAATTACGTAAACCTTAGTATCATACTTTTTCCTCTATTTCTCGTCCTTTAACTAAACTGACTTTTTATTCTTCCCAGATGGAATCCTTATTTGATCTAATTCAGTCACTCGAGTAAGTTGAGACAATTGATGTATGCATATCTATATATTGCTCGTTACTTTATGAAAAAACCGAAATTGTTTTCGAAGGTATCTCAGACTTCTAGAAGTTTTTACTTATGTTCCCAAATTTATTCTACTTTTGACTAACCTAGTTATAACCATCTCACATGGGAGCTCTTAGTAGATTACTTATTAAATAATGTTAGTCAGTGCACATATGCGGAAAATCCATCTTCCTAGAACAGTGACATTTTAGGCAGTTTATCAATGGCTTCATAATCGGGGCAATAAATTTCAGAAGCTTTTTCTTGATTGACACGACAAAACAGGTATTTTAGCATTCTTCAGTACGTTGAAAAGAGCGAGCTAATATTTGGTAAGTATATCACAAGCTCGTTCAGCTACTACCAAGCGGTGGGTCGCCACAGTTAGACCATTGGAAGATAAATCAGTACTTTACGTTTACTAAATGCTTTATTTGAACGACCCGATTAAAAGAAGCAAAAGGAAAGTATGAGAATTCCATTTTAGTCTGTTTATTAGAATTGTCATAAAATGAAACAGCATCATATACTGGATAACGTTTTGGACACAATTTATTGTCCATATTCATATCAGGTGAGTCCACAACTTTGTTTACCAAGTCAACACCAAACACGTGCAATAGAAATGATTCTGCATCTGTCCCAGATATACTACTACCCCTGCTACACCTGTCACAAAGAAGGAGAGAAAAGTAGGATTATATCAATTGTGTCTTAAAGTTGTGGAGTTACCTGATATGAATATGGACAATAAATTATGTCCTAAATGTTATCCAGTATATGATTTTTCATTGCGTGCCATTTTTAATAGACTAAAATGGAATTGCAATCTACATCGGTGTCCAAGTTTTACTCCTATATTCATGAAACGGATGAGAAGTACAAATTTGAACATCTATTCCTTATTATCTGTAAACAGTGTAATTCGATATGTGCAGTTTGATCTGGCACATTTATCGATATATACTAAACAAACCACACGTTTCCTCATGCATTCTGATATTCATGCAAACTAATGTTTTGTATAGCGTATCTTCAGCTGGAATTTAGTATCGAGTCAGAAGTTAGAAATACAATGTTTCAACTTATCACTGAAGTTCACTTGCAAAGTAGCTTATTCTATGCAATTGTTACGTTAAGAATGGATATAGTTTTATGGAAAATGACTCAGACTTGTGTTTAACATTTCAATGCATTGTTCAAAACTGGTTTCCAGTGTCCATTCAGTATACTAACGTCAAGTCAAAGATGCAGTCAGCTTGTGATGTTGGTGTATCTGGCTTATGAAATGTTGAAAGTTATGTAAGTTTTAGTCTTAATTTATATCATGGTGTAAAGTGGCTTCCTGATAAGCGGTTGAATATAGACTACGATGGGGAATTGCAAGTAGCAGTAAGTAACTGATACCCGTTGTACAAGAGATGACTCTTGTGCCTTAGTAGCCGAATGGATAACGTTTTGGCTTTTGAAGTGATGAGGAGCTGGTTCGAATCTCAGTGGAAACAGAATCAGTTAGTGGGGTGCAGGTACATCCGGCCGATGAGTCTCGAAAAGATGAAACTCGCATACTTGATACCACCGCTGGCCCTCAAATAAACTACAACTGAAATATTCATTTGATTTGATCCCGTTTGTATAAGCAGCCTGCAGTCCATAAGGAGTGTTGCCTATCAGCACTATTTTTAAAAGCCAAGACTTATTCCAGCACTTAGGCACCACTAAAAGCTGAAGAAAACCCCCCTGTGAATGAACCTAACCCGGTCAGAATATACTGTCATCATTGTAAATATAAACGAATAGCTGTACTTGTATCACACCTTGACTATGAGCAATAAGTTATCCCCAAAACAGCATGCAATAAATAATACTGTTTCACTATGTAATTCATCTAAAAATCCAACTGAGATGGCATCTGCTTATAAGTTAGTGAATGCCAATTTGCATTTCATGCCAAATTTTAGTAATCAAACTTTATTCTACCTCTCAGCCTTTCTGTGTGCGACGGGATAAGTCGGATTCACTAACAAATTTCACTAAAGCCGATTGCATTTTTTTGCTGATTTGTGTAATGTGTCGAAGAATGAATGTTATAATAAGCATCAATAATCGTCACTTGCTTTTTTCTGAGTGTATAATCGTCCTTTTTTCCCTCGATCTTGTCATCGTATCTTGCGCGAAATCTGAATTCACTGTGCATTTTTAATCTAACGTTTTCCTTATGTCAATCGTTTATATTGTTTAGTGTTTTAATGTTTCGTTTACTTCCTTCACTGTTTCCTCAGTGTCCTAATAAGTAGCATACTGTGGCATTCTATACAACAAACCATTCTGCGAAACTCGTGCGAAAGTGCTTGTATTTGCCAACGCTTCGCTCGTCATTGATTTTGTCTGTTTTTTCCTTTGTTCAACCATGTTCTTTTTAAATTGTTTTCTAGGCCAGGACTAACGGATGTCAAGATTTCCTCACAAAGAGAATCTATAGAAACACTTATTAGTGGATTGAAAAATATTCCAATTTCAAGTATAACATGTAAAGAAAGTAAGTGTACCGATCACTAATCTTTACGGAACATTCGTCAAGGTTAATTGTATGCATGATGAACATTATAGACATGCTCCACCTACAGAGATTTATGCAGCTAGGTATTATCACTAAACCTCGCACAATAGGTGTGGCTCATTGTCTACTGCACGAATGTACACAACGTAGCTGAGTGCGCATTTATATTTTGCGTGAATAACCATTCACGGTTTAGAGTGATCACAACAGCAAATGGACAACCAGTTAATGATCCTCTAGAGATTAGCGTGACTCGAAGTTGTTTGACAGTGAATGAATATCGGTTTAGATAAATATTTTTGACGAAAATCTCCAAATGATTTTATCTTTCTGGTTTCCATGCTTTATCGTTTCTGTCATTCTTAAGTTAGCAGTCCTTCATGTCACCGGGGATTGATAAGCATAAGGCATACCCGTCACATCAGTGCATATCTGTCTGTTCCACAGTGAGAAATGGGTCAACAAAATGAGATAGGAAAAGAGAATCAATGGCGGTTTAGTGGAATATTCACTTCCAAGAGTGTGACAACTCATGAATGCACCTGAAATATAATACTCAACGATGCAACACAATTGCTATGTACATGTTTATGTACTATGTAATGAGTCAAGCCTGTTGCATGGGAGCTGTGATGTTAGCTGGCTGCTTAAAACTTTGTAAGTGAAACGGAGTTTGAGCTATCGTGCAATTTTTGTAAGGATGGATTTCTGCTACCAAAAGGGTGTAACCGGAAAGTAACTGAGTGTATCAGGATTCTCTTTTACCAGTCATCAATTCTAAATTATTACCTAATATCAGTCAAAGTGTGTTGCAGTGGCTTGTCCTTTGGCTTATCGATTAAATTCCAATTTGGGTCAGCATTTAGGACTAACGACATAAAACTGATAACCAAACAATATACACCAAGACACATTTTTGACGCTAACTGTATAATAACTAGTAAATGTGTAATGAAATAGTAATTTCAAGGAGCCTTTTTATTATTAGACCCATAATTTTTCACTATCCATCTTGCGTATATTTTTAGGTTTGAACTAGTTTGATGTCTTTACTCTGATTGTCAGTTTAACTGAGTAGTACAAAATATTTGTGCTTGCTACTAAACTCATACGGCTAATATACGTTCATATTTTCTGAAGTTGTTGCATGGCATTTGGTTTTCTTTATTATCTTACTTCCAAAACATAAAAATAATATTCATTAGTTTGTAAGCGCATATCATAATTCATCCTGTTAGTTTTGTTATTGGTTTCAGTTTGATTAATTTGTAGATTACAAACTGTTCACTGTTATGTGTATTGCTAGTGATACTGAAAAGCTTCTAGCACAGGACAGTGATTTCATTGGTTGGATGTTTTTAAAGGCAGGTGATTCAGTGACCATCGTTCCACTCTCGTACTACAGAACAAGCTTCACTTAAAAATAAAGCTAACGAATTTATCACTATTTGTCTAACTTCATATCACAACAGAAATGAACTGACTGTTCCTGGTAGTCATTGTTGGACGGGTCATCAGGGTTACTGAATAAAGAACATCCTGTCACATGAAATACGATCGTTCGTCGATAATTTTTATTCTATTAAATGTCCAATCTGAACTTACTGAGATGGTGAATTGAGGTGTACGTGGCTCTTCACAAACGTCTTTAACTTTCCACTTCAAGTGTGGAAGATAATAGTAACATGTTATGATTATTACTTCCATTATTTTTATATACCTAATGCGCAACTAACTATTTATTTGTTTTATTTATGTATGATTTAGTCGATCATCTTGTGGATTTCCTGTCAGATCGTTTAGCTATTGCCGATCCGAATATCACAAACCTGATTCTTGATGGATTTATTTGGTTGACAAAATCAGTTGGGTCTAATGGTTGCAGTATGATTAGTGCAGAACAAGCTGAACGAATAGTTCAACATGGAATATTTGGTCATTTGTCGATACAGAGTTTGACAAAATCTGGAAGGTTGAAGGTCTTTCAGTTGTTGCATTGCTTTTTAACAGGATCTCAATTAGTTGGTACGTTTACTTGGGTTTTTTGGTTAAATCTTAACACAGCTGAAGAACAAATGTTGTACTCGAAACCTTTGCTTAATAGGGCTCTGTACCGACTGCCAACCAGGGAAAATGTCAAAATATGTGATATTGTTATATTGGATGCATGATTACTGAATGTAGTATCTTTCAAAAAAGACTTATGGTTATCTGAACTTTGATAATAGTGAATTGTCCTCATTTAAAAGCTGTCAAGTTTGACTTATTTGAGCCTAGTCGACCGATACAGAATGTGATGTCAATTTATTAAGGTCGTTGCATCAGATCGAATCATCTGATGAACTGCTTGTAGACAAACTCTTGGACCTAGTATAAGTGAGAGTCATAGTTTTTGTTCGAATGCCCGCTTCATACTGTAATTTCTGTAGTCCATGTTTGTAACTCTAGCTTTATAGGGTTATAATTTTTAACTTCAAAGTCAATAATAGTTGTTGGTGCAATTATTCGATTGATATCAACAACCGCAGATTTTAGTTTTGAATCCTCGTACTGTTTGTTTGTGAAAAAATATTAGTTTACTGTGTCTTTAAAAGTGGAGCTATAGCTCCAGTTAGTTGAGTTTCAACCAGTGGTTGACGGGTTCAACTCTGGCTGCAACTCCTGAGGTTTTGGCAACCAGGTAGCACCATTAACTTTTAACACAGTAGGTGTTGCTTGTTACCTAGAGTATGAATATGTACGCAGTTACTGAAAGTATTTGTAAAAGTTGTCACTTGTTTATTGATACTTGTAATTTCCCGTTGCTACACTGGGTTGAATTGTCGTAGTGGGTAAAGCTTTGGCGTTTGAAACGATGGGTACTGGATTCGAATCTCAGTGGGAACAACACTCAATAAAGTGCAGGTACATCCGGCTGACAAGCTCTGAATAGGAAGGAACTCACGTTGGATTTCACTTCTAGCCACAAAGTAGACTACAGTTATCATTTTTCATCATACTATCTCGCGATGAGGTCAATATTCAGAGTATCCGATCATATCATTGTTACTATAGAACCAGTGTTTCTCTGAAAGAGAGAGGTTCCAAAGCGAAGTATAAGTTTATTTCTTTCTCACTTCATACTTTTCAGCAGCCAACAATCTTGATCCCCTAAAGTATTGAGGGAGGACCTTCAGTTGTAGTGAAAAACACATTGACATTGAGCCACCGAAATTCAAGTCGATGAACATTTAAAATTTCATTAAATAAGTTTATAAAGAAAATTGTTTGAGCGAAGAAGCATATTCCCTTTCCATTAAGTCTTCGTCTTTGGCTCTACAATAATACGTAGGTTTACAATTCAATCAAAACACTATTCAAGGGGTGGTGTTGTGGGTCAGTGAGTTGATAAACAATAATTACAGATTTTAAGTAAGTCACGAAAATGATAAGTTTTAGAAATCAAGATGCAACTGATCAAGAGAGAGTAACTAAACAGGATTAGAAATGGCAATTATAATAATATGAAGCGGATTATTCTTAGGCAAACCACATAGTAACTGGTAAAGTAAATTGTGTTTTTTCTCGAATGGTAAGTCATAGACAGCAAACGATTACATAAGAATAAGAAAGAAGATGAATACTGGTAGGACAGGAGTACATCTGTTGCACATTTCTTCAAATGTACAAATTAATACTAAAAGTTATATCATGTTGATGACCGTGGTAATGAAAGTGGTTGAACGAATTTATTTTGATTACAAAGGTCAGGTTTGTGAAGGTGGGTTACAATCCCTCTGCCATGTGAAGTAAGCAAATGCATAGTCCATGTGGTCCATAATGAAAACTTAATGGAAAAGGAATATATATCTGTTCACTCAATGTTGTTTCAAGTCGATGTGAGATATGTTCCTATTTTCTCTTATTTCTTCTTCCTGTGAATTCAGTCAATAGTTGAGATTAAATATCTAATTCCAACTGTCTGTATTTATTGTCTGTGTGAGATGTAACTGATGGGTTTATACATGACCTACAACTGGTTGGTCAAGTGTTTCGACCATGCTTTTTATTCTCTCAGTTTTGGATGATCAAATATTGTCATTAAACCTGACTTGTTGATTACCTTCGTTAAGCTAACTTCCATTTGGTTACCAAGTTGAAAAGTAAGTCAAACATACTAAGTCTTCAATATCATATGAATCCTTAATTGTGTTTATAAATATTTTGCCAAATTTTCTTACTTGTTTTATTCTCAAAAGGTATTCAGTCAATGAAATCCACTTTTGTTCGTAATTACTTAGTAGCTATTGATGGGGAAAAAGATCCACAAATTTTACAATTAATTTTTCATATGAATGTGTTGGTCATTAACAATTTTCCTTCAGGTAACTGAGATGAAATTTTTTTTCTTCCATTCATTATTATGTATAACTATTTATTTCTCTGTTGTTTTTTAGCGGATATGGTTTTCAGCATAAGTTATTATTAGATAACAGAGAGTGTTGCATAGTTGTTGTCCCATACTATGTGCTCGCCTATTACTTTTTTAAATGTTCTGCTTGTTTTCTTTGTGTCTGTTCACCTTATTATCGTGTTATTTTCCCTTCATTATCTTTTCTTGTATTGACTTGTCGTAGGTCTTTCTGATGCAGAGTTCCAATGAATATAATATTCGATCCTATTCTGTTTATGTCTACCTATCACCCTACTATAGATGCTTTGTAGCGCATACAATCGAGTCTGGTTTGTGCTTTCATAATCTTTAATTATTAGCATAAAACAGCACTTTAAGAGGCATTGCTGAAATGCTTTTGACTGATTAAGGTAATGAAACCATGGAATAATGGAAAAGCATGAACTTGGCGCTTTAGTGGAACCCCGATGGGAAGCGACGAGTTGGGCGTCCAAGGGTGACATGGAGCAGGTCGTGCGAGGAGGAAATGAGGGCTTCTGGGCTGTCGTGGAGCCAGGTCCAAAAGATTTTAGAGAACAGAATTCACTGCATAGGTGCTACTGAAGCTCTATGTTCCATTAGGAACCGAAGGGACAAATAATAATGAACTTGAAACTATTGTATTCTTCAAAGTTAGATGGAGTTAATTTAAGTCACAAGGTAAAAAAATGAATTTAACTGCAGGTTATGCATAGTGTTATTCTCCGACGATTTTCAAATATACTCTGGTATATAGCTTCCCTTATTAGATCATCACAGTTTGACACTAATCAAATAAGCTCTAAAAGTCATGTAGTATTGCGTAAATATGTTGTTTCTGTTTTATAGTTTTTTTTTCATCTGTAACACTTCATGGGTTTTAGATAGAGTCAAAGACTATCGATCTCATGATATTTTGATTGTCAAGTAAATCGCGCATAGTTAAGCAGTCTCATACATATACGACTATAAACACTGAATTGTTTATAAAACGTTATAAAGTTGGTGACAGTCTCATATCTTACAGTAAAGTGTTATTGCTATTGTAAACTTCACAGTGAGTGAATGCACATTTAAACAGCATTAGTCATTAATGTCTTTGAGTTTAGTTTACGTGTTAGGTATCTTTACTTATCCTATTGAATTTTGTATTTAGATACTTAATATATTTGGTTGTATTGTATTCCTTAAGCTGGGTAGGTTGATATTATAAAACTAAACGTAATCAGCATCAGCTAAAAATATTTCCCATCATTTCAAACATTAATGTCAGTTATAAATGAGCATTCTAAAGTAATTTCAAACTAGTGGATTTATTTCAAAGTTAAGAATAACCTTTATGAATAAAAAGTGAATTAAAAACTTAGAATGCCAGAATCAAACATACATCTTAAGTACTCTGGATTTGGAATTCTGATTTTAAAAGAAGCTTGATTGTTTGTAACCACTTTTCCAAGAGTTCTAGACATGAATACTCTGACTAGTTTCCTGATTTTCATTTCAATAACAAAATGTAATTGTGCTCTAACTCAAATATTTCATAGCCTTTTATTATTATCATAATAATAATAATAATTGTTTATGCATCGCATTGCTTTTTTTTTCTCTTCACTTCTATCTCTAAAAAAAAATAGTGGATGAATTTAAAGATGAAATTTTTGAAACAACTTCTATTTACTTCCCAATCGACTTTTCACCAGTAAGTTTTAGCTGTGTTTTTTTAAATGTATATTATCAATATTACTATTACATCTTTATGTTTAAGGGGGAAATTCAGTTCTTTATTAGTGGAAATGAAGATTTTGGTTGTTGATATGCTGGTGTAAAGCTTTTACCAATAAGCAACGGATATTCTTCATCACCATAGAGAGGTCTATATTCTTGCTGATGATCGGACTTGCATTAATTAGTACTGTAGCCGCATTGGTTTCAATATAAAGTAGATAAAACATATTATTGAATTCCAAATGAATCATACTGATTTGTTTGCTAGGTTGTGAACTTCACCAAAATATTATATGACGACTGTGAAACTTAAATAACTGTCGAAACATGGATAGATGAAGTAAGGTTCGCAAATATGACCAAGTGATTAAATGTCAATTACCTACTCGAATAAACTATAGCGACAACACCATGAGTTGCCCAAAAAGTGTTGTAACCACAATGACTCCCACAATATTCATCACCGTAGAGAAGTCTGTATTCCTGGTGATGATCGGACTTGCATTATTTAGTACTATAGCCGCATTGGTGTCAATATAAAGTAGATAAAACATATTATTGAATTCCAAATGAATCGTACTAAATTCTCATATTGTGATTGTAATGAAGTAATTCACAATATTTGCAATTTAGACTAACCGGTTAACAAGTTTGAAGTGATGCAGGCTGTAGTGATACAACTTCTTCAAATTACAAACCGTAATAATTTCAGTTTCATAAATTTCATCTGGATATCTTTAAGCGTTAAACTTTGTATTATGACTTGTAATTTGTACGTTAACTGTGGTGTGAATCTGACTTGCCTGTAAGTGATCAGCAACTTACTGTCTTAAATCAGCTCAGCCAACTTGACAGGGAAAATAAGCTTTTATGTCGGAAACGGTTTACATTGGCTGGAAAGGAGTGTAGGAAAACATACACTGTTGCTTGTGTTTTATACTTACAATGTGTGTCTTTATAGAAAATATAGCGAGTAGTATATTTGATTTCTAGAGGAAGTCAGCAAAAAAACTATCAACAGAGCGTAAAAAAGTGCAGAAATGAATCGATTCAAAAACTACCAGGTAATACATAAAAATGTAATGGCTTGCAGTCATGTTTATGATAGAATATTATCTACAAATAGTTCTTTGATTTTAAGTCATCAGAGAAAAAGATTAGAGATAAAATTTGGTACTTCTTCTATGCTACATGAGTAAGTTTCTGAAAACTTTTTATTCATATCTGATATATCACCACATGAAAAATGACTACTGATTTGATGGTCAGTTATCGAACTGAATGGTGCTAGTGAACCTGCGGAAACAGTAACTCATATTTTTCTTCATCAAGATTAACTACTCATTCGTGTACGATGAAATTCTTCTGGTTCACTTGGTTTTGAACTTCGCGTTAGCTATATAAAACAATGATGGTTATACAGTAGTGGGTGTTGCTGATAAGAATGGATATAAGTAGTATATGTTGAGAGGGTGGCAGAAATCATAAGGAATTACCAGCACTGGGTTAGGTTTCTGCCTAGACAAACGCAAGAGACAGTGCGGGTGTATGAAGAGCAAATCAAAAGGGAAGAAGAGGGAGTGAAGCACATTTTGCGAATTGCGGTTTTAGGGCAAGGTGTACCATATTTAACGACTACTGTCCCACTTATTGACAATACACATTCCTTCGTTTGTATCTGCCTTCTTGATTATTTCAATTGGTGTCGCTGCCCCTGAAGTGTTCGAGGATGGAGACATCAATGTCTTCTTCAGGGACTGCGAGTTGGTCGCGGAACTGGTGGATGTCCGGAACCCAGGGGTAAATATCGTGGTGCTGGGCGCGTTGCTGAGGGGTAGAACGATAACGGCATATGACGGTGTGGAACGCGTGGATGGAAATAAGATTTGGGAGAGAATGGTTGAACACCTGTAGGTGGAGTTTGACGGCCCAGCGGACAGCGAGCTGGCGATGCAGCAGTTCTGGAGCACGGAACTTGGAGTAGACGAAGATCCGATAGTATTGGCTGTGAGGCTGACAAAACTACTTCGACGAGCGCTTTCCAAGTTAGATGACTACTCCCAGGTGCCGTTGCTGGCTACACATTTCACCGAAAGTGTCCCGAATGCCATCGCCCAGCAGTTACGACTTGTAAACACAGCCCAACCCATGGACATTAGTGAGATGACCAAGTTGACCAGAAAGCTAATGGTACGGTGGTAGCTGCAGTGGGGTCGCCTGAGGTAAATAACTGGAATAACTAAATTGACAATCTTCGGAAGGAGATGGCTGCACTTCGAATGAATATCAACAGACAGAGTAGATGCTTCATTTCCTCTTCTTCTCTTTTGATTTGCTCTTCATACAACCGCGTTGCCTCTTGCGTTTCTCTTTGCAGAATCTTTACCCATTGCTGGTAATTCCCTATGGTTTCTGCCATCCTCCCAACATATACTACTTATATCCATTCTTATCAGCAACGCCCACTACAATGAGACGAAGTCTGACAACTAAAGAAAAGAAATGAAATGCACTTAAAAATCATGTACAGATTCGTACAGTAGGCAATGAACCACGTATGTTGTTTCAGAGCTAATGATACTACTTGGTTCCCCAAACCTCAGTAGGTGGAACGGTGTTCGAACCTTCAACCCACTATTTGAAAGACATCTCCATAAACCAATGAGCCACAGTTCCACTGAAGAAAAGAAGAGTAATTTTTGCTTACAGCTGCAGATGAAAGGATGAATAACTAGATTCTGATGAATTTGAACCTCGTTGATATTTTCGTCTTTAGATATTAATCCATAGTGAATTGTAATAAAGTAGTAGTATAGTGAATCAGTAAACCTTTCATATTTGAGTCAGTTAATGCTGTATTTATTTATCAATGAGAGCATGATACACTTTGGATTGTAATTACATCTTAAGAGTCCTTACTTGAAAAGGGTACCCCTTCGTAGTTACTTAACTTTGTCTTACGGCATTACTGTTTACTTTTTATGCCTTTTTTGGCAAAAGGATTTCATCTATTTCACGCTTGTTTTAAAATCGTTTCATTTTCATTTCCTTATTCTTTGTTGTTAAAACGTGTATTGACTTTAATTGATGCACCTAGTAGTATGACTTTCTTTATCGCTTTATCTCTTATTCTGCTGGAAGGAAGGTTCTTGTCTTAGACGTATCTATCGCGGCTTTTAATGGGACTTTGGGATTACCATACCTTTTACTTTTAATATGAATACGCATAAATTATCTCATTCCCTCTTCTTAATAATAGCCTCCTGGAGGTGGTGTGGCTGGGATTACTCGTGATATGCTGGTTTCTGGTTTACATCAGTGTCTATTTGCTATGCGAAATATGACTGGTCATAATCTGATGCCACTTATCTGTGAAAAAATTGAGTCAGATTGGTCTGATGGTCAGTTGGACGCTCTACGCTTACTGACAGATTGCTTGCACGGACGTCTCTTACATGTGACTAATCATGATAATAACCATATGTTATCAGACGGGAATCCAATCGATATACGACATATTTCTCCTTATCTTGCTGTAATTATTCCTGCGTTGATTACAATTGTAAGTGATTGTTTATTGATGCATACCCTAAAAAGTGATGTGCGTTTTTTGAGCATTGGTTTAATACGAAAATCAATCCACTAAATAATTATTTCCAATAAATTTCTTATCGTTTCTTAATTATTGGCCTATCACCTTCATTTTAAACCATAGTCAGTACGGAGTTTTGAGTTTTTGTTTGTTTTCAGTTTTAGTCTTTCATCGTATTTAATGTCAGTAAGTTTATACGCCTCTTAATATGATAATCATGATACTTGGTAAACGCGCTAGTAACTGAGATATAAAGCTGAGGGTAAGAATAACACTTGTTTACTGCTCTTATGAGCTTAATGTTTAACTATAACCATCTCGTCGACTGGGTGCATTAGCCATCACTTACTTTGTTCAGTAACTGAAAAAACGCTCACAATTAGGGTCTTAGAAGACTGGGTATGTAATATCGTTCACACTATTATGATTAAAGAACCTGGAAAAGAATCTCTTGGCTAGATTTTTAATCAGTTTAGGACTGCTTCACATATCTTTTCATTGTCGACAACTGTAATGTGATATTTATCTGACGAGTTCCAAAAAGCACTAAACTTAGGTCGAGGGCTTCCACCGATCGCCTCAAACCAACTTTACATCCATCACAGTGCACCGCAATGCTGAGCATCCTAGATTAGTAATCACATTGCCAATTCGGTCGGCACTCAGGACTAGGCGGCATGAGATTGGTTGCTCTGCAGTGACCATTCAATGTATCTAATCTAGTCCTACAAGAGGTCACTCACGTCGCTAACTACAACACTAGGTGACGTGGGTCCGAACCCCTCATGAGATATATCAGTTACTTTGAGGTCGGAGATACACCTTGCTAACGAATGCCAACTAGCACAAAATCAACGTCCGGGGCTTCCTATCGATCGTGTCCTACCAGCTAACACCATCTATTTTCAACTTGCGTTGAACTGGAAGCTGTAGACGTCGAACTGTTATGAAACATTTTTTTTGAACTATTGCTATCGTCTCTGCACTGCTTCCTTGAACTTTGCTTACATTCTGGTTTCAACCTGTGTATGTCCACCCTTAATTATGTGCAACATGCATATGATTCAAAGAGGAATTAGCCTAGAGGAAAATAGTTACACATTTATTGGCGACAATCGTGTATTGATTTTACTGTAGCGATAGGGGATACAAACACTTTTTCACCTGCTGCTGAAAATCAGAAATTTATCCTAGCACTTTCATCTGATCTAATCAATGTGCTTTCCAAGTCGTTCTCTTTATAGTGATATGCTGAAGGAACTCAGACTTAATTTAAATAAGGTTTGTCGGGGTAACAGTAATGTGTTATGTAGTGAGGGCGAATAACATGAATGTGCCTGTTGTAAAAAATATTTGGCAACAGTCTAGACCCACTGGTTCAACAGACATGATGCTTAACGAAACCTCGCTAATGAAAATGGGACTGATGTTCAAATTAATCGGTTGATTATCTAAAAGTGCAGCTTAATTTGCTAAGTACAACTCATGGAATGCAATGTGTTAGCTCATTTAGGTTGTTCAATGTTATCACTCATTGCGTTTGGTGTTTATTGTTCGAAGTCAATCTCAAGTTGGGTGCCGGTTTAGAATACATACTCGTTATCACCTGCTGCACGACTTTTTATCACCTACGAAAAATTCAAGGTTCTTGCCGTTTTCTTAGGGATTATGGACACGCCCTTCTGATAAATGGAAGCCTAGGTTCGAAATATCCTTCTTACAGTTCTACGCAGGTGACAACTGATTCGATAGACAGAAAAAATCAACATAGGACCTGGAATTAGTGCGTAACGGTCCAAGTTGTCACATCGCATGTCAACACTTTAACTGAGAATGCATTAAGATGAAACACCAAGAAATAAAGAAGAAAGCAGCCTAAGCGGTAGGAATTAATCAAAAGAAGGCAAGAAAGAATTCAGAAATATTGAAATTCAGTTTAATGATTAGGATGAAGATAATGTGTGGATATGTCTACGCGAATAATATCAAATTTGCGCCAGTCTCCAACCATTGGTTTTTGTTGTCACGTGGACCCCAACCGAGAAGTCTTCATTTCCCTACACGGTGTAGATCTACATTGTAGTAGTTTTTGAGCTGATGACATGTTTTGGTCTGGTCACCCCTAACGTTTTCCCAGCGTACTGCATTTCTATGTAGTAGCATTTGGTTTTCTTATCACATTTGGTTTATCGGTCAACAGACATCCTATCTGTAGCCACAACTACCACATTTTACCGTCTGACAGCTGATTTTTGTAATTTTCCACTTGTACGATAACTACTTAAATTGTTTTAAGTAGCCTCATAATGAATAGGGTAAATTGTGTGTTCCTTACGGTAGTTTATAATTCGGGTCTGACGCCAGTTTTAGTGCAGTCGCAAGAATGACTAAAACATTCTGGACTAACACTATCTGGCTGCTCATTCTGTATCCAATTTAGTATTCGCCTTGTGAAATATGTTTATTTCTAAATCTACGTTCTTAAAATACTGCACAAAATATTAGATGTAAGTTTAGTGTGCAAATGCGAATGACAAACAAAAAGTATTAAGATGAATTCCAAACAACTGTTACATATTCTCGGTAGTTAAAGTGCTTAATGCCCCTGTACTGTGAAAATTGGATAATTATGGTAAAAAAGAAATAACTGAGGTTTCAATAGATCGCAACTGTTATAAGAAATATACCTGTAGCAGAGTCACTAGAAGGGTTTTCGCTTTCTGTACAGTTATTAAATCCTATCGTTCTGATGAGTTCAACTTATAATTCTGAGGTCATTTGTGTTAGCCTATACTGTAAGTTCGAACGCTTCAACTCTTGATGTAATGATGTCATCATCTTAAATTGATTTTTTTTTCTTTTAATCTAGTCTACTTAGTCAACACTATTTTTCCGAGGATATTTTAGAGAATATGATGTCCTCATCTTTTAATAATTGTTCTGAATTTGCATTTAACCCTTATCAGGATACACTGTCGGTGAACTTGAGAAATATTTTCGATACATATTAGGCACTTCATCTTTCAGCAATCATATCTGATGTATCCGTATGCTGAAGTATCATTAAGGACTCTATTTATGTTTCACTTGTGATCCTGGTTTCCCTATGCTTTTCTAGAAGGTGTTTATTACTGACTTTGCTGCTTGATCCAGTCGATTATTAAGGCTTACAGTAAATTTATTTTCCTAGAACATCCCTGTTGTACTGATTGGTTTTGAATACATTCAGAGAAATTCAGTTTGTGGGCTAATCGAGTTATTTAGAAAACATTTATGAACATATCTAAATAGGACCATATGATGACAACAAGAAATCTGTATGCACTGTCAAGAATAAGACTGATAGATCTAGAGGTGATATAATACGCCGACTTGAACCGTCTTTGGATGAGTTCAATTCGTTTAATTTTATTCCCTAAACCAATAATCCAAGTAGAATTTACTTTCTTTTTAAGGTTCATAAAGCAAGCTATCCCTTTAAACTGGTAGTTGACTTCAGAAGTACTCCGATGTGTGAACTATCTAATTACTTAGCATCGATATAATCTTCTATTATAAACCGCCGACATTCCAATCTATGCGATTTCTAAGAATTCAAACTAAGTCCCAATGACTTGGAAGAAGAAGAAAAAGATGAAAAAAATGATTTAAAAAACCTTTACGCTTGAGTACTATTCAATATAATGCGGGATATAGACGGAAGTCAACAAAATTTCGACTCAGAAATTACTCATGGAACTAAGGTTTCAGTTGATGAGATGGCGTTTATTGTACAGTTGGGTTTGATCTCCTCACTCTTCAAATTTCAGAAACTGGAGTAGCTATAAGATCACCAAGATCCTCAATCGTAGCAGATATACTTATGGATAGTTGGAAGCACACGAATTTACGGACGTCTAATCTTACACCTAAGATATAGGGGCTGTATGTGGATGACACATTTACTGTATTGAAATGAGGACAGATCGATAGTTTCTTCACTCATAAACTCAGAAGTAGATGCAATCAAGTTCAATTCTGAGATAGAAAATGAGCAACAAAAATTAACTATGCTGGATTGCTGAGTAAAGGGATGAATAGACGGTGGTATAAATACTACCTTATACAGGAAAGTTACACTTTCCAACAGGCATCTAAACTATAGGTCATGTCATCCAATATTAGTTGAGGCGGGTTTAATTGAATGTCTAAATAATAGGGCTAGAAAATTCACTAGTCAGTACAAAAAACTAGAATATGCAAAAGAAACACCACCAATTAAAAATTATATTTTACAGTTTTTGAAGAAATGTGTAAGAACACATAAGGAACGAAATTGTTATAAATATTAACGGCAACACATGTAGAAAGGAACTCAGGGCTTCTTTCTTGTTACCATATGAATAAGGAATATCGGTAAATTTGCGTAGAATTCTCAACAGATTTACAGTTAGGGTGGTATTCCAACCCGCAAACTTACTCAGAGATGAACTTCTTGGACTCAAGAATCTTATTGACTCAATTGAACAAGGTGATATGATCTATCAAATGCCATGCAATGACTTTGAGGTCAAGGACGTAGGTCAAACTAGCCGACTGGGGTCAATCAGAATGGTGAAGCACAGGAAATTATCTTCCTCAGCAAGCGTGGATGTCCATTTACTAGGCAATGAGTCAAACATATTTTCTGAGGTTTACTGTCCAATCCTTGGTAGGTGGAATGAGATTCGAACCTGTCATCCACTATTTGAAATTCAACTGCGTAAACCAATGACATTTCCCGGCTGCCCACACCATGGAAGGCTGTTTCTTCTTAAGGCACCTGAAACAGAAGGAGAATTGTTTGACCTCAGAGCCCAGGTGATATCTGCTTGAGGCCGGTCGCGTACGGCTTCTCGCCAACTGGCCTATATTATAGGAGATGTAGTTGGACACACGTCATGTGGTTTTAGATTACCACTAACCACTGATGACTGATCGAAGCCACCATAATGCATCATCTTATTGTTTAAGAACATGTAAGGAGTTACTGTTTTTTGTCTAACCACTATCCAACAGACCATACTGGTATGGTAGGTTCTCGAGGGAACAAGCTTTCCATCATCATAGCTCGTTGGGTCATCGTGATATACAAGCCCAACCACCACGTGAAGGTAGCAGTCATCGGTCGGGTAGCGTGTAGGTGTACTAAACCACACTCATCATCTACTTTTGACCGTTGTAGATGAAAAGGATCTACTGAAAAATAGTAGTGTAATTATATATATATATATATATATATATATATATATATATATATATATATATATACATATATATATATATATATATATATATACATATATATATATATATATATATATATATATATATATACATTATATGATGGCTAGTAATGCTACTTGGTTGCTCAATCTAACGTCGGCAGATGAGGTGGTGTTCGGGTATATGTGAGACACTGATTGAAATTTAAGCACCTAAACTTATGACCCGTCACCGTAGTGCGATATCGGTGTTGATGTATTCACTAACCTGATGCTTTATTTATTTTTAAAAGCTTTAGTAATTTCCTAATTTATTCTGTGTCTAAATGAGACGGAGAATACCACCACTTTCTACAAACAAAGTATTTATATCTTATTACCCAGTGTGAAAGCAATCACATTCACTTTTATACGACCCACCCAGGGCGTAATGGCAAGGCTGGTTGTGGGCGTTTACCTATCGTTGGCAAATTATTTCCTATCGTTATATTTGTATATCACCTGTTCTCATCACGACTCACCGAGCAGCCGTAGAATATGTTGTGGCTTTTATTGTCACCCCTGTCTATTATGTCTAGCATAGTAGTGTACATACTTTGCTCACCATATTAAAGATATGAGGTAAGAAAGCTTTCATAACCTAATAACTAGAAAAGAAGTTACCTAATTTATCACTGTATATTTCTCTTCACGAAGCCGATAGATAAATGGATGCCAACTTCGTAGGTAATAGAAAATAAGATCGAGACACCTGCAGGCATATATTTTATAGTGTCACACAAATACAGTTGCTTATCATACGCAACATTTTGTTTGTACTTTGAACCTGTATCGGCCATTTTTTGATTTTCATAGCGTTTTTGAATTCCTGATAATTGAATAGGAAATTATTTTTGCTTTTTGAAAAAAATTGCCTTTTTTATATTTCAGGCGAATAAAATGGGAAAAAGAAGAAATAAAACTGACCTGTACCCCTTGGTTTTATCGTGCATCTCTGGTTTAGTTTATGCTTATTCTAAACAGGTTAGCCCTTCATACTGAATATTTTACTACACTACTCACTTTATAATAAGTAATCCATTTACATATGTTTTGTAACCATATAAATGATGTAATCTGTGCACTTATGTGCCAATTAACGAAAATTTTCATAACAAGTGACCATTTGTTTAGGAGTTCAAATTAGTTACCACAAGGTTTCTGATCACATTCTTTATGGTGGTAAATATCAGTAATTATAGATCCAGTGTCAAAGATCAGGTTCCCAATTACTTACATATAGAAAGGACCTTAACGACAGTTCTCACTGTCTAAAAGTTTCTCACTTATCCAACTGTGGCGTCAATGTGTTTTTTGTTGAAAACCACTTAGTGGGTTATAATCACAGATTGCGATGAACAACGCAAAAGTGTCATAAAGTAAATGAAATACAACTCGGCACTGTACGCTCGTTTGTAAGGTAGTGATCTACACCTATTGTGTGACGGCTAACGATACTACCTGTATGCCTAGATCTCGGTAGATGGAGTGGTTTTCAAACTCTCTGATCTACTGGTTGGAAATCGAACACCTATACCAATGAGCCATAGATCCACTGTTGACATCAGAGTGATTTAGATCTTGAGCGGGATTTCGCTTTTAACTACTGCATGCTATTTACTATAAATGAAGTAGTTGGTCAATCAATCAATTTTAAATGTGACTTGGAATTTCTGTGTAATAGCCCAGTACGCCACACTTCATACTTCCACATAAGAACACATAGGGAAGTGGAAATGCTATCGTCAGAAGTCGTAAAGAGCTATAAAGTGAAAAGAAGATGGGTTAGAGTAAACACTGAGATTTGAACTTATGATTTAGATGAGTTTGTGTAAAAGAAGCTACCGAGTTCTCAGCTAGTAAAAAGGTGAGTAATAACTTTCATTATCCAGTTACTCGAAATCAACTTGCGATCTAACATTATTGCGTGATGGTTCGAGTTGCCACGCCTAAGCACATCAAAGCAGAAGGCATAAAGATGAAAGATAGAGAAATAAGGGGGAAAGTTACCGATTAGTAGGAGATCGTATAAGTAGAACACAAAAGAACAAAACAATGATTAAATTTGGCATAACAAGTAAACTAAAAATAATGTTTGTATGCATTTATGCTTCTTTTAATCGATTCTGAATCATATCATCTAGTGTTTCCTACCATTGATTCCTATCGTTTTGAAAAACCGAAGACGATCATCATTTTCCTACATGGCTCAGACCAGAATTCAAAATCTTTATAAACTAGTATAACGTCTTTGTTTGTTAACCTTTTTCTCACCTTGAACCTACTTCGGTTAACACTGCATCTCAGGTGTAGACCATAACTAGGTCATTAGTTTGTGAATTATTAATTCTTCTAAGGCTTTTCTTAGATTGCAGTTGCCGAGTGAAATAGTAACTTGGCTCTTGGATTAGTAATCATCATTTAATATTTGAGAACTTGGTGGTTTAAGGTTTAACTTTTTTAAATTTATTCGTATCAACTTTTCATTTCATACTTTAGACTAGTGAAAAATTCCAACTGGAGGATTTTGCTCTGATTTTGTTACGAAGTTTTGGATTGTCGTTTACGGATACAAATAATTGCCAATCACCAGTACTAATTCCTTCAAGTACTATTGTTGCTTATATAACTGAAAGCTTCAAATCTGCTCAGAATAATATTCTGCTGTCTTCTATTTTGTTCAGTTACATCATTCCTCGTGTTTGTGTACCACTTCTATCAGATTCTTGTTTGATTTCTCAACATCTAGTCCCCAAAGAAGATATAAAAGATCATCTTGAAGAAGTTAGTTAAACTGTACTGAAATTTTCTAATTTTTCATGATCTACCGGTTAATGTGTGATGGTTTCTAAGATCTTTTAACAGTTTTTAAAACTTAACCTTATCAGTACTGGCGTTGAAAATTCTATACATGGTTTCTGATGTTTAGTGTGTATTCATTTGTGATATATATATATATATATATATATATATATATATATATATATATATATATATAATGAAGAAATATTTTTTGCAGTTCATTGCTCTTATCCGGCACTGTTCATTTAGCGTTGAACCACTCCTAACCAATGAACGTTAACCAAATTATTCCATTTTTCTAACTGAAGTAGATGAATGTGATATCAACGCCACAAGCCAACGGTTGGTAGTTTATTTTCAAATCATTCAAATTTCAGTTCCTTTTTGGATGATATTGACGACTTTGGTGCTGAATAGTTAAAAGAGATTATCAGGTCTTAGTAAAGGCTTCCTTTTTGATTATGTTCATCATGTTAGGAAGGTATATCTAGGAGATCAAAGAATTCAAATTCATGTCGTGTACTACCGTAGTCAGATACTCGTGTGGCAAACGATCGAGTTAAGTTTACTCATCAATTATTTTGCCAAGGTGAATGGGAGAATCCAGTGAACCTTTGTGACTAGACAATGTGACATTCTTTAGTAGGGAGTGTTTACAAATGCATGTTGGTATTTTATAGTATTTCAGCCTATCAGCAGTGCATTGGTTGTGTTTATTAGATAACCGCTGAGTAGGTCACCGGTTTAAGCACCGCTCCATTTACTGAGGTTTAGGAAGCCAGCTAGTATCACTATCCGTCACATAATCGGCCTGGTTCAAAGCCTACTGCATGAATGTGCACACTTGCTGAGTGTATTTCTATTTCGTTATCTATATTCTCTCATTTTCTCTATGTCCATTTATATGGCTTAATATTTATAATTTGATTTGCTTATGTTATATTACTATTCTAGTGTTGAATAATTTGACTGGTATTCTAATGAGAACGTGATTGAAGACCTTTGTTGGTATCTTTGTAGCATGATTATTCGTCACCTTAAATAGTTCTTACATAAATTACTGTTTTTTATCGTGATACCTTGTATCATGAAGGATTAGAAAATGAATTTAATCAACACATTATTGTATTTCAAAGTGAATTTATATGATGTTGGAGTGAATACTTGTAGTCCCAGTCAAGTTTACGATGCAGTTGCTAATTTTCTCCTCAGATTTGCTCAATTTCGGTATTCAGATTCAAATTATTCAGCATACACTTGTAGCAATCCTAAAATTTAGCCTTGGTGTATGGTGAAATTAACTCCAGTGTAATAACTATGGTATCTGTATGCCGTCAGTTCTACATTCTCTGAAGTGTTGATAAAAAATAATCTATTTGATTTCTAGTTCAATTATATAATTGCTCTGGATGACATTTTAAGATTTTAATACTTAAGAGAAAATGCATTACTGAGTTTCCCACTCTATGATCAAACATCCTTGATAATGGTATCTTAAATGTTATTAAATTGTTAGGAAACTTGAGTTTTTAATTTTTTTTTTAAGTAAAAATTAATGAAAAACTACTCAAATACTTCTTATTCATCGTCATGAACACACAGTTCCTAATTCACATATACTTTTCTTGATAATGCAGCTCAATGCGGTACAACTGTATGTATTAAGCTATGTACTTTATTTGTAAGGCCTAATGATTATATACGGTTCAGCAGATCGAGGTTAATGGGTCAGCATTTGATCTCTGAATCCACTGTTTGAAAATTGTGTGCTTTAGCTAATAACTGTACACTTCTTAACGTGAAATATATACATGTGAGATGTTTGACTTCCAATTAAAGAACTACTATACTGTGTAGATGTACGCTCTGCCCTATTTTATGGGTGTAAGATATAGTCGGTAAAGTTGATGATGTTAGGTTTCTGCACAATTTTGATCATTGGTGTCTTCGTAGCATTGTTTATGTGATTAACGTACGGTGATCAGTGTTTGGGCTAGTAGCGAAGTTCTAGTCAAAAACGTTTAGTGGATGTATTATAAACCTACATTAACTTAAGTGACGTGTATATGTTTTATACGTACCATACCACCGCTTAGATCGACACATGATTTTAGTTAAACTAGAATGAATTTTGAAGAGAGCTAAGGGTGGCCGATAAAATATGACACCAGTTCACGGAATTGGTTTGTTTTTCTTAGCTGTTTAGGGATATGCAAGGTGTCTGGTTGAATAGTTTGAGTAATTGTCATTTACTTATTATCTTCTCTGAAACTTGTTTACTTCCATATCATTTCTTTTATGATGTGTGAAGGTATTAAACTCATGGATTTTTGTGCAGTTCTCTAAGTTGGGATATCTATCTTCACCAACATGCCATGCATTTCAATCATCAGGAAATATTTATTGTATGTATCAGAATGATGTATCCTTAAGAAAACAGCTTTTAGAGACTATTAGTGAAATACTCCAAATAACAATGGGTGTTTTGATGAACAATTTTCTGATAAGTTCCTTCTTAGGAGATTGTTTACCCTATATTACCGTCACTATGTATTTCTGTTGGTGATCAAAGAGATAATTTCAGAACTTACGTATATGTGAACTTATCTCTTCAGTTATTACATAACATTATCTTTATGTGATAATATGATATTGCAGATATTTCACTCGATATTATCGTATCAGGCCATACAAACTTCTCAGTGTTGCCTTATCACTGTGTTTGTAGCGTGTTTTATTATCAGAATTATTAAAATGTTATGAGAACTATTTATCTGCAGAATTTTTATACTATGTCACATACTGACTAGTCATCTGAGTGCAATCAGTATTGTTTTGTTGTCTGATTGTAAATTCATATAAGTTTGAATTGAATGAGACACATTAATCAGACAAGAGGACACTTTCGTAACTTCTCATTATAGCAATAGTAGTTTGAAAATATCATGAAAAGTGCTATCAAAAGTCAAATGTTGATGTAAGCTGATTAAGTAAAAGTATTAAACTGTATATGCATTCTAGAATATGGTGCAGATACATTATTCTAATGAATACATTTTTCTTGAGTATTAATAAATTGAAAATCTAAAGTTTAGTTAGGTTAATTTCTTTGTGATTATCACAAGTATACTTTTGTTTTACATGATTAAGTGAAACATTGAACTATTGAGATCAGTCAAAAGGAATTAAACTTGATCTCATTCTCTCTTATTGAATAGTAATTATGAACTACCATCTTTGAATACATCGTGAAATAATGTTATCAAGATAGGATGTACTTCGCTTCTTTCGTTATCCGCTCCACTTACCGAGATTTGAGCAGTCAAGTAATATCATTAACTCTTACACAATAGATGTAACTCATTGCCTACTGCACGAATATGCCTAAGGTTGCTGAGCAGATTCGAGTTACTAATGTTCTTTCCGTTTCTTTTTACGATTAGAGAATGTTTCTTTTCTGTTAAATAAGTAGGCAATAGTCTACTGATAATTTAGAGCAAAAAAATGCGTACAGTATTCAAATACTTTTATTACCTTTCTCTTCACCACCGTTGTAATTCATTGAATTCATGCTATTCCTGTGTTGTTGACTTCAGTAAGATAGTTCACAATTTCATCAATTCACATTATTACCAGAGCATCATAGATCTTTTTACTTTATCAATAACTGGACTTTTATTGAAGAATTATCTTACTGAATTTCTCAAAACACGCAGTTGTGTTAGTAGAAGGCATTGACAAAATATTTACCAATTGCTGGAGGTTGTGAAGTGTTAGTTATAGGCTTAAAGAACGCTTTTTAATATAAAACGATTTTTAAGGAATGGTGAACTTTTATTTTTGAACACTACAAATAATTCAGTCTACATAGTGCTCAAAGTAAAACGTATACTATTATTTGTCGCCAAACGTTTTCTTTGAAAGTTGTAAATATTCTCATATAAAGGTTAAAATGTAAACTGTGTAAGGAAGAGGAAAAATCCATACAGGATAATACTGGCATGGAGCAGTAAATATGCTTTTATGAGTCATATATATAACAAAGAAGTAATAGATAAGTCAGACAAACTCAAGGTGATGGGTGTTTACAAAATAGACAAGAATTTGATTGGACAATGAATTGTCTAGTCGTCTATCATGATTCACGCAAACAGTTCTATGAAATTTTTACTCTACTAAATAATTTTAGGTTTGTATATATCAATTGGGACCTCTTATTACGCTGTTAAAATCTAATTGTAACCATTCAAGATTGAATTGGACTGTGTCCTAAAATACGGTTACGACACGTAGCAGCTGAAAGTACAAGTATTCGACCACTGGTTTCTATGTGTGTTGAAATTAAAACGAGTAAACAAGGTTTGTTTCTGTATGCAGAACTTTATGTAATAGGAGGTTGATCAGTCGGAGATATTACTAATCTGAACCAAATAACCTAGTTAAAACATATTTTTGCCACCCATCTGAAGTATGCAAGACCAAAGTCCACAAAATAGCTGAAAGCGATAATTAGAGACACTAGAGGATGTCGCTCAGAAACGAAAGCAGTGACATAAATATCCACACATCATTTTCATAGCACATTTTTGTTATTTACTTTATCCTCTCTTCTCATTCTAAGACTTTCTGTGGCTAATAAGGGCACTAGTACTAGTCTTATTGCATGTGTGTCCAACGCCTTATCTTCCCCTATGTGTTTCGCAATTCGTAAATTTACACAGATTGAAACAATATAAGAACATAGTATTGTTGTGCATCGGTCCAAACTGTGAAATTCACATCAAAAGCATGAGAAATCAAAGGAAATCTTTCGTTTTTAAATCATATTCAGCTCATTTAGTCTTGGAAGGTTTGTAAAGAATTGGATGATTTCAAAGTATTGATCAAGGGTCAAGATCAGATTAAGAAACCACTGAAAACCTGCAATCATCAAATAACTATTTCGTTTCCGTCTGAATTTTCTCCGTATTGTGTTCTTCATAAATTCTGATGATCATTGTTTTGATCCCGCATAAAGTCGTCTATATGTACTGCTAAACAGTCCTGAACTGGTTGTCAGTCGCTCTGTAGTTTTCAATGTTTCCTTGAATGAGATTTTTCCATAATGAATACTTTGAAGTCATTGTATCCTATAGCATTGTTTCAATCACTAGACATGTATTAATTTCGTTTGCGAAATCCTTCTAACATTCAAGTAGAATGAAACTCTCATCTATCAAATAAATGATATGTATGCAATTGCCCATTCGTAGGATATTTCTCTCAGCTCAGATATATTCGCTTTCATAGTATAGATTTTCCTCTGCGTAATTACTGATTGTAACCTCGCATATTCATCATATCTGTGACAGAATGATAATCACGTTTCTCCCCTTCCCTCTCCCTCTCTTGTTTTACAGCTACTCAATTGGCAGCCGTGTATTTCTTTACTGAACAAGATTTTTCTTTGTGTGACCGAAGATCATTTAATTAGTGGTAATTAAATGATTGATCAGTTTATTCAACTTGATATTTAACTTTTGTTTATTGCTTTTGTGTATACTTTTTTTTCAAATGGCTACCGATGTGGATGGTATAGCTAGGATTCTTTAAAGTAATAGGCTGGTTATTACCATTACTCAGAATCGAAAGTATTCAGGCAAGATATGCGATGCTGAGTATATGACTTTAATCTGTTTTCAGCTAGACTACGATTTCTAAAAATTATATTCTGTATAACAGAAATGTAATCTCATTAGAGCATGGTGATTGGCTGTTTATTTGATGTTTAGTGTGAACTGTGTGCATATTGTTCATCACATACGTGATTATGAAAAAGATGTAGGCATTATATGATCTTTGTAAGGTATTGCTTACAAAATTAATGTAATTTATATGATGATAGATTGACTGAAATAAAAATGTTTTGATTGATAAGCTGTATATCGTGATCTGTCTGTCTTAGCAACAGTTTATTTTAAAAAAATACTTAAATTCACGTCACCTGAACAATATGAATCTTTTCGATATCCATCTTTCCTGACTCGTCGTTTTGACTAGACAACTTTTTTGGTGATTGGATGAATGTTTTTGTTATGGTCAATTACGTTTGTACTCTCTTATTGTTAGCGACTAACTATACCATCTAATTATCTTAATTAGATTGTATGAAGTTGGTATGAAACGAATTCAGTGGTTGCAAAACAGTTGTACATGATAAGTGCCTTTTATGTTAGTCATTAAAATTTCATGACAGACTGGTACGACAAGTGAAAATCTAAAATTTAGATGCGAGAGGTGGACAGTGATCTGAGGGAACTTGAATGATGGTAGAGTTGTGAAGGTGGTTTACACTTCCCGTAGAAATCTAGTTCTTTTGAGATACCTTAAAAAGAAAGGGTAGTGCGTAACCGCACTAAAAGATATCTGCTTGTAGCCGGTCACACACGGCCTTTCTAAAAGTTTAGGATTTAAGTTTTTCGTTTTGAATCTGATTATGAAACCAGGTTACTGAGATCGGTATGCTGTAGGGTAGCGGGGAGTTTGCAATTTTTAGGGTCGACCTTTTGTACCCCGACCCTGCCTTCCTAGTACAAAGGCAGCATCAATGTGGTACTGCTGGTCATCCGGGGGAAACACCTTATTGATGTCACACCCAACTAGAAGTAGTACAAGTTCACCCTCAAACCCCCATCATAGCGTCGCAATTTACTTTGTAATGGTAACTACTTTTTGTCTTAACACTATCCAACAGATCTTCCTGGTATGTTAAAATCTTGAGTGGACAAGCGTTTGACTAACGTAGCTCGTTGGATCAATATAATATGCAAGCCCGACCACCGTGTCAAGGTAGCAGCTATAGGTCGAGAAAAAGATTCTGTGTACAATTCCTTCAGAAGACTGCAGTTTTCCTACTGCAGAAACAATTTAATAAAATATCGAAGCAATCTTGTTTTCATCCTCCGGAAACATTCTGTATATAAGTCATCATATCTAATTTTTCTCCTATGCTTTTTATCTAATCCAATATATGTCTATATCTTTTCAGCTTCCCTCAATTTTTATTAATCTGTACATTTTAGCTCTTCATTATGACAAACATATTATGAAAACATTGAAGGTTGTTAAACAAAATGCATCTACAATTATACCACAATTACGGGAATATATAATGACTACTCCAAGTCTATCAGAAATATTTAGCGAAAGAATATTGCATTTTTCAATATGCATTTGTCGCCTATCATATTCAATCATAAAATATTCTGCAATGACGCCTTGTATTCCTGCTACAAATAATTCATTCGATTCTTCTTCTTCACCACGGATCTTATCATCTTCTAGCGAAATTGATTCGATTTTCAATATGGTTTGCACAACGATTCAATGGGTGAATCAAAGTTCCTCAATGTATAATAATACCTTATTAGCTGATGAATCTTCAGTGTCTGTAAGGTATGTTTATTGATGTGTTTCTGACTGGTTACACTTCATTTATGTTCAGAGTGATCTATCACCGGAGACTTATTCACTTGATGCTTTTCTTAGTACTGATTCATACTCATCGATCAAGTCATATAATGTAATTACTAGACTTACAGCATCTATCATTCCCCTTTATTTAGTGTTATCTGCTCAAAGTCAACTTGTAATTCACATGTTCTACCTTTTAGTACTTATTTTCAGCTAATTTCACAACCGATTTTAAACTTCTTTTTTTGAGTTCTCGAACTTGAAACGATTTATACTTCTTAATTCACTTGAAAAAAAAGCTTTTTTTGTTATTTTTGACAAGCAAAGTCGTTAATCTTGGTGTATTCATATGGTGGCTTACTCTCCTTCAGATATCGAATCAGTCTATATATAATTAATCTTTACATACTAAACTAAATTGTTGAAGTCAGTCTGTAATGATCACTGGAGCTGATCAGTCATTGGTTAATATAATGTGACCACTGTAGTTGTTGTGATACCTCATGGCACTATACTTGTTGTTAGGGGATACGGTGTTTTTAATTATGTTCACCTTGAAAAGATTTATGGAAATCGATTGAGGTAATCTCAGTTGTGGAGCTGTTGATTAATAGTCAGGTTATAGGTTGTTATCCACTGTGTCTTATGTACAGACCTACTCCATTTAATCTGTTTTAATCAGCATTCATTATTAAATTAACCGGCACAAACTTACCGAGTTTCAATAATTTGTACATTGTACATTAGAATACTTTCACATATTTACGTTGAGATATTATTCAGAAGTTACGAGTATCATATAACCTCATTCTAAGTACGAAAAGAATTATATGAATGAAGTTTGGGAGCTGAGAGACTTTTACTTCTTGGTGCATTAAGTCTGATGTTGGATGATCAGAGGCATTTTACAGGAAGTTTTGCATCTTTTTTTTTTTATACTTTCAGACCGTTTTTCACAAGATATGCAATAAGCCTAAACAAACCTCAAGCTTCATTGGACGTTGGAATGCGTATCACTCATGGTTGTATTCACAGAGCTAATTTTTTTCTGACTGTTTTACTAGAATGATGAAATTTTGTTCCAAATTGTTTTATCTGTGTTTTTTTTTCCTTTTCAGAGACGAATTACTTTCATTTATTCCTGTTATGTATAGTTCCTGTGATTTATTTGTTAATAAACTGGACGATTTTCTTTTTGATTGTCTCAAAAGTAAGTTCACTTAGTTGATTATAATAGATTATAATACATTTTCAATCATACCGGTTTAAGAACTGTGAACTTTAGCAAAAATTTAAATTCGATTCAATAAACCCACTCTTTATTATTATTATTATTATTATTATTATTATTATTAGTCCCTTGGGTTCCTAGTGGAACATAGGGCTTCAGTAGCACGTCTCCAGTGACCTCTGTTCTCTGAGATCTTTTGAACCTGGCTCCACGACAGCCCAGAAGCTCTCATTTCTTCCTCACACGACCTCCTCCATGTCACCCTCGGCACCGACGTCCAACTCGTCGCTTCCCATGGGGATTCCACTCGAGTAACTGGCCTGACGCGTGATGTCCCCAGTGGGCCTTCTCAGTGCATGCCCAATCCATCTCCACTTCCTCCTGCATATTTGTTGCTTGATAGATTCTTGGTTGGTTCGTTCCCAGAGCTCCTTGTTGCTTATTCTTTCTGGCAATCCATCTGATCTTCAGTAGCATAAACCCACTCTGCGAATGGGTAATCCTTAAAGTAACCTAAGAAAACCCAACGTATTAATTTTGACTTTCTTCATTTCGGAGCAATAATAGATGCGTTCAGTTTCATTTTGCTTTGTTTTGTTCTTACTTACTAGTGGCTAGCTTTTGGATCACATTTAGTTCTACTGAGATTCCTTTCTGAAGAGAAGGTATTCGGATTTATTGAAGTGAATCTTATCACTATCTGATAGATTCAGATAAATGATGATAAATTGGCTGGTGAAATAACTAAATTAATCTTTTGTGAAATGATTCATCCACTGAATAATAAAGAAAAGATACAATAAACTGCAGCGGGATTCAGAACAAATTTTCTGATATTTTAGAATTTATTTAAAATGCCCACTAACTGAAGCAACTACTCACATTCCAAGTAATCGAAACAAGTTATTGCGCTCACTTAATCGTTGAACTTTTTTCTGATTATGTTCAGAATGGGCATAAAAGCTTCACAATTAAGTCATCCACCTCAGGGTTTGTAGTAGCACTACAATTATCCCCTCTGTTTATGGATCATTTCTAGTATCTGTTCTGCCATACTTTTATTGACCTAGTTGGCCAGACAGACAAAATAAACATAAGATTAAGTATTGACATTCTAGGTTGCTACATCTCATGTTACTACACTAAGTGAAAATGTACTAAAGATGAATGATCAGGAAATGAAGAAGGAAGTAGTTAAAAGTGGCAGAAAGTCATCAAATGAAGGCAAGGAAAAATGAGAGAATACTGAAATTCAGCTTTGTAATTGAGATGAAGATAATGTGTATGGATACATGTGCCCCACTGCAACCGATTCTAAACCAATGTCACCTAGAGTCTGTAACCGCCGTTTTTTTTTTGCCATGTAGATTTCAACTAGGAGGTCTACATTCCGCTGCACCATGTAAACCAGCAGTCAAATACTGCAGTAACTGTTGCCATGTTTTTGTTTGGAGGCCTTTAACCTTCGACATTGTTTGGTAATATATATTAGACTATTTTTATCAGGTTAGTGACTGAGAAAACCATAGTATTTTTTATTAGTGATACAGAAATAAAATTAGGACAACTCAAGCGCAAATATCTTATGTATAGATCTAACCAACTTGTTTTCAACTTTCAATTAAAGATCAGTTTTCTCTGCATTACAGCATAGAAGTGTCAATCACCTTCATACCTCTGTCAGTGTTTCAGATATATCTTTCAGATGAATATCAAGATGCATAAAATAAGGTGTATATTCATTGACTGCGTGTAGCCAGATATCCTCCTTATCATTGTGTGCATACAAGCTGTTATTTACCTCCGTTTCTACGGAATTTATCACATATTATTCGAACTGTTCTAAAAGTTTTATTTTGTTCTAGTTTTCTCTATTGCTGATTTATTTTCTTTGTAATTAGATTGTCAAGTTAAACAACTTACGCCAAATAGTAGTGATAATTTTGCAATGGAAGTTCTGAAATATTGTTCATTCAGAAGTATTCTTTTGTTAAAGAAAGTCATTGAGTTTATCCTTGAAAAGTATAATGTTGGTGATAATGATAAAGATATTGGCATATCAATGGATTCTGATAACTTAGCCAATGTTAGTCAATATTATTGGGGTATGTGTTTTTTTGGTGTTGAATCTCTTATTGACTAAAAAGATAAAAATTCTTTCCAGAATTTATACATTCTGCACTTCAATCATGAACTTTCTCTGTCTCTATTAAAATTCATCAGGAAAGTATATTGTGAGAGTTTTAATTGGTTATTTTTGTAGAAATCACTATGCATTGTTTACACTGTTGTTTGTTATGCAAAATTAAGTAAATAACTAATTTTACTCGTTTATAGCTAGCAGAAGAATTCAGGACGCTAGTCACAACCAAATATAACCATCAAAATTAGATATTCAGACAGTTTTGAGACATCCGAATAGTAGCCTATATGCCAAAAAAGGTTGAACAATTCGATCTAGTAAAACAACGGAGAATTACAAGTATATCAATAAATAGTAATAAATAACTAATTTACTAGAACAAAACGCAGTCCGATGTATTCGTGAACCCTTCTGCTGAGGAAGAAAAGAAAGCAAATTGATCACAAAAAAATATATCTTAGAATGTATAGTAGGATAACAAATTCTCATGGAAAAGTAATTTGTGAATCCATTTTCACAAATGACATCTATTTAGATTTGCGTCTGTGTAAAGTTTCTACTACTTTTACTATGGTGCAGTCATTACAAGCCATGTAAGATGATGCAGACTAGGTGGTTGGGGTCGGTGGGAGGAGAGAAACCGGTGGTTGGAGACTGTAGGTGATATGGCTCAGAACCGAAGTCAGTGGCGCAGATGTATACACACATTATCCTCATCCTAACAACGCTATACCGAATCTCACCATTTTGTCACTCCTCTTTCCTTTTTTCTCGTACTTTATATTTCTTTTGACTGCATTCACTTATCTTCATCCTTCACCTCACTACCTTTTTACTTGATGTGCTGATATGAGGTGTGGCAAGTGGGACCGTTACGCAGTAATGTCTGGTCCTATGTTGATAATGATGATGATGATGATTACAAGACCTTAAATAACTTAAATAACCTCATGAGTTTGTGACATTCTAATCAAACTGTCATAAAACGCAGTGGTTTTAACAATAATTATGATTCATCGGTAGTTAGTATTCGTGTTAATTATTTGAATTTTGTCTCATAACTCACAAAACTGAAAATACAAAGTTAGTGCATAGTTGTAGTTATCTTTCATGTCATGCGTTGTTCCTTTGACGTTAATAAATTTTCATCTGTTATGTAATGAGTTCTCAGTACGATAGCTAAGATTATTGGTTTGACATCTTAAATTTATTGCTACAAAAAGGTTTGATTGGTTTTCACTTTCTTACACCACTTGAGATACCAGCATCGATTCTGACTGTGAATTTAAACAATAAAAGTAGAAGATTTATAATTACTCTGTGTGTTTTTTGCCCCTTTTTTCATGATATCACTTACATGTGATGGGATTACACTATCTCCATTTTGAAGATTAGGTGTAAAGTATTATATTGGTTGTGAACCTTTCCTGACTGTCTAAGACGTTTCTCTCATGTTTCAGACCGGGACTAGATAGAGTGGAAATAGGTGGAAAAATAAATGAGAATTAGTAAGCCCTGGACACGATACCAGTATCCGAGGTCCCTGTTATTAGTCTGAACGGTGTAGTTAAGTGTAGCTACTTGGATTAACTTCCACAAAACAGCCCTAACCTGTTTAGTTAGATTGGTTAAGATGTTTGGTAAATTCACGCCTCGTTTTCGCTTAAATCGTAGTATCACATATCCTTTATTATCTTATTTGGTTTTGTTCTATTTCTATATCCTTCTGTAACTTATGATAATATCATAGTCATTTTCTTTCCTTTTGCTCACTTCTCTGTTGCCATACTGATATGAAGCTTAGGAACTTGGAATAATCTGTTGTAATGGCAGGTTCAATGTTGTCTGCTTCTGCTTGACACTGAAATGCGTTGTGTTTAATTAAAAGTTTGTAAATTATTGAAGGAAACTCTTATACTATTTATGAGGGATCGCATTCTCTTACAGTTATAGATTTGTGTTACTTATTATTGTAGTGATAGATGGTATTTACGGGTTTCGTGTTCACTTTCTCTGCCCCCTTTCATCAGGCTGTTATTATTTCCTCTGAAAAATGTAGTCTGTGACTTCCTGTACATTTTCTAATTCATCTTTTTACAAAAATTATCTCAATTTTCTAGACGATATTTTACATATTCTAAGACAGGAATGCGACGAATAAGTATTAGTTTTATCAACTATTTAACTGATTTATTTTATCGAAACTTTTAAATTAAGTAAATCTTACTTTCTTTCTCTCTGCAGTTATTTCTTCATAGATACATGGTTTCTAATGGCATGTTGTTTCCTGATAACCACCAAAAGTTGACATGATTTGAACAACCAAGAAACTGAGGAAAGTGAAACAGACTTTAAAAACCATTCTGCACACTTTTAGCAGTCAAATAGTCCTAACCACCTTTTTGGAATGAATCAAGGATTACTGAACTCAGCGACCCTAGCAAAATATACTGAACAAATCATCTGTTTTACAGCTAGACTGAAATTGTATATGTTAGGGTTTGATTTATTTCCTCCTATGTAGAGATTAGTGCGTCTGCCTAACCGCCCAGGCAGTGGTGTTTGGATCTGTAGGAAGTTGACTACCTACCTACATCGTCTCTAGAACCGGTTATTTATCCAACTACTGATCAAAAGGCGGATGTACGGCACAGTGATCCACTCTGTACTCTACGGCTGTGAAAGTCATGAGGAGGCTACAAATGTTTGGTTGCATTTTTATTTGAAACTTCGGTCATCTGAGGTGGAACTACAGTTTAAGAAGTGTTACGGGTTAGGCGTATGTCACTAGACGAAGAAGGCGATTCTGTTGATGAAATACGCCACACGCAATGATCCAACATCTTTCCCAAATCACAGTAACGACTGAAGTACGGTTATTTTGGTGGCTAAATTAGGACATCACATCGGTTCATGAAGTCTCAGAATGTTGGTCTTGACTGTGTAGGAAAGCTAAGACTGTCTTCTCGGGGTTTTTGAGGTGTTAGGGATCATTGTGTAAATGCCTTAAGTGAAAATGGCTTAAAATCGACCACAAGGATTCACATATACTCTGTGTTGCATCTTTAAACTTTGGAACACTTCTATTGATATACTTTGCATCTTCTGATGTATCTTTTGTTTACTTTCATGTCATTTCTTTTCTAGGGATGGCGTTTTGTGAAGTGTGGCAAACTGAGTTGATGCTTATGGTGTAACTTTTTATGATGTTGTCTATCTACCTGTAAGTTACAATAAACCATTGGTGGTGGTCTTTGTCTAAATTGCCAAACACTTTGATGTATGCGAACTCATGTTTGCGATACTAAAGTTGATCATACTCTTTTGGAGTTTTAAATTGAGACATAAATATCGGTTATCAACAGAACTGACATAGGAAATAAACTGAAGTTAACTGGAAATTTTTAATCCATCAACCTTGATTTGATTTTTCTTTTTTTCTCCACAGTTAATACTTTCACATCATTACTTTGCTTCATATGTGAAAAATTGACTCAAGATATACTTGACTATAAAGAAAGGTTAACAGTTGTATCTTACCTGTTTAATCTGTGTCAAGATGTGAAACAATTTGCTAAATTTTCAAGTCATTGTTACGACGACAACTTACAAGATTCATTATGGGTGGATAAAATCAATAAGTTGCATTTCATCCTTCGGATTATCACAAGTCAATCCAATTCATCGTGAGTTCAGAAGTGCAATTTTCGTCCCTCAATTCTAAATTATATTACAATTGCTCATTATAACTTCCTGATTTTTTATATCTATATGTGTATATAAGAAGAAGGCTGTAGAACCTTAACTGATGAATGTTCTTCCACTGAAGGCACCTAAGAACTGAGATCAACCACTCAGTTAGAAAATCGAAGTGATTTCACAAAACACTTTGCATGATTCATTTATGTAGCAACATGCTCCAATTGGGCTTAAATGAGGCTAAACTAATCTGTGCTATGCATCATTTGTATCAATAGTTACTAGCTTTAAATTACTTAGCTGCAGCAAAGTCATCTTTCATCTCAAGAGATGCATGCGGTTATAAGAGAAAAACACTTACCACATTATACTCAGGCTTTTGTGTTTAATATTTTTGCGGGACTGCCATAAATGATGAATGCTTATAGATTGATTTATTATTGTTTGTCCCTTTGGTTCCTAGTAGAACATGGGGCTTCAGTAGCACGTCGCCATTTCACTCTTTTCTTTACAGTCTTTTGAACCTGCCTTCACCACTGCTCAGAAGCTTTCATTCCTTCCTTACATGATCCCCTCCTTGTCACCCTCGGACGCTCAACTCGTCGTTTCCCCTTTGGGTTCTACCCGACGGCCTGGCCTGGTGCGTGACGTCCTCAAATGGTCTTCTCAGTTTACGTCCAGTTCCATCTTCACTTTCTTCTTCATATTTGTTGAGTGATAGGTTCTTGGTTGGTTCGTTGCTAGCTAGCCAAAGTCCCTTGTTGCTTATTCTTCCTGCCTATCCATCTGATCTCCAGTAAAGAGTGAGCATAGGTGGCAGCTGTTGATGAATGTCTGCAGTTTGTCAGAAATGTTTTTCATAACGCGCCAGGTCTCTGAACCATATAGAAGCACTGACTTGACTGACATTAGTGTTGAAAAACCGATCCCATTTTTTGTGCTTACTGCAGTAGATCTCCATATTGATTTCAAATTATTGAAAGCCTGCCTTGCTTTTCCCATCCTGGCTCGCTTTGACGTCCTCATCTGTGCCGCCGCCTGTAGTTGAAACGATGCTGCCTAGGCAGGTAGGGAAATAGACATATTCCTTTAAATTTCTCCCGCTGATGGTCATTAATGCTTGTTGTTGTTGTTGTTGGTGGTGGTTGGGTATCCTCATCACCTCTGTCTTCTCTACACTCACCTAATAGAAATCCCGTCTTCGCTGCCTCGCCTCTTCTGCCAACTTGTTAGTTTTCGCCTGTAGATCTTTGAGTTTGCGCGACAAGGCATTAGACATAAAGCATCATCAGCGGCGGCGGCAAAATCCAAATCTTCTTCTAGGCTCTTTTCATCGATTAAACAACGTATGCCCATCTTCTGGCTCCCCACGGTTTGTTGCATGATCCAGTCGATCACAATCAGGAAGATCATCGCTGATAGTAGGCGGCAACCTTGTCTTACTCCTGTCTTCACTTCACAGGCATCACTGAACTGCTTACCATTGTGGATCACTTGGCATGTAGCTTCATATGGCATGTAGCTTCTGTTGAATGGGGTTGACAAGGGTTTGTGGCACTAAAACCGTAGTTTTGAAGCAGCTGCCAACTTACTTCTCGGTCGACGCTACCGAAGGCTTTTCAAAATCGATGAAGTTGAGGTTAAGTTGAGTTGACTGCCAATCTATACTCTGTTCTATGATGATGCGTAGCGTTGCGGTTTGATCCACACATGATTTGTTCTTCCTGAAGCCAGCCAGCCTGTTTTGGTCGTAATTTTGCATGCAGAGCAATTTTTAGTATCTCCAGGATGATGTGGTTTAATATTTTGCTTAGGGTGGACAGGGGTGGAGCATGATTCTGCTCCAGTTCTTGCAAAGACTTAGGTCTCTTTTTTTCAGGAGTTTGACGAGGTAACCGTTATTCCAATCGGCAGGTACCTTTCCTTCCTTCCAGATCTTCTACAATAGTGGTGTGAGTACGTCCACTGATGTCTTTGCGTGGTCCTGCTGCTTTCTTTGCTTTCAGCGACTTTATAGTGTTCAGGACTTCACTTTCGCCTTTGTCAGAGGGTCTGTGTTCACCGATAGTTCTTTGGGTCCTGGTGGTGTTTCTGAACGAGTTGCAGGTGGTGGTCTATGCTTATGCGGAGAGTAGAAATCAGGTGAAATATAAAAACAGTAACGAATTCAGTGGAATAATCTGGACTTACTCCATTTCTTAGGATATTTCGTTTGTTGGTTGCATTTTGTGACAGAATTGAAGTGTAAGCGATTGTTCATTTTGTTCTCCTTAAACCACGATTGAAAATTTGATTGTGTGGCATTATGATTCTGTATCCGCTTCTTCGTTTCTGTTTTCTAATCATAACTGTATCTACTTCTCTTCATTTTCTTGCTATCATGTTTATACCTAAAGGACAAGTGGCTCTCCTTGATCACTTTCGTGTGGATTTATCAATACATTTGGTCTTCTGGTATATGGTAATTTGTTCTCACTCACGATTGACCATTGAAGCACATCTGAAGCGTGTATTCAACAAGTTTTATAAAGCAGATGTTGAAGTCAGCTCTATGTACGTTGATAATACATCCAGATCAACATAGAACCAGGCATTACTGCATGACGGTCCGAGTTACCACACCTCATATCGGTACATCAAATAATAAGCAGTAAAGTGGAAGATGAAGAAAAGAAAATTCAGTCAAAAGAGATATAAAGTACTAGTAGGGAGAAAGGAAGAATGAGAAAATTGTGAGATTCGGTATAGCGTTAAGATGAGGATAAAGTGTGTATACATCTGCGCCACTGACATCGGTTCTCAGTCATATCATCACCTAGAGTCTCCAACCACCGCTTTCTCTCCTCCCGCCGACCCCAACCACCTAGTCTGCATCGCCCCACATGGCTTAAACAAACAGTCAGAGACTTCATACATTGGTGCCATGTTTTAGTCTGGCCACCTCAGGCCTTTTTACATCCTGGACCTACTTCGGCCAACATTGTGTGAAGAGGCAGTTGGTGACTAGGCATACGTAGTACGTGTCCCAACCATCTCAATCCATGAAGGTTCATAACCTCGTCAACTGATTTACCTCTTTTCCATAAAACTCTACACCTAACTTCTGAATTACTCACGTAGTGACACCACGGAATACTGCCTATGCTACGAAGGCAACTGTGGTCAGACACCTGAAGCCAACCTTCTCATATCTCCCACCTTCAATGGTCATGTTTCACAGCCATACAGTAGAACAGAGTGGACTGCTGTGCAGTACACGCGACCCTTGATAGACAATCAGATGTCATGGCGGCGCCATAGGTGGCGTAAATTGGCAAAAGCCAATCGAGGCTTTTGTATCCGTGCAGAGATTTCATCGACCACTGACCCACCAGGGCTGATCCTACTTCCCAGGTAAGTGAAGTGGTCAACGCACTCAACCACTACACTCTCAATCGTTAGCCGTAGGACCGTTGAAGACCAATCCTGGAGCAACAATTTGCATTTGTGTGGTGAGAACCACATCCCAAACATTCTCAAATTCCCACTCAAAGTGTTCAGAAGACTCTGCATCTTATCAGCGTCTTCACTCAACAGGACTATGTCATCTGCGTATTTTAGGTCTGACGGAAATTCTTCCGCGGTTAGGTCAACCTATGTGTCGTCAGCTGACGGGAAGGAGACCTCCGTATGAATATCTTTTATAAAATTGTATAGGAATGGAGAGAGTGGGCACCCTTGATGGATACCACTTAAGGTGCACCGCCCCCGAACATCTCACCATAGGCTGTAACACGCCCACAGTTGTTCGAGTAGAGAACCTTCAATAAGGCGATGTACCTTGGCACACGTTTCAGTGAAAGACATTACCATAAGACTTCTCGATCAACGTAGTCGAATGCCGCCTTCAGGTCGAGAAATACAGCTAGTGTTGGGCGTCTGTAAGCATGCCTGTGTTCCAAGACCTGGCGCAGTGTTGAATATTTAGTCGACACACCCGCGGCCGGATCTAAAGCCTGCCTGATTTTCTCGAGCTTACTGTCCCCGAGCTCCACTTAGGCGTTGGAAAGTTATAGAACCTAGAATCTTAGACTTTATGTTCGTCAGGCTGTTTTCTCTGTGGTTATCACAGGAGGACTTCTCGTTTTTCTTGAAGGCTGGAGTAATCAGTGATTAAGACCAGTCAGTGGGGATCGTATTTAACTCCCATAACACTTCCATCAACCTGATTAAGAACTCTCTACCACTATCCTTATATACCTCAGTAGTTAGTCCGTCTAGTCCTGCTGTCCTTCATCGTCCCAAGTTACCTGCAGCTTTTTCTGCCTCTGCAAGTGTTGGGGGGGGCCTATCTCAATGTTCCATCAAGGATTCAGCTGAATAGCGGGCAACGCAATGGTGACTGGAGGCCAGTTAAACTGTTCCTCGAAGTGTTCTGCCCATCGTTCCAATCGTCTTCCCTCGGAGTGAATCGCAGACCCATCCTTCTCCGCCATAGCCTCACTAACCGTTGTTGACCTTTTCCTCGCAGTTTGCGTAGTAAGTCTAAGTAACTACTTACTGTTATCAGTCGCCGCTGCCTTTTCCATCTCTTTAACCTTCGCTGCGTACCACTATTCGCGGTCGTTGCGTAGACTTTTTCTCAATATACTTTTAAGTTGTGCTCGCTGTTTATTGTACTCAGAGCCTGCAGGAATGCGTTCACTAGCGTCCATGAGTTCAGAAGAAGCTGCTGATATCTACTGGCACTTTTCAGACTCTTTCACAGTCGGCTACGGTCCTCAGCGCTGCTTTTACAGCAGACTTGAGATAGCACGAAGCTTTTTCTGGATGAGTGATAGTCTTTTGTTCCGATAACTGCCTAGCCAACTTCTCACTGAAACTGACTTTCGTGTTTTCGTTGCCGAGCTGCACTGGTAATGGTTTTGTTGTCACATTTTTCCAACGTTGACACAGGCATATACGCGCATAAATCAACGTGTGGTCGCTATCCAAACATGTACTCAAGAAGGAGCGTCAGTCTTCCACCGGTCGCGGTGGACCGTGAGACATGGTGGAGTGTGTTATTTTTGCGACCGACCTTCTCTAACTGTCCCCATTCCACTGAGAAGATAACATCAACACGACACTGATGGTCATCCAATGAAAACACCTTGCTGCTTTCACACCCCATCCAGCTAGTAGCAGTACGACTTCGCCCTCAGACCCCCATCATAGTGTAGTATTGGATTCAAATTATTCTATCTCATCTAGTGTCTGCTCTAGGTATATTGATTTCCATTTGTTAAATTAACAACTCTAATTTATCACACCTTTGCCAACACAGTGGACATAAACGCTTTGATACAATGTGACAGTTTTATTCTGGGCACCATTTCTATCCTTTTCAAATAAAGTCGATTTTTAATGTAAGTTTCATCACTGATTAAAATCAGCTAAATAACCACTATCAACCTGAGTGCCACAAATAGCTATATTGTCCTAGTTTAGGATAGTCTGTACCCATAACTCTAAAACGAATTGAGGCCACAACCATAAGATCATGCGGTTAACCGTGAATTTAGAATTCTTTGTTGTATATTTTCATGCTCCTGTCAATTCACGATCGAACGTGATCATCATCAAATATCATTGGTGGACATTTGTCCCTATGCTCGACTTCGCTAACTCCACACTTTGGAAAATCTATCTTGAGTAGAGTATGAGTAATGTTAACCCATGGTGAAAACCATCTTTAAATCAGTTAGTTCTTCTTAAATCCATCGATTAAAAGTTGGTTAGTTTTGCTATACATAAGTGTTCAAATTTAGTAATTACCTAAAGTTAAAATCGATGTATGCCGTTACTTTTTGGAATTCAAGCGCACAAACTTATAGAATCAGGCTGTAAAGGTATAAAAAGAGTAAAACTTAGACATAATAGTGATTATCCGAATGTGAAAAATAGTCAGGTTTAGACGTTCAGCTAAAGGAAGACTTTCAGCATAACCATTAACGACTGTTTAAAAAATCGTATTTTTTGACCTTGTCATACCCCTTAGTGATTTACATTCTTTTGAACAGTTCATTAAAATGAGTGATGAATCATTAAAAAAAATGATAATGGCTCTTTATTTGGGAAATACAACTCTTCATGGCAACTGTTGAAATTGTACACTCGTTCCAAACATTACTCACTCATTGTAACTCAATAACAATTTTTCAATTAGTAGTAAAAAAAATAAAAAGGCAGCTACAGCGAAGATGATTACTTTTCTGATAACTCGTTTTCAGTACTGTACGTTCGTAAAAAAAAGTAATTTAAAGGACAGTAAGTTCCAGAGGATTGCCAATCTGCGCCACCTATGGCGCCGCCGTGATATTCGTTTGTCTATTAAGGGTCGCATGTACTGCACAGCAGTCCGCTCTGTTCTACTGTATGGCTGTGAAACATGGCCATTGAAAGTGGAGGATACAAAAAGGCTTCAGGTGTTTGACCACCGTTGCCTTCTTAGTATAGGACGTATTCCATGGTGTCACCATGTGAGTAATGCAGAAGTTAGGTGTAGAGTTTTGGGGAGAAGAGGTAAGTCAGTCGACGAGGTTGTGAACCTTCATCGACTGAGATGGTTGGGACACGTACTACGTATGCCTAGTCACCAACTGCCTCTTCATACAATGTTGGCCGAAATAGGTCCAGGATGTAAAAAGGCCTGAGGTGGCCAGACTAAAACATGGTACCAATGTATGAAGTCTCTGAATGTTGGTTTAAGCCATGTAGGACGATGCAGACTAGGTGGTTGGGGTCGGTGGGAGGAGAGAAACCGGTAGTTGGAGATTCTAGGTGATATGGCTGAGAACCGATGTCAGTGGCGCAGATGTATACACACATTATCCTCATCTTGACGACGCTATACCGAATCTCACCATTTTGTCACTCCTCTTTTCTTTCTTCTCGTACTCTATATTTCTTTTGACTGCATTCACTTATCTTCATCCTTCGCCTCACTACCTTTTTACTTGATGTGCTGATATGAGGTGTGGCAAGTGGGACCGTTACGCAGTAATGTCTGGTCCTATGTTGATAATGATGATGATGATATGGTGGATGTCAGTAAAACCAGTGAAGATTAGTCTAACAAGAAATTGTGAGACTATTACGTAATGTGGGCAAAATTCTGAACAGATGCAGAAATTTGGTGAGTAAAAGGAAGAAAATCAGAAATCGAAATCAGAAAGGCTGTCTGATAATAAATTTATCCTTCTCGTTCCTGGATAATTACAGTGCAACAGTTGTAACGCCCCTGTTTAAGAGGGTGACTGTATATATTTCGTCTGAATGCACGGTTGAAACTTGAGTTTTCTTCGACTGCGTGCAAATGTTTTGTCTTCACACGTTTTGAACGGTTCAGTCGGACTCTGTCGAGGGTCTTAAGCAATGTTTCGATAAGCCATGTGTCCTGAATTCACCTAATACTCGACGGTGGAGCTGTAGATAGTCTCTCTGTTTTATCATGAGCACGTTGAGTAGTATTCGTGAGCGCGTTTGAGAAACAATTGCGTCATATGATCAATAAACTTGGATCCACAGGATCAAGGAAACTAATAGGTACATAATAGTGCAACCAAATGCATGAATTTATCCTTCATATATTGACGAATCAGCTACCGGCATGAAAAACATTGTCCAAAGACTTATACTAAAGAATGTTTAGCTCAGTGACATCGACAAACGTTCACCCAGAATATCGATGGTGATGTCACCTTTGAATTCAACTTTCACAAGACGGATTTCCTTTTGAGCTAGGTGAAGTCGTTCCGTTATCGTCTTTATTTCCTTTATGCGACATATAAATGTAGATGAAGATCAATCCTGTTATTGTGTTTCATGAAAAGTTCCTGATTCATGCTTTACAGTTTAATCTTTACATATCTGTCTAATCCTTGACGAGAAACAACGTACAAGATTCCTCTTCCTGCTTAAAAATATTCGACTTTAAAAGTTGGTTAACTGTTCGTACCATGTAGATTTCCTGTAGATGGATTTTCGAATGGAATCATGAGATATTTTTTCAAGTTGGATGTTAAGAAAGTGAAACGTCGAGCTATATACGACTTCCATCGTATAAATAACTGGAGGATGATTGTTGTTAAGCGTCTGGAGGAGGCTTTTCACAGTGGTGTTTAGTGTTTGCATTTTTGTTCTGGTATCATGCTACAACAGCATTATCAATTTTTGCACATACTATTACTAATATGGAGAGAATACTCCAGGTAGCATTTATTGATGGGCTTCATATACCTCAAAATTATAGCACATAATTTGTTGGTATGTTGGTCAATTGAAGTGCCTGAAGTTGTTTTTCTGTAAACAGGCGATTATCAGGCGAAACCAGTGAAAAGAAAGACACTGAAATTCCATTTTAGTATATTTATTAAATGTATCACACGGTAGAACAGTACTACTTACTGAATTACTTTTCGGACACAAGTTTCACTCTTAGATTCATAAAAAGACACTGAACAGTATTATCTATCTTAAACTTCTTCCATACCTGAAGCAAGTACTACAGGTTACTCAATACAGGATTTTAAGGCATTGTATTACTAATTGTCTACTGGAAAATGCGTCTATCGAAAAACATTTATTCAAGTACATCATACTTTTTATCCGATTAGATGAGAATTTGCAAAAACCATTTATCATCAGATTTGTTCTACATTCTTGAATATTTTTTAGACTTGAGAATATTGTGTAGGACAACAAAAAAATTATCCTACCCTTTAATGTGCACGACAAAATAACAGAATGAAACATTTTTTTGTTCGATCAACCTACACACCATTTAACTACATATAATAATAGACAAAACGATCGATATATCATGATCATTGTCCTTATTTTATCTATGCATCACTTCACCTCATTTAGATCTATTTTGAAAGTCTTAAATTACCTATTTTTCTTCGATCAATTGAACTGAGGGTGTTAGGTAATGTAAAGTTAATCAACTGTGGTTTTTTTTTAAAAAAAAACTTAGATTGCCTTTATCCAGGATCCTAATTGTCCTCATTGTTTTTTCTAGCTGTGTGCATTTTCTTGAAAAAGAAGTCTTGTTGTCTAGACCTTTTTAAACATATGTTGTCTGTTTATAATTCTCTTTAATATGGATTATTTAAATATTTCTGTCCTATTCAATGAAAACGATTCTAAAAAAAATACGCCGATCATTGATTACTTCGGCGGAAACCTGTCAAATATGAAATAATAATTATAATATTTCAGGATTTATAAAAAGATAAACCCAAAAATATTCGAGGGTATCTTCTTCCAAACTCATTCATATAAAACTCTAAATAAGACATTTTAAATCAATGATGAACAAAATGTCAGCGTTATCAAATTAAATTTCTAGACACTTTCCAAACTATGGTGCGTGTTTTACAAGAAAATTATCGAATTATCCTTCACAGATTGACTGTATAAGTTGGTACTACAACTTGACACTTTAACTGGGTAGTCAGTATTTTATTACCAATGTTTCCAAAGTTTAACTGATTTATAGTGTTAGCACCATTGAATGATCAGCAGCTGGATAGGATATAGGCTAACCTATTTTATCCGATTTGGCATGCCTAAACACTCATTGCTGTACTGTCTGTTTAAAGTTTAGTGGAACCCACGCTTCAGCTTCAACCGTCAATCTTTCACATTGGGATCATTTTCCCAACCCAAGACTAACATCATTCATGTCATTCGCACCATGTAGTATAAGTAATACTAAGGTAAGTTTTATTAATCTGCAATTACGATAACGTTTTCTCTGATGTAAGATGAAAAATGAACGATGGCTAGTTATCTTTTTTGATTTTAGAAGTTTTCATCTTATTTGTAGAATCGCGTCAATTTATATTTGAGATTTTTGCTTTCCTTTTTCTGAAATTAATCCTTATATTTATGAGATTCCCTGTTTGGAGGTGAAATTTGACGTCATAAGCCTCACTAATCATGCATAGTTCATTTCGTAATGTGAAACTATATACGCGGTTCCTGATCTGGATATAGTAAGCAGTAAGGTTGTTTTTAAGTGTTATCAAATGGTATTCATCAGTTTTAGTCATCACTGTATAAAATGCTGTCTTGTTAAATGCCAAAAAATTTGAAAGTTGGTCCAATCCAAGTGAAATAGCTTCATATATTACTTGTTTGAAGTATAAATCAGGATTGAATGATTGATTTCTACATCTCTATCACATCACAGTATATTAAAAATCCATTAAACTTCGAACATAATGAATTATAGAATTATAGAGTTTCAGTTTATTTCGTAGAATTCACCTTATTAGAGTTTCTGAACCTTCACGTATGCTGATCAGTGTATTACTGGTGGATTGCTGACTCTTAGTTCAATTGTCAGCATCTGTCACTTTCATTTTTAATCAGTATTGTAAAGTGTCGATTTTTCAGACCTATTATCAGCCATTCATACTTATATCCTGCTCAGAGATAAGATTTACAGCTTCATATCTAACACTAATGAAACTTACTTCTACGATAGTATTCAATAGTGGACAGTCTTCTATTATTTCGATGATAATCTATACAACTTGTCTACTTTTAAAAATAAGTTTTACAAGATGAAATGAGTTGTTCACATTAATTCTTATAAGGAGCTTTGGAACCAACCAAGTCCGTTTGAAAGACTAATAATCTCTGAAAACAATAAAGGATAACTAATGGTAAAGAGTATTTTTAATTGTTATTCGTTTTAACACTTAAACGGTAACGTGTCCGTTATAAGATCTGCAGATATTAAATTGACAATTATTTTTTCTTTTCTTATTCGTTTTTTATTTTTAGTGAACAATTACTACTTTTTCATATGTATAAAGACTACTTTGATAAAGATAATAGAAATGATGTAAGTAATATTTACGGTTAGGTTTTACTTTGCTAACCTATTTTTGTATATCTTAGGTATAAATGCATTCATAAGCTTCGTGTACACTTAAGTAGTTGCCCTAATAATAATAGTTGTCGTTATATGAATAGTTTTAGCTAAAGAGCAACTAGAGATGCACTTGATTGGTATTTTTATTGTCGATTTAAATTTCCCATTAATTCATGTCCTAGATCATATGTGAGATCTTAGATAATTCACCTTTCACTATGAAAGTGTATTAACGATGAATCTTGAGCTTGTATAAATAACATGTAATTCAGTTAAGAGGATTCTTCTCAACAAAAGAGTAGAAACATGAAAAGTCAAATTAAAACAATAAAATTAGGAAGAAGATAAATGCAATAACCGATTGCCGTTTTTTTTTTTCGCATAACCACACTTTTTAATTCATGAATGTTTGTTTTAGAAGTTAAAAATGAAGAAAATATAGAAAATACTTGAGAGGATTGAATTAACAACTTTGAAATTATTGTCTAACTCTGTTGATTGGTTGAAATCAGTCAAGTGTTCAAAGATAGAACTTATAATGCATTAATTTCACTTGTATAAAACTAGCTCGGAATATGCTTGTTTAAATATTGACAAGGGTATTTAACTACAACAGACTGTATGGTTATTCATGAACTAAAGCATGCTATTTGTGTGCAATAGGAGTATGCAGGAAATTTGTATTCACCCTGGTCTTTCTCCCTTTTTATTACATTAATCTTTACACTCTTGTCATTATCATCATTACTATTTTCACATTTTATCAAATATCTTTAATAATTAAAACTTTTAACAAAACACATTCATTTCATCTCCATTAACTTATCTCATTCATGTTATTTGTTAACTCCATCGTGTTTTCACCCCTTCGTAAGCACCATATGAACGATGTAAAACTTTTCCGTAACCTCTTTTTGTATATCTTCAACTAGCAACATTACTATAATTATAATCATCATTATTGTTATTTCTATCATCTACTATTTAACTTTAAATTTCCTCATGGGTTGCAGTCGTCATATGTCTTACAGTTTAAGAATAAATTCACTGAAAAGGGTCTTCTTCGCCTACTTACAGTGCAGTGATCGTTATTTTCCAATTTTATTAAGATTACTGGCACAACTTGACAGGGATTATTCCATATCATTGTCCCGCATCAGTCCTCATATCATACCTGTTTTATCCTATAATTCACAGTTTCTCACTATACATGTATGTATAGTCTCAATGGGTTACAAATACTATTGGAATTTAAAATTTTAGGTATCTAGCTTTGCCCTTCATGTTAAATTATGCACATATACAATAGGAATATTTCAGGAAATGCGTGTGACAACACTTCAGTTTTCCATGGGGATGGCCTAATAACCCTATTCTTTAAAAAATACTCTTGTTCGTCTCAATGATAATCAGCTTGATCTAAAGAGAAGCCATGAGTGTACTATATTGAATATCTTGAGAAAAAACAAAAAAGCCTCTTGCACGAATGTGAATTGTTTCAAGTTGTCAGACTTAACAACAAAATCCACAGAATAATTCTAAAAACTAGAAAAATATTAAGATTAATAAAGAGGAAGACACAATGAATAAGAAACATTAGTATATGAAAAGTCAAGAGACAAATAAACAATGGATACATCTACCTCTCCATGATTGGTTGTGAGAAAAATCGCCTGACCTCCTCAACCGTCGCTTCCTGACATGCTTAGGATTTCTGTCCTGAACAGCTAGCGATACCAAGAAATGATGTTATTTTCCTCACCTTAGATTCCTTTTTGGTCTTAATTGTTACTTCAGTCAACATTGTAGAGATGCCACGGCTAAGAAAGGCTGAAGTTTAGAGAAACAACCAACCACTGTCATCCCACTATTTTTACTAGACTATTCGGCTTAGAATAAATAAAAATATGATAATCCTACTGAGCGATTCTATTTTGTTTCAAAGAAGGAATATGAAAATTATTATCAGTCCTTTTTTATAGTCGAATTTGTTCTGATAAACACATTTAATCTCTTCTCATTGTTATATTTAGGATCCTAATTTGTGATTAGAATAGCTTTCACTATTTTCACTTTGATCAATAGTATGCGCTAAGGTAAATGACAGCTAACAACGGAATTGGATTTCGTAAGTAACCAGGTTTATATTGATTCGATGCCTGGATCATAAGCCAAGTTATATATGCAAGGTTAAAATATAACTTAGTTGTACCGAACTAATTTTCATTAATTTCTTTATTTTCCAGACCTACCATGTAAATATGGGTTTGTTTACAGTAATATGTGGAATTATTTGTGGACTAAAACCAGATGTAAGTGGCCTACATTATTGATTGAAGTTTGTCTACTATAATCAAATTGATTCTATGGACTAATCAAAGTTTTATTGACCGACTTAGAGCATCTATAATTTGTCTAGGTTGTCGTTGCAAATCGGTCCTACCTTCGCGTATGTGTTTCGGTATCTAACCTGTTAAATGGCTTTCCTGTTGTCGATCTCAGCGACTCGAGGAATGATACCATAACTTATATATATATATATATATATATATAATATATATATATATATATATATATATATATATATAATATATATATGGCAACGTTGGTAATCACACGAGATGGTAACCATCGCCAGACGAATATTCATCAGTAGTGTACGAAAAAGAGAATTTACCAGTAAAACGTTAGTGCCAATACTGATTTTAATTTTCCGGTAAACAATCTTTGCTACCCCTTTTGGACTTCTCTTCATTGGTATTTATCTACAAGGTAATATTTGTGATGAACGCAACAAATATTATATATGCATTCTGAAAAGTAAGTAAAGCCTTATTTAACAAGTAACTAAGCATATGGCTGTGATATTTGTGGCTGCTCTTACTTCGATGAGTGAAACAAGACTGAAACGCATTTCCTACTATTTTTAGATTGAGTACCTATTCCTATAAGAAATAGCTCCTTACTACTAGTTTATGACCATGAATTTCTCGTTTATACTTTATACTTGTTGAAAGGAAACATGTTAGCTATGTGTAAGTTAGTGAGATCACACCAAATATGATAATTTTCGTGAAATAACTTTGATTACTGATACTTCGATCTTCAGATAAACCTGATACAGCAGTGTATAGCTAAAAATTTCTGCATTTCATAACCATCCAACAGGAAGACTTCAAAGACAAAAGTCAAAGCAAACCGCTTAGCTGGTAGCATGTACGGTGTACTGCAAGAACTAGTAGCATTTCTGATACTTATCTTTCATTCTGTTCAGTCACCAGTTCATACTACTTCAGTTTTTTCAGCCATAGAGACTTCGTTTGCTCACATGGTTTAGAATGACTGTCACTTATTTCGTGGGTTTATGCACGCTCTCAAATTGATCAAATATTCTCAGGCTTCTGGTATTCTGCTTACCGTGCATGAAGCTTGTTACTCATTGATCCAACCGCTTTACTGTTGAAGGATATGATCACATGTTTGTACGTTGCATCACCTATTTAGGTTCGAGCAATCAGATAGTATCAGTAGGTGTTAAAAAATGGTCGTGTCTCATCTCTTGGTACATTGAAATACACATAGTTACACTCTCTGATAGACTGATATTAATGTAGCTAACCGAAAAGGGTTTGTAAGGAGGGTCAGCGGCTTGACATTCCTAAAATCTGACGCCAACCACTTTACTCAATAAAATATTTTGATCTTATCAACTTGTCTAGTCTAGTCTTGTTAAAACTGTCTGCATAACATTCTTCAGTTTTTGAGCTTCAAAAACATAAGTAATCACCGATTTTTGAAAAGTGATGGAGTCTAGACTACAATTCGTTTAGAGATTCCAAATAATATGAATTACACTTTGTACTGGGTGATGGTAGGAAGTGAGATGAGTCTGCCAAACTGCGGCTATCTCAGATAGTCAAATGATAATCAATATGATGCTTCTCCTCTCTGATTCAGTTGGATTTGGATGAGAATTCCTGACTAGTGTGAATACGATCAAGCGGTAGTAACGTATAATGATAATCAATATGAACTACAATATATTTATTATTCAGTAGTGTATGGAAAGAAAACTCGCGAACAGCGTATTAGTCTAGATATCAGGATCGATGAAGAGATGAGTTTACAATCAGCGAAAGAGTGTAAAGAAACTTGTGATACAATCCCATGTGACTGAAACTTTAATATACTTCCAAGCGTGATGTTAAATAGTAGCTAACTGAAGACACGTAAATCGTAAAGGTTTTTCGTAGATAGCACTGATAAGACCGAAAAAATGTTCGCTTTTCAGCAACGTAGATGTATGTGAAGATTTTCTGAAACGTTGTCACTGAATCAGTTTTAGCGACAAGTAGCGTTTAGGATACAATTCAGTCATGCCAACTGAATTGAAGTGATTACAAAAGCAGCCGTTTAAATGTATTTAGTTTTCATTACAGTCTAACATAGGTTAAAGAAACTCAAAAACCTGAGGATACTGGTGAACTGTTTAGGATGAAAACAGTATCCACTCCTCTGGGGGATTTTAATGGTTTTCTAAATGATGTGAGTTCGTGGTGAATACTGCCTTTAAATTGTTCAGTCCTTAAAAATCATCGATTGAATGATATCAAACGATCGTTTATCACTTGTTTTGGGTTAGATTCCTCGAAGTTCTAATGAAATGTCGTGACCTATGGGGTCAAATGAGCTGGATTTACTAACAATTAATCATCGATTCTTTTGGATGGTGATTGCGCTACTTCACTAATTTGAAGAAGTAGGAAGCTGTAGACCACTGAATTCCAACCCAACGGCTGATTGACAATGGGCTCATCACTAGACCTGACGACCTTGTGATTTTGGGTGCATACTGATGAGAAGTCCCATTTTATGACAGAACGACTGTTCAGTGCTACCAGGTTTTCAATGGTCTATCAAATGGTGTCGATCCGTGATAAAAAGCTACATTGAAAGCAATCACCCTTCACAAACCACCAATTGACATACATCGCTTGCCAATTCAATTATAAGCCAATTTGTTTATCTTTTTTCATGATCATGTATAAATCACGTTCAATTTTACAAAAATCGAAATCATTGTGGAAAATCCTGTTGTTTAGTTGTTGTTGCTTGTATTATCCTGTCGTTGAGTGTACCGAATTGACTGGTCTCTATTGGCATATGGGCTCCTGCTTGGATTCCTTGATATTGCCTGTGGTTGAATTACATATTAACGATTGGTAGTGGCTAGTAGTTGAATGTAACACGCGCGTTTCATCCGTTTCAGGACTCATCAGCTAAATGTACCTGCCTCCGAGTGAGCGATATTGTTTCAGCTAGGACTTGAACTCGGGGCCGATCGCTTCAAATGCCAGAGCGTTACCCATGAGGCTGCCAAGTCACAATAGCCACGCCCATCCCCTTTTCCACTGTTAGCCACTATCTATGACAGATATATGTAGTCCTATTGTTTGTTTATTTTCAGCTATGGTGTTATGATCAATGTATATATTGTTTTTTAGGTCATAAAATCTGAAAATCCTGTCCACTTACTGACTTTTATCATGAATTATGTACAAAAGAATCTTTTCTATCCTCCTCATCTTTATTTTGTTGTTCGAATTCACTTTTATCAATATTTGCACAAACATATGCTTCTGTGTTGAACAAATCTGATGCATACTTTTTGATGGGTAAGTTTTTCATGATCTTTTTACCGATTATTTTCATCATTTTATTGTAAATTGACTTTACGTCTTACAATATTGTGGTATTGGTCAGTCATCGAGTATACAGTTCACGTTTCACTATTTTTTGGACTTATATATATATATATATATATATATATCCTCATTGATCACTGTTTTGTGAATGACAAAGTACTGAATAGCAGAACACAGTTAAAGACAGTAATTGACTGGGACAACAAAATAGTTGACATGATAATCAGTTATTTTATTAATTGCTCCATGTTAACTACGGTAGAAAATCAGTTCAAGTTAAACGATAAGAAAATCAGAAGTAATAAAAGCATATATCAGAAATGGTGAAAGTGTTTTTTTTTTTTACCCAGTTAAAAAGCAAATGAAAATGTATTGATTACCATCAGTACTGAAATATGTCACCGCATATCTTTGATAACCAATTTCTAATATCATAATACCTTAATCTGCAATCTGACTTGGGTGCATCCTCAGAATACTATGCAAACATAATTTGGAAAATATCTGTGTAATATGGAATGGACTGAGTTGAGTTTGTTTTTAATATCTATAACGCGCTATGCAGACAGGTAATAACACTGAGAATTGAAACCGTTTCTTGGTTAACCCACCATATATCTATAATTAAAATCCGTTACTAAGGTAGACAGTGGTTGAACAGTCACACTGAATGTATTAACCACTCTGGTGGATTAAGTTTAACAAGTTTACCGGCAAATTTACCTTATCTACCTAAGTTTTACCAGTGTGTTTTTCACTGGATAATTTCTTAAAAGTATCTGTCATCTGCATGTCTTTACTGGTAGCTGCTGCCTTGACGTGATGGTTTGACCTTGCATTTCATAATGACCCAACGAGATATGCTGATGGGACACTTGCTTCTTTAAGTTCCTATCAAGGGAGAAATGTTTGTTTCTTTTTCAGACTCCTCAAGAAGAACTAGCCTTTCATTGAGTTGTCGAACAGAAAGTGCACTTGCTGGTTGGATACCAGTTAATAGCCATACATGTGTTTTTTGACTGAATTGATCTGAGACTAGGCGATGCCTACTCGTAATCTCTACCAACGCACACAGCGAGTGCAATTCAGATTATGCAAAAGATGAATTCTGTGAGGAGCTGTCAATTTCGTCACAGAAAGCAGAGCGTTCAGCTGTAATCATAATGGCTTGTGACTTTAAGGCACAAGTAGAGGAGCTGGGCTAATCAGAAAAGTTTATTGGGGGTATTTATGGAATCCTATGCCAACGAACTGATAATGGTGATCGTCTGTTGCAATTTTGTCTCGATAATCTTTTGTTTTTGGCCAGCATTAACTTTAATCACGAGAAAAGATGGTCTTACGTGGGCTCCACTGACTTCAAGTCAGCGATGGACACAGACAAATCATATGCTACAAACCACTGTTGGAGAGGATCGCCACTCTTTCTTGGGTATCTGTTTGAGCTCCGATCACGCACTAGTACGAGCTCGGGTTTGTCTGCGTCAGATTGGTCTCAGGAAACAGGTGATAGTAAAGTATCTATGGTCGATTGAAAGATAAGAACTTCAAGTACGCATTTTTCATAGAATAGTCAAGTAAGCGTCTACCTGAACGTAACAGCAATGCTCATCCTGAAGGAACTTGCTGTGATATTAAGTCGGCTGTAGAAACGGCGGTTAAGACAGCAGGTTAGCAAACGTCATTGGAACTAATCTATGCGAGGGGACTGGTTGTAGCTGTCTCTGACCTCTATGAAGAGCGAAAACAGCTTAGGCGTAAATTGAATAAGAGTCTTCGCAATAAGCGTAAGTAGTAAAGGGTAGATAAAGCTAGAGATGGAGAAGGCATAAGCTTAAGTTGACACCCGGCAACTATTTCGGCCTATTAGGGTCACCGGCAAGAAGAAGACATTGGTTATGACAGCCATCATCGAAAAGGATAGGACGCTGATAACATCGCAGGGTAAACGGCTAGAACTTTGGGCAGAACACTTTAAAGCACAGTTTAACTGGTCATAAGCAACGCTTCAGTTACTCAACATCTAGCCTAAACCTGAATGGGACATAGGTGTCTGTCCTCGAACTCTTTTTGTGGTTGACAAAGCTGTATGGAGCCTGAAATGATACAAAGCAGCAAGACATGATAGTTTGCCACCTGACGTTTTCAACGATGGAGATAAGAAGTCGCTAATGAAACTGATGAATGTACTAAGTATTGTATGGGAATCAGAAGTAGTGCCAACATACTGGACTACTTCTCTTATCATCCCAGTCTATAGGAAGAGCACCGTGATGCAAGACAGAAAACATAAACAAAGTGGCGGAAAGTCGAGAAATGAGACCATAGGTAAATTCGGTAAGACGACCATTTTTAGATAATGTGTGGATGCATCTACTCCATTGAAATCAAATTCTGAGTCGTATTACTCAAAGTCTGTAACCACCACGGTCTTTAAAATGATGACACGCTTACCAATATGAAGCGTTCAACAGGATGATGCACTCACTCGAGGCTTTTTCCCGTGACACTATAAAAAGACTTCGTGCCTGAGGAAGACGGAAGCAGATTTCAGGTCAAGAAGTACAGCTAGTGTCTGACACGTAGGTGTGTCCGTGTTTCTTGACCTAGTGGAAGGGTGAAGATTTAGTGGATACACCCACGACCGGTTTTTTTTCTCTTCCTTGAGCTTCGCTTAGGGGATAAATGATCATCGTACCTAGAATTTTAGATACTATCTTTGTCAGACTGGTTCCATTGTGGTTGTCACACAAAGAATTTTTTCCTTCTTTGAAAACTGAGACAATCAGCGATTGAGACCAGACACAGGTAATCATGTCTGATCCGCATACGGTAGCTACAACTTCACTCATTTTAACTAATAATAATCTGGAAACCTCCCTAAATACATCTACTGTCAGTCTTTCGGGTTCTGCTACCCTTCCTCATTTCAGGTTACTTGTAGCCTTCTCAACTTCTGCAAGAGTAAGAGAGCCTATTTCAGTGTTCTATTTAGAATGTAACTGGGTGGCGAGTAACGGAATAATATTGGAGGCCAGTTGAACTTTTTCTCAGAGTGCTCCATCTGGTCGTCTCATTTGAGATTGAACTTCAGATTTTCGTTCTCTGCTATGGTCATTAACGTTTGTGCACCGGTTCCCTTGATCTCTCCACTCTTTCTTGTCGCCGTTGTCTCTTGCATCTAGAGTTCATTACGCAGCACTATTCACTGTCACTGGTTAGACCTTTTGTTAAAGTACCATCGGAATTCCTCTGCTACTCCTTTTGGTCACATCTGTATTACTGTATGGATTTTTGATATTCGGCATATATGTGTATATCACTTGTGTTTTTCAATATTTGAGTGTCTCCGTCCTACAGTGATGATATTCTCATTAAATCCAATATTTTAACTTCCGAAACACTACATACTTTCTGCTTGGTTTACGGTAGCCGTGGCTTATCCAGTGATTGTTTTTTGTCACTGGATCTTCAGTGCTGCTACATTCACATGTCTCAAGTGATCAGCCTATGTTTTGTTGACTTGTTTTCTTGTTGGCGTTTTTTCCTCCTTAGGTCTCGAGAGATATTTTATTTGAGTCTTGGTGTATAAGGTTACACTCTCAGCCTGTAAAAATGTTCACTCTTTAAGCTGTCCATTTCCCACCCAGTTTATTGTTAGTGTTGAAAAACACTGAAACCTCAGTTCTACTTGCCACCTAAGACTCTAGATTTTATAAGTGAAACATTTTGAATGAAGCTCCTTGTAGTCGAAGTGATAAACGTGGACGTTTTAGTCTAATTGTGTTAAGTGTGATAAGGGATACTCACGTATGTCGGTGAATAGTGACCGTGACACATCACTCGCTTTTCGAATTTCATAAACGTTTATAAAAGTGAATAAAGTGATAATTGGCTTTCAACATAATTGGAAACTGAATTGTGACCAAGTAGAGCATAGCAACAAGAATGAATAGCAAACTACTTAGGAAGTAAATAGTGTCAAAACCGAAAAAATGAAAAGAAAAAAGGCGGGGTAAGGGGGGGGAGGTAGAGGAGACTTAAAACTAAGACCGTGAAAGGAGAAGAGGTTAAACAATCTTCTGCTGCATACACAATTCAGGTTTCTTCATATGGATGGCAAGAGCTTCGGCGATGCAGAGAATACGAAGACATACAGCCTTCGGGAGATTTATTTTAACTTTATGGATGAATTTGAACGAGGAGGTTCTTGAGATAGGGTGATTCATGTTCGTGGTGTATTCAATCGTACCACTGCTTATCCCTTCATTGTTACCTCTTTCACTTCCTAAGTAATTTGCTGTTCATTCTCGTTGCTATGCTCTGCCTGTTCATAATTGTCTTTCATCACATCTGTCATGTGATTCATTCTTCCTATTAGTCTTTATCGTATTTTTTCTTCTCTACAGATATTAAGAAGCATTTGTCTTCCAGTTTGAATCATTTGTGGCTGATGATCGACGAAAATTCTTCTGATCTCCTGGATATATTTATCAGTTTTTGGATTCTTTGGTCAATCCGTGGCATGTTATCATCGTACACTACTGATAATAATGAGCATGTCCATCATAAAGAGTTAAGTGATTATCTTATTCAATCAATGATTCTTAAGTTCACGTTCAGTGATACTGCTGATGAAATATCTAGTTTCCAAAAAGCTTTATCTTCTCCTGGTTGGATTCAGTGTTCAATTAGTTGTTTTAAACAAGCTAACTGCATACTTTTAGATTCATTGAGTTCAACTTCTTCTTTGAATACTTTCAGCCACTGCAATATTACAGATCTTTATATTCAAAATATACTTACACATGTTATTGAACCTATTCATGATCATCTTGATTTATTGATCAATCACATTAGATCTCAGGAAGTAGATCTTGAAAATAACAACAGTTTTGCATCATTTCGAGGTAATTGTTTTGATGATTATTTCAAACGTATTTATCAGCTTGTAGTATTTATATCATATTTATGAGAAGAATTATTTAATATTTCATAGTTTAGTTCTCCGACACACTATAAACTATATAGATTTTGTACACTTTTCTTTAGTTGATTATCAGTGTGCTCATTCTACATTGTCAGGCATTATCCTTTCCTCTTTAGCTTTTTGATTTTCGCTTTCAATGATTTACCTTAGAATTGGGGAATCTCCATATACGTACATATAGTACATTCATAACATACTTTTGAAAAGCATACACATTCGTCCATTAATAAGATTGATAATAATAGTCCTTTTATTTCATTTGTCTATTAGTTTCATCTGTAGTGTTCATCAAGTATCATCAAGTTGGACTGATCATACTGTTACTTCATTCTTCGTAGTATTATCAACTATGGCTTTTATTGTCAGTTTTCAGATAGTAAATCACTCGTATAACAGCTCTAGTGTATGCAGATATGTTTGTGTGGTGTGAGCCACTTTCGCCGCCTAGTAATGCTTTTGTGTGTAAATTTCTGTTTGGACAAGGCGAGCAGTAAAGAAGTAAAACAGCTGGTGAGTTTGTGGACCAGTTTTGTGGTATATAATGGTATGGCTTGGACACTACTATCTCTCAAAGCGATGAAAAAGATGAAAATAACACAAATCTATGGGGTGAACAGGTGTCTGAAGAGATGTAATCTAATGATCGGTCACGGGAGTGCAACCAATTTCATGTTGTCTAATCCTGAGTCCAGACCGAATCCTATCGATCATGTTTGCAATGTGGCAACCAAGCTAGGAAGCTCAGCATCGCGGTGCACATTAGTAGATGTTAGTTGTTTGGAAGCAATCGGCAGGAAGCTCTGAACCCAGGTTTCGTGCCTTTTGGCACTCGTCAGCAAGGCGTATTTACAACCTCGACGGAACTGATGTCCCGCCTGACATTCGAACCCACGTCACCCAGTGTTGTAGTCAGCAACTTTACCACTGAGCTATTCGGGCAGATTGTCTCCAACCAACTAACATCTACTAATGTGCACTGCGATGCTGAGCTTCCTTAGCTTGGTTGCCACGTTGCGAATATGATCGATAGGATTTCGTTTGCACTCAGGACCAGACAACATGAAATTGGTTGCACTCCCGTGATCAATCAATACATGTAAGCCAGTTGTACAGGAGGTCAATCGCGGCCCGAATAGCTCAGTGGTAAAGTCACTGGCTACAACACTGGGTGACGCGGGTTCGAATCTCAGGCGGAACACCAGTTCCGTCGAGTTTGTAGATACGCCTTGCTGACGAGTGGCAAAAAACACGAGATGTAGGTCGAGCAGGGCTTCCTGCCGATTGCCTCCAACCAACTAACGTCTACTAGAGATGTAATCTCTTTGGGTGAGATCCTCCGGTACAGTTAAAGTATACACTCTGAGATTTCAGATCATCTGAAAGGAATTCTACCCTACTGACCAGAGTTTATCTACTATTTACTGTTTTATGAAACCTGAGCGCTTTGTTGTTTATGCGTGCTTATTCTCCATCTTTTATCGTTTTTCTAGTTTTTGTTTTTCAAGCTCTCCTTAGATGTATTAGATAATGTCTGTTATTGTATCAGGTTTTACATTGTTCTTGCCTGTCTGTTATACAATCAGTCAATCAATCAATCAACTGTCCATTCAAAGATATGCAGTCATAAAATATATCTTATCCATTATCGTTAACATCAAATTATTATAATAGTCAAACTGAATATGTTTATTCATAAAGTCATATCGTTGACTGATTGGTCGATTTTATTTGATTATTTTTCGAAAGAACCCTTTCAGAAAAGGTTGTCATAGTTTAGATGCGCAGCATGATATTTATTCATAAATAGTGTGTTTATTTCTCTACAAACAATTAAATTGGTGACTGTATTTCTGATAACAGCAGGCAAACAAAAGGGAACTCTTGGGAATTCTTCGATACATTCCGGTATATCGTACATCTGTTAGGGTCTTCGGAAAGAAGCGTAGTAGTGGTGGGGTAGACTGAATTAGAGAAATCTAGTTTACCTGTTAAAGGTAATTTGTTCCTCATAAAACATATTTCAATGTAATATTCATCACGAACTGATATCAGTTGGAAAAACATTAAAGACCCTGAGAGCATTGGTCAGGCATTTCGTCCTGATATGGGACTTCTCATTAGTACTCACCCACGACCCCAACCCGTCAGGGATCGAACTCAGGACCTTTGGGTTTCACGGCGAACGCGTTAGCAATCCAACCACTGGGTTAGAGTTTAGTGGTCCGAAGTTTTCTACCTCTATCAATTCGCAACATAACATGGTTGTCCCAGATTGTCAATGGTTCTCTAATTGATGTCAGTCCATGGTGAATACTACCTCAAAAATAAAAATGCCCATTAACCTAAAACAGATTTCAACTAAAATTTTGTATGCAGCCTTTCGAAATGAAATGTACCTAATGTTAGAAATGCTGTTGCATGTGCATGTTGCATTTGCACGTCCGTATATGGCTCAAAGCAACAGTCAAGCATTTCATGGACTAGTATTTCGTCTGGATTTGACTACTCTTAGTCTTCTTTCAACCCAATATTCTTTCGACTAACATTTCACATCGAAGTCGGCAGTGACTCGGTATGCGCTTGCAACAGACGAGATGCCTTACCAGCTTATGGCATTTTGTTAGCATGGTGTTCTGGTGGTGTCTAGGGGAACCAGGCAATTAAAGTTCGTAACTGACAAGATGATCTATTGTTTAAGTCCCATCACTACTGAGGAATCGAGCTAGGAACAGAAGTGTGTGGTGCTGATTTGTAAGATTTCTCCGAAAGCAACGAAATATATTGCAATGGATTTAAAATCTGCTTATCGACACTTCAGTCTGTGGTAATCTCATTTTTGTTTCACAGTTACTAAGTGTAGACTGCTGAGAAAAGGTGCCATATCTCGAAACCAGAATAGTGAAGAGTTTTATATTGAATCTCGTACAAGAATCAATTTAAATTATTATTACACTGGCTTATAGTAGAAAAACACAGACAAAGTAACAAGTTATTAAAGCTGTTAAAGTAAACAAGATCCGAAATTCCAATCATGAAATGGGAACGAGTAAGTTAAGAGCGATAAATTGTTCTAATTTTACGGGAAGGTAGATAATATGTACATCAAATCCATTTCACTTGAAAATCTTATTTAAATTTCTAATTTCAACAGAATTACAGTGATTCTATTCAAATTATAAAACAGAGTTCATTAAAAAGTACAATGCAAGATCACATTTTTCAGTTAAGTTCTACTATTACGAGGTAATTTGAGAATAAAGTTAATTAGCAAATTTTTGTGTTCAATAACAGTACTTTTAAGGTGGGATGGTAAGCTCAGTGATGCATTTGATGTGAAGACAGGAGTAAGACAAGGCTGTTGCCTACTATCAGCGATGATCTTCCTGATTGTGATCGACTGGATCATGCAACAAACCGTGGGGAGCCAGAAGATGGGCATACGTTGTTTAATCGATGAAAAGAGCCTAGAAGAAGATTTGGATTTCGCCGCCGCCGCTGATGATGCTTTATGTCTAATGTCTTGTCGCACAAACTCAAAGATCTACAGGCGAAAACTAACAAGTTGGCAGAAGAGGCGAGGCAGCGAAGACGAGACTTCTATTAGGTGAGTGTAGAGAAGACAAAGGTAACGAGGATACCCAACCAACACCACCACCAACAACAACAACAAGCATCAGTGACCATCAGCGGGAGAAATTTAAAGGAATACGTCTATTTCCCTACCTGCCTAGGCAGTATCGTTTCAACTACAGGTGACGGCACAGATGAGGACGTCAAAGCGAGCCAGGATAGGAAAAGCAAGACAGGCTTTCAATAATTTGGAATCAGTGTGGAGATCTACTGCACTAAGCACCGAAAATGGGACCGGGATTTTCAATACTAATGTCAGTCAAGTCAGTGCTTCTGTATGGTTCAGAGACCTGGCGCATTACGAAAAACATTTCTGACAAACTGCAGACATTCATCAACAGCTGCCACCTATGCTCACTCTTTACTGAAGATCAGATGGATAGCCAGAAAGAATAAGCAACAAGGGACTCTGGCTAGCTAGCAACGAACCAACCAAGAACCTATCACTCAACAAATATGCAGAAGAAAGTGGAGATGGATTGGACATACACAGAGAAGGCTTATTGGGGACACCACCACCTGGCGGTCGGGTAGAATCCAAAGGGGAAACGACGAGTTGGGCATCCGAGGGTAACAAGGAGGATATCATGTGAGGAAGAAATGAAAGGTTGTGGGCAGTCGTGGAGCCAGGTTGAAAAGATCGCAGAGAACAGAGTGGAATGGAGGTGTGTTACTGAAGCTCTATATTCCACTAGGAACCGATGGGAAAATAATGATAATAATAAAGTTTAAAATGTATCTAAAATCAATGAACGTTTATGTAAATAAATATTTTATTGTACTGTACGCGTTTTTCATAACAGTTTTTAGTTATCTAAGTAGTATCTTCTAAGTAATCACCTGTCTAAGCTGTGGTTTTATTTAGTTTAAACATGCTTTTTATTTGATATCATTCGGTATTTAAATAGATAACCTTTCAGAGACACCACGTTATCTCTAGTCCTTATATAGATTTGTGCAACATTTCTTGAATTTATACCTCTTTAAAAAAATTTGTTCAAACTTGTTTAAATCACTAACAAATGAACATATTAATATTTGCATACTTTACTCACTAAGCTAATATTTTATCGCTGTCCACTCACTCAGTGATTGGAGACTGTAGATGGCTTAGAACCGATGTCAGTGGCTCAGATGTATACATATATTATCATCATCTTAATGACGCTATACCGAATTTCATCATTTTCTCACTATTCCTTTCTCTCTTTTCGTACTTTATATTTCTTTTGACTGAATTTTGTTATCTTCATCTTGTGCCTCACTGCCTTTTTACTTGATGTATTGTTGTGAGGTGTGGCAACTGGGACTGTTACTCAGTAATGCGTGGTCCTTTGCTGCTGATGATGATGATGATAGTGTAAAGCTGTTGTGCATTGATCTTATCATTTAATCATCAATAGCACTCTACTTTTACCTAATCAACTGGATACTGTCATGATTCCCTATGACTCATATTCTACTGCCTAAACAAGTACTAAGTTACACTGTGGAAATAGCTAACACTTCACATTAATCTTCCTACTTTTGTATAAAAAAAATCTAAACGTTAATTTTGAACTACTTATAATGTATATTAGAAACATCATCCATACAACCACTTTATATAGTGTAAACTGTTGCCCGTCAATACTTATTTCTAAGTTCAAACTTTAACTGTTATGAACAGCATAAAGAGATGTATGTGTATTAACAGCTGTGTTATGATATTCTTTTTAATAATTCTTTAATTTTCCTATTCACCTCTTTTCTATACCAGTTTTCTGCTCTAGAATGTTCGCATTTCTGGATATAATTACAGGTGTTCAGGCTATAAGTATTCATAAATATATATGAAAGTAGAGCATAAATAAGAAAAGAAGGAATTGAAACCTATTTGATGTTTTATATTATGTATATTTCGAATTTAAATAACCAACTGCTATGGTTACTATCATATAAACTTGTATTAGGTTATTTCATACATCAGTCATAGTTTCAATGATTTAGTGAATAAACAAAAATAAAACTAGCGGAATAGGTATTTTCTATTTTCAACAGCGTTAAATACTTTAGCTATTGAAACTACTAATCCGTTTGCACTATACACTTTATAACTCGATTACTCCAGTAGTAGAGTCTGATTACCGTATTACAGAATACACTGCCAAATTACATGGAATGTAGCAATTCACATACAAAATTTTCAGCCTACACAAAATCTTGAATATACCTTTTATTTAATAAGTATTAGTTACCGTGCTCCCTAGGTTTAAGTCTTTGTTGCCATGGTATCATTACATTCATCAAATGATTGGATTTTCAAGGTCTAGAATGTGGTTTTGACAGCCAATTCGTTTTACATTTTGAGAAAGTGTGCGATAAAGCAACACTGAAAAGAAACATTAATTTTTATAGCCAAATATCTAAGGTCAGCGTTTTACAGGTACTTTGTAATTAATACTTCATACTGCCTTTCAAAGGTTATGTATCATCCTCATAACAGATTAATTTTTCTGTTTCAACTCAACGACTCACTCAGATCGATATTTTTCACGTTAGTGAACTAGTATTTTTAACGTATTGTTGTAAACCTAGAAAAAGTAACACTTACTGCCTGATTTAAAATCGCCTTTCTCAATCAGTAGGCCTCATCAGCCGAATTATTTCAGTTTTAACACATGTGTGAATATGCTGTTTTGTGACCATTTTCAGAAAATGGAATATTATTTACACTATCGTTCGTAAGGCGAAAATTTTAACGAGTGTATTTTTATTCACAGACAGTGCTTTACGGTAAACATACCCAGTGAATGCTGATGTGCATTTTAAAAGCAGCTTTAACTCTTGCTATTAACCGGTTCTGGAACTAATTTAGCGCAACCTTTCTCGTTTCTATCAATATTCGTATTTCCAATTTTAGTAACTCTTGATTATTTACATCATTATTTCCGAAACATCATCACGTGATTGGTAATTCGATTAAATTGTGTACCTATATATTAGTATAGAACCCAAGATTGAAGACCCAATTGAAAAGGAATATGTTTCTTCGCTCAATCAGTCTTTTTCTAAATGTCAAAAATAAAGGTACAAACTGACATAACGTGATATACTGATAAGTGACTGAACCCTAACTTACAGAGTTCAGTTTTGATGTTAACTCGATTCCTCTGAACTAGGGGAAGAAAATCATCAAGTACATTTAAATTTCAAGTGGAGAGAATCAGCGCAATGAATAGATAATGCTTGATTAAGATTCAAAGAAATGAAAACGTAAATTGAGTCTTAAAAAAGCCAGAGATTATTATATATATGTCTATTGGTTCAAAGCGGTTATGATATGGTTTGAGAATTAGTGAATTAATAATACAGTAGAACGCTGATTAAGTTTCTTCTACAAGCATACAAATATCTTGATGGTTTCACTTGCTTTGGCTATTTCTTACAGACGGTGTTTGCCTACTATTTGTAACAGGTGGTTTCGTATATGTTATTCTACATAAAACACCTTGGACTGTAGGTTGATTTCTATCCTGACTTGATGTTAGTTGAAGATGCCTTGAAATTCAGACAGCATTGTATTGTCTTAGTTCCAGATTTTTTAGTACTTAAAACTTATAAATGACAGGTAATATATCATTAGTAAATCCAGGTTTTCTTAGTAGACAGTAATAATTTTTGAAAGGTTCGAAAATGTTAGAAGATTGTCATCTTAATACTAAGTTATCAGTTTTATTTTATTGATTCCTTTTCACTAACCGCCAGATTCAATGTTGATGCTCTATTTGAACATGACGGTTCATTTACCCTCAGAATTTCTAACTGACCAGTTGTTGAGTAAAGTGAGTAATTTATATACTTCCTTCTCGTTAATATTTTTGGTTTTCGAATAACCCAAGACTGATGAGATTTACAAGATTATCACGTGTTCTCAACAGCTGTAAATGATATGCTTGTATTTAGCTCAAGCTTTAATCTAGACGATATTGTAAAGTAATAGAATAGTGTAGTAATCATTCTTATTTAATTCTGTTTGCAGTCGATACCGAATCATGATTTAGTGTCATATCGTTATATTCTGCAGATTTTGTTCAGTTTATAGTGCAAAAGTGTTCGTGTTAGTTTTTTCTCAGCATCATTTCTCTGTGCATAAAATCAATCAGTTGAGTTTCATATGTTGATTAACCCATGACTGAAAATGTCATAATAATTTCAACGTAACACAGTACACAGTTAGAGGATAAAGTAATTCTGAAGGTTTCTAGTCATGTATATTTCACCTAGTTTAAATTTTATTATGATTTCTATCGGTAAAATAAAGCATTTCGAGTTTAGAATTTAATATGTTGCTGTCGTTTGAATGATCATTTTTCGAACAATGAGAAACATTAACGGGATAATTACTTTAGGATAACTGTTGGGTATAGTAATGATGGGCAGTGGAACCCAGGATGCGCATTTCGTCCTATGTGGGACTCATCAGCCAGATGTACCTGTCTCCTAGTAAATGATGTTGTTCCCATCGGGACTCGGGGGCGATCACTTCAAACGCGAGTGTTATCCCCTACAGCACCGAACCGCAATAGCCATTTCTTGTGCGACGGGTATAGGTTCAGTGTTATTGCTTGTATTACGCCGAATCGATCAGTCTCTAATAACACTAAAACTACCCATCGCCTAAGAAGTGGCTATCGTGGCTCGGTGGTGTAGTGGATAACACTCTCGCGTTTGAAGTGATCGCTCCCGAGTCTCGGTGGCAACAGCATCACTCACTGGAAGGCAGGTACATCCAGCTGACGAGTCCCACATAGGGCGAAATGCGCATCCTGGATTCCACTGCCCATCATTACTACACATAGTTAAAAGACAGGGAATATCGAGGCATCCACACAGGAGCCCATATGCCAACAGAGTATGCTTAATCTGGTTCTTTTATTAATTACTTTTTGTAGAATTTTAAGATGAAGCTACAAATAAATCATGTTCATTTTATCCATTTTTTCATAATAATGTTCTATTTATTCTAACTGTTGAATGGTAATCAGCTTGTATTTATGTTGCTACATTCACCCAGGTGATTCCATTTGCTTTGTTCGCGGTCACATCATCTTCTAATATTCGAACTCAACTCGCTGGATTGCACTTTATATCAATCATCAATAAAAATCCAATGCGAAATTTGGAATTATGCAATTTAATCTCAGACAGTCAAGCTGAAGATCTATTTGGTAGATTGCCAAAGTTAATTGAAGCATCTAAAAGTGATGAGGTTTGTATATTTTCATTTCCCTTTCCATTAAAATCTTTTTTACTTCAGCTTATGTATATTTAGTCTAAATGGTAGTTTTGATTATACATGGAAAAGCTATTTTGACATCCGTAATTGCAATGTTAACCAAAATGAACTTCAGTTTGATCCAGAACCATAAGCATTTTTCATGGAAATTGCAAACAATTGCAGGATGTATGATTGCAAGGTCAAGTACATAAGTCAAAGCAGTCGACGAGGGTAGGTTAGAATAACAGAGCACAAAAACTTGGCTGAACCAAGATTAATAGATCCTAATAAGATAAGAAATCTACAGAAAAGCTCTGCATGCGATGACACACAATCACACAGTAGGGTGGGATAGGGCGACAGTGTCGAAAACTAACTTGGTTGGGTGGAGGGAGAGATTGATAACCGAATCCTTGTTTATCGAATCAACACCATCCATCCATCCAGGTCAACCTAAGACCAGGCATTACTACGTAACAGTCCGAGTTGCCACACCTCATATCAATACATCAAGTAAAAAAGCAGTGAGGCGCAAGGTGATAACAAAATTCAGTCAAAAGAAACATGAAGAACGAAGAGAGAGAAAGGAAGAATGGGGAAAAAGGTGAGATTCGGTATAGCGTTGTTTAGATGATGATAATGTATGTATACATCTGAGCCACTGACATCGGTTCTCAGCCATACCACCTAGTGTCTCCAATCACTGGCTCCTTTTGTTCTCGTGACCCTAACCACCTAGTCATTTTGATTGCATGTATTTGGCATTCGAATCAACACCAAATACATGCAATGGAAATGATTCTGCACCTGTCCCAGATATATGGAAAATTCTACTACTCTTGTCATCGCAGAGAAGAAGAGAAAATTGGCAATATATAAATTCTGTCTTGAAGTTGTGGTGTTATCTGATATGAATATGGACAATAAATTATGTCCGAAGCGTTGTCCAGTAAATGCTACTGTTTCACTATGTGATATTACTAATAAACAGACTAAAATGGAATTATATGTAACGATCCTACTAATTTTTGCCCAATCATCTGAAAATTGACAAAATGTTGTAATTATCTTTTTGTTGGATGGGTAAAAACCAGTCAGAGTGTTGTCTGCGTGGTAACAGATAGTTGAACTGTTCATGATACCGGATTTCGACAATTCACTGAAATCCATATAACCGTTATTCGAATGTTAACGAATAGTGCTATAGGCCATTAACTGATAGTTCGTCAGTACTTGCACTCTATGCTTGAAGATATATAATGACTACCAGGCTCAATACTGTTATGACCTTTCATCATTTTGTATTTCATTTACTTTAGATTTCACGCTGTTGACCATTATGATCGCATTGAATGACTGATACACGTAGTTGAAAAGCTAACTGATAAACCATTTGAAATAATAATTTTTATTATGCAAGGTAGTATTGATCATGAACTCGCATCATTCGGAAACTCAATGAGAATGTAAGAACACTGGACGACTGTTTTGTCCTAACATAGGACTCCTCGGCCGTGTTCACCCACAACCACATTTAGGATTAAACGCATAATAATCAGGCCATGTGTCTAGCGCTTTGCCAGTAGGTTAGGATCCAATGGTTGACACTTTCCTACTTCCCTCAAGTTACGATATAGTGCGACTATCATACAATGTTATCGGCAAGTACTTATCCTCAAATCCGACTTGTTCAATCCCATAAACTACAGCTTTTCACTAGAACTTGAAGAAATCTCCGTCGATCGACAAGTCTTTTGGGAGTGTCTCAATGGCAGGGATACCGAGTAAGTGGATCATTATGTTAAAGGGTCTCTACTGGAACACTCGAGAGCTTGTTAGAGCCTATGATGAGTTGGCAGGTAAGCTGTGTACATCGAGTGTTGTCCGTCAAGGACGCCTACTCTTTTCACTCCCATGTAAGTTTATCATAGAAGTACTTATAGAGGTTCTTCTCTCATCGTCTGACTTTACAGGGATCGATGTTATCACATGTAAATCCTTGGCAAGTCTAGGATACACAGATGACATTGTCCTATTAGGTGAGGATACTGACGAGATGAAGAGTCTTCTGTACACCTTGAGTGGCAGTTTATAAATGTTTGGCGTGCGTCTTCAGCGATTGCCCACCAAACAATTGACAGTGAAGTGGCTGAGGGCGCTGAACACTTTACCTACCTGAGAAATCAACCAAGATCAGTGCCCGACGATGCAGAAACCTCGAATGACATTGGCCAACTTACCCTATCTATGACGCCGTCGCAATGTCCGAAAGTACTGTGCTACAGTTCACTCTATCCTACTGTATGGTTGTGAAACATCATCATTGGAGGTAGAAGAAGTGAGAAGGCTTCCAGTGTTTTACCGCCGTCAGCTTCCTGGAATAGATCGTGTCGTGGTGTCACCACGTCAGCGATGCAGAAGTCAACTGTAGAGTTTCAGGAAGGAGATGAATGAAATTCAGTTGATGATGTTGTAAACCTTAATCAGCTGAAATGACTGGTACATGCGTTGCACATGCCTTGTTAACCGAAGCGGGCCCAGCCTGGAAAAAAGCTCGGATCGAACAGGACGAAACATAGCCTCAGTGCATGCAGTCTTTGACTGCTGATCTGAGCCATGTAGAGCGACGCACAGTAGCCGGTTTGGGTCCATGTAACAACAGAAACCAGTGGTTGGAGACTCTAGGTGATAAGTCTAATAATCAATGTCAGTGGCGCAAATCTATCCATACGTTATCTTCTTCTTAAGCGCTATACTAAATCCAATATTTTCTCCTTCCATTCTTCTATTGTTTTTGACTTTCTTTATCTTTCATCTTATAGCTTTGTTACATAATGTGCTGATATGAGGTGCGGCAAATTGAACCTTGACACAGTAATGCCTAGTCCTATGTCGATACTGATAATGATACGACACGAAGTTGCAACAATGAATGATAATGATTAACGATTGAGAACTCAAGGGTTGAAACGATGCAATCCGAGTGATTCGCAAAATGAAATCAAAAGACTGGTGTTCAACTAAATTCATATTATCTCAAACTGAAAAACGTTTGGTAGTAAAAACGGACTATATATATGCGGCACTTACAAGTTATGTGAAATGTAATCCAAGTGCGGGGAAAAGTGGGCAGACAAAAACTATACGTAGTATGAAATGTAAGGGGTTATACGGATCCCTAACATCATGTATCTTATGCCTAACCTGAAACAGTCAGCAGCAGTTGTTAGGATTTACTAAAAGGTGATTAGGAAAAAAGCAACTATTAGTTAGAGTATTTCCCTACTTACACAGATATGCAGTAGAGTTGTAGCTAATTGGTGTAGATATATCTTTACCTAACTTTTATCTATCGTAGTCGCTCAACCTTAGTGTTAAGGAGGCAAGAGAGAATAATAAGTCGAACAATTTGTGAAGACTGCTGCATAAATTTTACAGAATCATGCCGCGAAAGGCCACCTTGGACGGAAGCTAACTGGGTGACAGAAGAAAACGTGCAGAGGTTAGTGCCACCTGACCAGGATCGTAGGCACTTTTAGCATTGAGCTCCCTTGTCGATTGGAATCTCATCGACGCCAGAGGTAGTCGAAGTTTTTAAAGACTAAACTTGCTAGTCCACCCCCTGATATAAATAGAGAGATTACAGTTAGTTCAGATATTACAAACGCTTCCATAGAGTTAGAAAAGGATAAACAGTAGTCGTTTTCAGATTATAGTCCTTGTTGACGCATAAGTGATTGGATGAAGTTTCCTGGAATTGGGCTATCTGATCATGCACAAACTTGAAACGAATGACAATCGCCTTACATTTTTGACCCTTCTAAAGAAAACTGGTTTTCAACTGAAAGACTAGCATAAGCATCTTGAAGTTATTTAGTGAAATTCCAATTCACCTCTTTATTAGTGATATCATATGTCATATATTACCGTCCTTTTTGTCATTGTATTCATTTTCAAAGCAAACCTTTTGATAACCTTAACGTGCTGTTTTTTTAAATTTAAAACTAGTTGTGTATATAAATATGTTTCTTTCTATATGATTCTTTTTTAGGAGGTAACCAATTACGACAGGAAGAATGTTCTCAATACATTGACGTTTATTCGTCTAACAATTGCACAGTGCTTACTTAGTCTTATAAAATTGCCTCTACAGATAATCAATCGCCATCGTGACATAACTATCTTACCCTTACTTGATCAACTTGTTGATGATCCTAACAGATTTGTACGTATAGAAGCTGTTCGAGCACGTAATTTATGGCTTATATGACACAGTCAGTAAGAGGAGGATAGCAAATAGCAAAAACAGTTGTTAAGACAATAATTTCATGGTTCAATCGTGATGAATGCTTTGATGAACACTTTTATACAAATATCATTCTCTATGTGTGTATTTGTAATCAATCTTTCATATGCTCTCGCCAAAATAAACTTCATATTCTCGTTATTAGTTGTAGTAAGTAATAGTAAATAATGAGAATTACTAACCTGCACCACACTTAGAATTGTTAATGATAGTAGTGTGGACAATACTCATAAGCGTGTATGTAAGTAATAATAAATATTCAGATGGACAGTTGGCAGAGGAGGGCGCAAAATGTAGAGTGCAAGAATACCCCACACTGGAATACTGAACAGGAAAACGTTTACAAATGCGACCATTTTTTGTAAGGTTTAATATTTTTATTATTATCGATTCCTGCTCCACCAGACTTCTCTTCATTCATGAAATGTGTTGTTGCCTTTAGCTACTACTGATTGATTGGTAAATAGACAAAAAGATAACACATACCATGTGGTACAACTGTGTATTGTTATAAGTTGACACGTTATAAACATTATCATAGTGATGAAAAAAACCAATTAAAACGGAAAAAAACGTTTAACGAATGCTCTTTTAATGGTAGTAAAGAGCTAGTAAAAAAAGAAGAAAGAATACCACCATATTGCAATTCTGTTAACACTAAGACAAAGAATGATTGTATCCTAACGAACGGGATTTATTGAAAAAAAGATAATGTACGAAAAATCCTTATCAAGTCATAAAGATAAGTTCAATGTCTTGTACTCTGTAAATGTTTACCAAAACAACTGGCTTATTATCATATACGTATACCAACCATGGATATGGATTAGATACTTGAAATTTCATACAATAAGCTACAATTATCCTTCTGTTTAAAAACACTTCTCATGGTGTACCGAAGTAAATAATAGTAAGGCGAACAATTTTCTGTCGTGTAAACTTGATAAATGGCAGTTATCAGAGGTATTTCCCAAATGCTGAAATCAGATTACGACAGGTGAGGTAAATCTAGCTTACGCAAAAATAAAGCGCTACAGGTAGAAATAATTCGAAAGATTCAACGAAACTAGATACGTGGTATACGAATTTCTACCTAAAAGTAATACTAGAATCAAAGCATTATTTAAGACAGAAGTGGATATACTGTTCAACTAAAAAAGAATAAAATAAAATATTGGAATCAGTGACAAAATATACTTGTCTTGAATACAAGTCTTTCTTTTTAGAAGATGAACTTTTACTCAGTCTATCTACTAAAACAATATTCAACTAGATATCAGCAAGTGTGATATATATTAACTTTATGAATGTTATCGAAATTATTGATGACACTATTTGTTATAGTCTTGTTTTTCAGAATGATATCACTGATACGCAGAAATGAATGAGAGTAATACTAGGTTTACCGATTTCTAAGGTGTTTTGAAACTGAGTTATAGTTTGGCTTCCTTTAACCTACATAAACCTAACAGCTAGGTTTCCTTAAGTGGTTTTTTTTTGAAGTGCAAATGAATTTATTGAGGTGCTATAAACATTGGACGAAAATACCATTACATCTGTGAATGTTTATCAACAATTTTACTTGGAACAAAAAGTTGCTCATTGGGATGCAGACTCATCTGTCTGGCGTATTGTACACGAAAGTAATGAACTTCTGGAAAATTTGTTAAACACTGTCTTTCGCAAAATAAATAATAGGTGGGACTTTTCTGTCCTAGGTGCAGTCAATAAACTGATAGTAAATCGTATAAGGTGTATTTTCACATGTGTTATCTCCGCGTAGTATATTAGAACAAATAAGAAACTGAAGGCAGTTGTAAAAACTGAGAGTTGTTAAGTCAAGATCACTATTCTTTTCATGACAGGAAACTGTGAATTTGAAGGAGAACATCTAGGCCATATCTATTACGAATGTCCAGAACGCAGTTTATTGAATCATTATAGACATAAGCTTCAAGATAATCTTAGTATGTTCAGTAAAACAAAAAACATTTGTTTGTACGTATCTTCCTTAAAATATACTGCGTAACTTTTCTTTCACTATGCAGTTTTTGAAGATTGGGCGGAAATTATTGCGCTTTCCACTATATGTTACATTCAGATCAACCTAAGACCAGGCATTACTGCATAACGGTCCGAGTTGCTACACCTCATATCAGTACATCAAGTAATAAGCAGTAAAGTGGAAGATGAAGAAAAGAAAAAGCAGTCAAAAGAGATATATAGTACTAATAGAGAGAAAGGAAGAATGAGAAATTGTGAGATTCGGTATAGCGTTAAGATGAGGATAAAGTGTGTATACATCTGTGCCACTGACATCGGTTCTGAGCCATATCATCTAGTCTCCAACCACCGGTTTCTCTCCCACCGACCCCAACCACCTAGTCTGAATCGCCCCACATGGCTCAAACAAACAGTCAGAGACTTCATACATTGGTGCCATGTTTTAGTCTGGCCACCTCGGGCCTTTTTCCATCCTGGACCTACTTCAGCCAACATCGTGTGACGAGGCAATCGGCGAATAGGCATACATAACACGTGTCCATGACTATACATCGAAGAGAATGAGTTCGTTGTCAATAGCAGTCTTTATTTCTAACTACTGAGCAGATGCCGTCAAATCAATAATTTTCTTATTTTTTTGACAACTATATCCCAAAACTTTCATTTTTATATTTACTGGAATTACTGCGATCTCCATGTACTGTAGATTTAATCGCCAAAAACTGCATGCAAAACAATGTAAAGTGGAGTTCAGATAATATCGATTGGTTTCAACTTTGGAATAACTAATTATATTTCTATTTATTCACAACACAATGAAAGGATAGAACGAAGGCCAAGAAAGAGTTTAGCAGTGAAAGCATTAAGACTGCAAACGAAATTGTCAGAATTGTAGACTAATCAATCACTGCGAAATCTCTAGAATATCAATCAGATGCAACTTTGACAAATCCAACCAAATTTACGCGTTCCAATATGTAGGCAGTTACTAAGTTATCCACAGTTAGGCGAAAATTCTCATCCACGAATTACATCTGAATAAAATTAGCCTTAGTACATATTCATGATACACGTTTACATAATTATTGATTAAGTAGGACATAGTTACATCCAAATCTTTCATTTATTTCTGTTGAATGAAATAAAATGAAAATAATAACTATCTTCACACTTAATCGATGAAGGCTTACCACACAAATGATGATGATAACCTAAACAAAAAGGTTAGCGCTCAGTAAAAAAGTTAGTACATGTAGAGATCCAATTAATGGACCACAGATTTCCACTGCTGTATTAGACAAGACAAAGTGAAGTCAGTGACGCATAATCTTTTCTATTCACCTGTGATATCAAGATACGCAGTGACAAATGAAAGATAAGTTCTTTTTTACATCACATTAGGGGATGATTGATATTACGCTGTAAAAACAACATTCAGCCGAACTCTCATTTATGAATCTGCTGAACTTCATGTTTTCAAAGTTGTTAGGTTTAGGAACTATCAGTGCTGTAATTGTGCTAATATGCGTAATTGTATTGCTGCGTATTATCACAGGCAAACTAAATAACACTGAAAGGTTATTTCTGTAACTCTACCATCAAAAAAAAAAAACTAATTCATATGTTCAGGGTAATCAGTTAATGTTGTTCAATAATTACTTCTGGATGAACAACAATAGGATCGATAGTAAGCATTCACTAATGTACACTTTACAGAAATACTTGTAAAATGACAGTTCTTAATAGATGTTATCAAACTATGCAACAACCTTTCCACTACTGATACGATGGGATCCTGTGTATTTGAAGAAGAAAATAAGTATCTTCCGGTATGTTTCTTTTTCGAAATGAAAGAACTGAAAAAGGTAACCTTATGTGTTTGTGACGGATTTAGTAGACGACTGCTTCGTTAATGTAATTGTAATGGTGGTAATGACCATAATAATAATAATCAATAACATTACAATGCATAAGCTTCCGGAAATTAGTGGGGATTCAATAAGATTGTAATTACGTACCGCATATTTGTGCAATTATTAACAAAGAAGGAGTAGCAGAATAAAAGTAAGATGGAAGACTTAGTAAGCAAAGAAAGTAGGAAGACATGAAGCTCAACAAATTTATGTTATAAGTGGTTGTACTTGAAGGATGATTTGACAGCGAATTCAGGTAGCATAGATTGTCATAATAAAAAAGCTGGATATTTTCAACACAGCAATTCGTTGAAGATACAGTTAGACAATAATGATTAAGGGTATATGAACAAGAGAAATGATGATAGTTGAAGGATTATTTTGTTTACATCAGTAGGCCATAAGAACGCTGCGTATATGTGCGTTTACAAATTGCACATATAGTACATGCAGCAACACAACTTATTTTACAATCATTCTAAGCATCAGAACAATGTTTGCTACGAAGATGCAAGTGAACTACGATAAGAAGTAATAATGACATAAAACACTTTGTGACAAGCAGGAATTCGAAGAGAATTGTATTGTCCCACTTATTCTGATCAGCAGTAAGAAATTGAATAAGTACAGTCATAAAAATAGCTTTACATACAAAACGAAGAAACCAAAGCAACTTTTTTAGGATAAATTTTTAAGAAACGTTATTAGGGAAGTAATCATTCGACAATTATCGCAACTACTTTGCGATTCAGAGGTCTAATCCAAAACAAATGACGAAAAAAACTTATAGCAAATACCACCAAAATAGATGATAAGTAAAGAAAATCACCACGAGGATACGTTAAAAATCTGAATATAAAAGAAGGAAAATATCACAGACAGAATACAATTAGTATAGTTGCTTTGGTTAATATTTTAAAGAATTTGAGTATAACAAAAAGAGAGAAAAAAAGGAAGCATAAATTTGTGATAATGGAAGAAAACAAAAGTAAGACCTTGTCAGAAATTGAAAGGAGAAAAGTGTTTTATACAAATGAGAGATGGTGTGGATAAAATTTAATTGTATATCATTTTTGGCTGGAAATATTTTTTCACTCGGTTGGTTGATTACTAGACTTACAATCAGCCACGAAACTCATCATTGGAAATGATCAGTTAGCATTTAAATTATCGTGGTTCATTGGTGTTCCTCGTCTAAGATTACTCCTCTGTTCAAATTCCGTACTTTTCTTTATAAGTCCAGACGACCTTAGGAAAAACAGCAACAAAAATATATTAGAGAAGAGAATTTGATTCAGACACAAAGCTAACTTCTCTAACAACTACAAAGAAGAACCCAGGTAAGACAATAGATTATTTGAACTTTTTTTATTTTAAAAAACGCGTCTTAAAATCAGCTGAGTCATCATTGGTTCAAACCATATTTTAAGAAAAGCCTTTAAATGAATAAAAACTACAAACGTCAGTGTCAAATTAGTGAGAGAAACAAAAAAGTAGACGTTTCTAACCACATTAAACAATGAATGACATCCTTGTGAACCCAATAGCCAGTTAAAACCAGGCCTAAATTGGTACAAATATGGTGGAGTTCATCATCATACATATGATAGAAACACAAGAAATTTGTTTTTGTACAGCATCATCACCAATGTGAATATGTGCTATTTGTTATTTTGTTGGTAGTCATCCTTCTCAGCATTTATCCTGTAGACTAACAATCCAGATATTGGGTGATACGGCATTAATCATCACCGTGTTATTAGGTAAAGAGGGTAAATGATAATGTTTACCAGCTTCAACGTCACGGTTATACGATAACAAAGATCCTATACATGATCATGCATAAGAGCACCTAAGTTACTCAGGTTTGCTTCATACGCAGTCATTTAAATTAACAAGTACTAATGGACCAGCTATTTACGAACTATTATTATACATATTATTATTATTTGTCCTTTGGGTTCCTAGTGGAACATAGGGCTTCAGTATCACCTCTCCATTCCACTCTGTTCTCTGTAATTTTTTCAACCTGGCTCCACGACTGCCCACAAGCTCTCATTTCTTCCGAGGACGAACTCCTCCATGTCACCCTCAGCTGAGACGCCAAACTCCACTTCCTTCTGCATTTTTCTTGAGCGATGGGTTCTTGGTTGGTTCGTTACCCGGCCAGAGTTTCTTGTTGCTTATTCTTATTATTCTGTCCATCTGAGCTTAGTTTCGAGCACAGGAAGTTGTTGATAAATATCTGTAGTTTGTTGGAAATCCCATTCGTGACGCGCCAAGTCTTTGAACCATACAGAAGCACTGGCTTCACATTAGTACTGAAAATCCGGATCTTGTTCTTTATGCTGAGTGCAGAAGATCTTCACACTGGTTTCAGGATAATGAAAGCCTGTCTTGCGGTCTCTCCGATCCTGGCTTTCACGTCCTCGTCTGTGCCGCCACGTATAGTTGAAACGATGCTGTTTGCCTAGGTAGGTGAAAGAGGCTACTTCCTTTAACTTTCTCCCGTTCATGGTGATTGGAGCTTGTTGTTGTTGGTGGTGGCGTTGGTTGGGTATCTTCATTACCTCTGTCTTCTCTACATTCACTTGAAGTCCCATCTTCAGTGCCATGCCTCTTCTGTCAACTTGTTGGATTTCACCTGTAGATCTTCAAGTGTATGTGACATTAGACATAAGTCGTCGGCGAAATCCAAATCTTCCAGGATCTTTTCCCCAGTCTAGCGTATGTCCATCCTCTCGCTCCTCACTGTTTATTGCATGATACAGTCAACTCGGCTACAATCAGGAATATCATGGGTGATAGCAGACAGTCTTGTCTTACTCCTGTCTTCACTTCAAAGGCACCACTGAGCTTCCCATTGTGAATTACTTGGCATGTGGCGTTTTCATATAGTTGCTGAATGAGGTTGATAAAAGTTTGTGATATTCCGTAGTGTTGGAGCAGTTGCCAAATTGCTTGTCGGTCGACGCTGTCAAAGGCCTTTTCAAAGCCGATAAGATTTAGATGGTCTGAAGCGTGTGATGTGTCAGCACAATACATGTCGAAAAATCTGGTCACACGCTTATTTGTAATGCATATTTATACAAATTATAACAAAGGCCAGCTGGGTCTAAGACAAAATTGATATAATATAAGGTCTAATTGTTATTTCGAAGGTTAAATCATAGACGGAGAAGAAAGATAACATAAAGAATTAATCATCCTTGATTTCAAAGTTGAATTATCAAGGGAGGCTCAGTGTATTAACAAGTTATTTTTGAATACATAAAAGAGGCCGAAACTTCCTTACGGTTAGAGCTTCAACAAACTTAAGTATATGTCTCCAATCACTTTTGCAAATAGGCTCGACAAATGTATACAAATCAACCTTGTTACCTGTTTCAATGATATTTTCAGCTATAGATGAAGTTGAGAATTCATATTGCCTAGGTCAATGAAATCATCCGATCTGATTTATTGTTGCAACTGCTTTAGCTCCCTTTTCATGTGACCACATGTACATGGGAACTGATAAACGCATTTGGATGTGATTACAGCGTTTAAATACTAAAAGCATTTACAGGAGTACATAAGTCCTGTTTTTCTCCATGATGTTGACCTTTTCTTCATAGTATAATCTCCAGATGACCACCTTAATTCTTTGTCTGGTTGTCAGACTCCGTGAATCATCCACATGTAGTAGCGTGATAAAGACATCTGCCTTTGGAACTAACAATAATGGTTCTTCTTTGCTTGTAATCCTTTGTGCTAGTACATTACATGTTTCAGACAAACTACGACTTCTTAATGTTTTGTAGTGAAACACAGAAGATACAAAATTAGCTGACTGAACACTGCAAATCTCTAAAATCACGGTTATTTAACAACAGTCACCAATTCACAGTGTAGGATGATATTATGATGCTTTTTTTAGCATCACAGCCCAACAAAAATTATAACATCAAGGACTTTCTAGTAAAGAATGTTACTAAGTCAATACAGTTCCTAAACCTCTTCCACCTCAAACCAATTAGTATATAATGCTATAGAAATTAAACCACAGATTGCTTCAGTCATTATTTAACAATGCAATATACGAAAAAACAAGTTAATAAACTTTTTCCGTGTAACTCACTCACTCCCCTGCTCCAACAGCTGATTCCAATGTGATTAGATCATTGTTAACACTTTCAAGTTTACTAGCCAGTGCACAAGGTCCAGTATTATCTTTCTTACTTATCTTATCTTTTCTTTTTGCCGGTGATGTAGTGTTTGGGGCGGTAGCTGAATCCTTTTGTTCTTCATCTCCACCATCTTCTTCTTCCTCTTCATCTCCATCTTCTTCATCATCATCGTCATCATCAACTCCATCCTCTTGATTTCCACCACCTTCAACACTAACTAACATTTCATACGTTTCAGCAGCATAGCGATCCCAGTCAGAGAGTTCATTAAGACCTTCTTCGATATCCTAGTTGCAGGTAAGTTAGAGATGAAAAAAAAGAATTAATACTCATGATTCTTAATGTAATTGACAAAGAAAATACATGAAATGGGCCAACATTATCAGGAATATTGTTAGGTGACTAAAATGAGTTCAAGAATAAATATGAAATGCTACCTTGATGGTCTATTGCTATATGATCAAGTCAAATATTGTGAAATTTATCGCAACATTCTGAAAATGTAACTATTTTATTCAGTATACTAACATGATTCTCTGATCAAATACCAACAAGAATACGGATATTGCATTTTTCAAAGAATCCTAGATGCAATACAGAACACAAAGAACACTATGTATACTACTGTTTGATATTAGTAGCTTAAAAAAATTGTATCAAATTAGAAATTTTCACGATAGGAATCGAAATATTAATTAAATCAACCCAAACTGATCTAGTTATCTGGTTTTGGTCAGATAAGATAAATTCAGAAATATAACAACTATTTTACAAAATCTACAATTCTGGCTATAAATCAAATAACCAATTCACATTTTTTTTTGTAAATCTTACTCATTTCAAAAGCTTAAAATATTCGAATCACAAAATCTATTCTACTTGCCGCTGAGTGATAGCTTGATGAGTAGACGTTCAACTGAGCCTGATGTTATTGAGGAGCAACTATAAACAGGAAGATGACCGTATGAAGTTATAGCAAGTTATAAATACTAAATAATAGATCAAGATTTATTTCGTCATCAATGCCTCTCTCTCACAGTACATCTTAGTTATTTTTCTTATTCACTGACGACTGAGATCAGCTCAATTCTACTAATCACAACATTTCATTTTATTATTTAATTCCATTCCAAATATGAAATTGAAGTCTTCAAAAACGTTTGCAAATGCTTTGCAATTCATCCCTTTTAATGATGATAAACATATAATCTATACATTGAATTCAGTACCATATTACATGTTTACAAAATAGGTTTCATCTACTTTAAAATTCAATAAAAAAAAGCCTAAATAAGATGATAAGAATGTTGATGATATATTGCTTTCAGCTATAAAAAAATTCATTATTATGATTCCACTACATTATGTTGAGAGATGGCTTTCAATGTATAACTGACATTCAAGTATATGTTATTAGTAAGACAAAAGAAACAATGTTATGAACAAATTAAACATATTTTGAAAACGTACTCGTAAATTAGCAAATGGATCACGTTGTTCATGTTGTAAATATTTGGGTAAATTAAAGAACGTATCAAAAAATATATGACACAATCGGCATTGTTTCATATCTGATAATCGAATTTTATCACCAAGAACTGGTTTGACCATATCCAAACACTGACATAAACAATCCTCAAAAGATATAGGTTCAATACCCATTTCTTCCATACGAGCCAATTGTTCTGAATAGAAATATTCTAATTCATACATTGATAAGAGACCATCGCCATCTAGATCCATACAACGAAACCAGTATTCAATGCTATTAAAAGAAAGTGAACATTTGTTCAACGATGCAAGGATAGTCTCTACCATAAATTTATATTACTAAAATAATTACTAGAAATCAGAATTTTGGGACTCCATTGTCAATACCTCTTGGGATCAAATACGAAAAGTTAAGATATCACTTTTAAAAAAATGGTGATAACAAACATATAACGCTGGGAAGCGCTCACAACTAGACAATTCATTAAAACCTTAGTTCGAATTATGAGATCTAACTCTGAAATCAATAGGTAGATACTCTTTAGACCTAATGCATGTTTAAATCCGTCATCGTCTGTAAGATTGACAGTTCCGGATGAATTCTCCTATCATAATCTCTTCATAATTTCCCTCGAACGTTTTAGATCAGTTATTTGGTTTTCACTGGATTTGATTCAAAATATTTCTGAGCTGCTACAACCTCATCAACATGGGTTAACTGGAATAGTAGTGCTTTTTCAGAGTTGAATCAATTCAGACATAAATAACAAGCTAACATTCAGGGAGAAAGTCTCCTGGCTTTTAACCCTACCGATTTGGTTGAGATATTTTGCTGCTAAGTGTGAATTGTGTCTAACCTCACATATTGATCAATAAGAGCCAACTCATCTGATATATAAATAGTGAATCAAAAACTTTTCGAGAACTTTTCGTTAAATACAATGTCTCATAAAGTAGTTGAAATCCCATAATGATGAAAACAAGAAGTTAAAACATCACAATCCACTACCTTCTTGGATGACGTTTATCTTCTTCAGCCAAGAGAAACCACACAAAATCTGGATAGGTCATTACACCCTCTTTGAAAGCTGTCCCTCTAAAAAAACAAAATATATGAAAGAAATATGTAAGGATTACAAATAAGTGAAATGTTTACATTCCATTATCTGAAAATCTCATATAGAACCAATGATCATAGACTTTGAGCTTGATGATAATCGTTATCGCGGAATGGGTTTTAGTGCAACTACTATGAAACTTCTTTTATCATATTCCAACTCAACGTCGCTATATCAAGTTTTGTATGTCATCCATTTAAATCGATAATAATTCAGTCAAAGCTTGATTAGTTCATCTAAAGCTTTGAATAAAACAATAAGGAATATAACAAAGTTAACATAAACGTAAGAATAACCAGGTGATAATACAGCACTCATACAATATGCTTTCTGCATAACACTAACCTCTTTAACCTAACTTAAACACAGTTCAAGATTGTCGCTAAGTAGAATAAAAGATATAGAAACAAAGTGATTACACTAACGCCTTCATTTGAAAATGAACATGGTATACACATGCTGTTCTTTTTGTGGTTCAAACATATAAACACCGTAGACCGTAGGTAATATTCACGGATAAGTTCAAATGGTGCTACCTTTGCAAACAATAAGATGTGTCATCAAGTTGCAAAAAAAACTGGCAATTGTAAATTCCAACCTATGTACAGTCTTCAAGCAGTATTTTAACGCACAAAAATACAGAAGAAATACTCAAATTATCCCGTTCAATTCAGAAAAAACTGAAATCCACCCAACAACCTTGTGTATATTCTTGCAGTGAGCAATGAGCCACATCTGTTGTCTGAGGGATAATGATACTATCTGGCTATCCAGACCTCAGTAGGTTGAGCTGGGTTCAAAGGCAACAGAAAAGTAAAATGAATGAAACTAAAAACTTTGAAATAATGAGAGTAAAGATAACATATAAATGAAGGTTACTACAGATGTTATACAGTCAATATATCTGCGCGAAGGTGGTCAAATGTGAGCCGTAACATAATCACCAGCCATTAGTTTCCGACATCCCAAGGACTCTATTCAGAGCGAAAAAATTGACCAACCGTTGGGGACCTTATGAACGGATGTTATATTTAGCCCTGCTTATCAACCTTTTTCCAATATAATTTAGAGCAAGTTGTTTTTTTCATTTCTGCATTTCTCAAATTTTCTTGGTGTTGCTGTAAACGTTATAAAAATAAATATGGAGTATTACATCGAGTACTGTCGAAGGCGCGTGATAGAAAATTCTTTAGAATAGAAGAATAATAATATTCACCGGCCTGAAACCTTTCACTAATTCTCCGACTGATATGAATAATTTAATAAGGGATGAGAAGTATTCATGAACCATCAAAGATTCTAGACTAAAATAATCTCTTGTTACTTATATCAAGTGATGCTGTGAACCAGAAAAACATAATTGCGATCTTTAAACAATGGAAAACATGTACACACACACATGTACCGTATGCAAACAGTTAAAACATTGCTGTAATTTACTTAGTGCAGATAATGACGAAAACAAAAACGAATTGCTAAATTCCTTTCCATAAGTAGTTTTTAGGGTGAAAGAAATGGTTTCAAAAGCAGAATGAAGGACTTCTTATTGTTGACACTGGATTGATTTTATTGCTGCAATCATTGACCAAAAGACAGCTTTTGTCTCTGCAATGCTGTTTGATTATTGGTTGCACTAAATAGACTTGTAGCTATTACGAAATCAGTTTGACGAAGACAGTGTCTAAGACTCAAAGTTCCATAATCACTAGGCACATAAGTGAAGCTTAGCAACAGCAAGCCAAGTAAAAGGTGAGTGGGTCTCAGACCTGGTTGTGGGTGTATCAACTAGATCTTCATTCTTCGACAGGTCTCGATACATACTCAATTATCAATACTAGCTGCATTTCTCGACCAGAAGGCAACATTTGATTAAAAGGGGTATCGAGTTAGTGCATCACTCTGCTGAAGGTTGTATTCGGTGAGTTCTTAGGTGGGTTTTGTACGTCAAATGGTGCCGATCAAAGGTGTCCGCTCTATTCATTTTTATTTAATTTTATCATTTTTGTGCTAACGCAGGTCTCTCTCTTGTCGTCTGACTTTTCAGGGATCGATCTTAACACAGGAGAATCCTTTGTAGGTCTAGAGTACGTATATGACACAGTCCTGTTAGGTGAAGACTCTAACAAGATGCAGTCTTCTGGACAACTTGAGTGGCAGTTTGAGAATATTTTAGGACGCATTTCTTACCACGCAAATGGAATGAAAAGTGTTGTTTCATTCATAAAACCAGCTGCCTGTTGTTGAACCACCAAATGAAGAACATGAAAGTTAAGCGTAGAATCTTAGACAAAAGATGTAAGTGATTTGATGAGGTTGTGAAACTTCATCGACTCAAATGGTTGGAACATGTGCTACGCATGCCTAGTCACCGTTTACCACGTTGCGCAATGTTAGCTGAGGTGAGTTTGGGCTTGGAAAACGTTTAGGGAGAGCAAACTAAAACGTATTATCATTTCATTAAGTCTCTGATTGTTGCTCTGAGCTTTTTAGAGAAGTGTAGACTTTTAGGTTGAAGGAAATAAGACCAGTGGCGCTAAGTACTAGGTGAAATGACTGAGGATCGACCAAAATGGAACAGATGTTATCTTCACATATATTATCTTCACTTTAACTGTTATAGCACAACCCATTAATTATTTGCTTCATTGCCTCTTCTTTTCATCTCATAGCTTTATACGATTTGTTGAGTATTATGATTAGCATTTCAGTCATTCATCTTGTTGTCTTGTACGTCGATGTCAGCTGTAACAAATTAACCTGTTAAGTGGTACACTCAAGTCCTATATTAATGTTAAGAAAAAGTCCAAATGTACTTGGTGATCATGTGCACATACATGCAGTAGGCAAGGAACTACACCTGTTGTGTGGTACGATTCCAATGTTCAGACCGGTGGAGCGGGACTTAGATGCATGACGCCCTAGTTAGAAGTCGAGTATCTAGACCAATGAGCCACAGTTTCATGGTGTTGATGCTAGCTGAATGACTACCTGTTGATATATTACTCAGATATATAAGAGCACAGATGAACTAGTATCTGGTCATAACTATTCTAATATAGTTCAACAATCTTGGTTGTATCGTGTTCTCTGAGCTGGTTGTTTAATCGTGAAGCTTACATCGACTTTCTAGACTAACTAACTTCATACTAAAGTTAGTGCTGATGATGTCGTCTAGAAAGACGATGAAAGCTTCACGATTAAACAGCCCAGCTCAGAGAACATAATACAATCAAGACCATCCACCTGAGCTACAAATATTCTCCACTATTTCAAAATAGTTCAATAATTTAGTAATATGATGAAAACGTACAATTGGAACAAATGTAAGTACACTTATCGCTTGTTGTCCACATAACAATGAAAACCAATATCAACCAAGCTATTTCACAGCTAAATATCAATGCGAATATTGTACACATTATCACTTTACATCAATATACCAAAAATAAATCAATGAGGAGAAAAATAAAGGAATGAACATAATTATATCACTACCAGTGAAGGAAAGGAAGCAAGATATAGAATGATAGGAAACAAAAAATGAGATACAAAAGACAAGTAGCAATCAAATTACCAAAATCTAGAGGGTAAAAACGAATAGTTGATGACTGGCTAATCAAATGAATCTCAGCAAATGGAATCGATTCGGATACAGCTAACTATATTGACAAGTTTAGTGGTACCAGACAGGAAGTTTGTCAAACGATTTGAGTATTTCTATAGGAAATTTTATGGATCAACGTAGTTTTAGTATGACTACCTTCTCATCTCTGTCGTACTCTAGTTAATATGCAATAATGATACAGCTGACGAAATGAGATTCCCAATAAAAATTTTGGCCACTCAAATCAAAAAAGGTTCACAAGCACAACTAATTTGCTGAACTCTGGATGCCTTTCATTAGTCTTGACGTTGGATCATAAAATTCATTCTAATGTAACCCTACCCCGTACATGTCTATGTACTAGACTGTGCCACACTTGTGTGAGTGCTTATGATACCATCCAGCAGCCCAAACTAATTCAAGTGGAAGAAGATTCAAACCCCATAATTTGAATGTTGAGTTCTCAGAGGCCACTGGAGTCACGTCACCAATGTTGAAACCAGGCATAATTATTCCAATCATTCTGAAGTTACTACACTGACTTTTTCGTTGTTTCACATGGACAAAACTTTATCAGTTTGTTCAATTATGTTCAATAAACTAAGATAACCCCAATCATCTGTGTTTGTGCGACGAATCTCTCTAAGCACAAACGATAGAGCTTGGAACCAAATAGGTAGAACTATGTATCTAATACCTACAGCTTTTTGACACAGGTAAAAACAAACTGATGATAGTCATTAGGATACGACAATCCAGACCCCCACACAAAAGTACACTAGCTTGATTCACACACTTTTCAACAGCATGAAAAAAGAAACAAGAATAACAAAAACTAGGGATTGGTAAATAAAAACGAAAGCTCTAATATTCTGAATTACCTCTGACCAATTAGTTCTATCAACATTCTCATTACTGGAACATCTCAATTAGTGAATACAAATGAATGAACACTAATCGGTGTTTGGTACAACCATCGTCAGAATATAAACAATATTAGTATCGCTGTGTATTAAACTCCGAGATACATGAATGGATATTTGGAAATTTAACATGAAAAAAATGTTACGCAATAAGTAGGTTGTGCATATTAATAACTGTTCGTATAATATTAAAGTTTTAATTCTGCCGCGAATTAGAAAAGTTAAAATAAGAGTGTTGATGTCATCCAGAATTCCAGTGATGATGTCAATACTGACTCACTGGTGTAACAGGTAAATACTAATGCAAATTGACGGTTCACTAAGGAGTAACTAATATCACATTGTCTATTCCCAAAATGCTCACCAAATGCTATGGATCAAGTTTGCAGCCTGATCACCAAGGTAGAGAACTTGCCATCAAATTGCACTCTGACTGCTGTTCGGTTTAGGCAGAAAATAAGCAGAAGGTGCTTAATGATGTAGACTTCGTACCTGTTAGCACTCAGCAACAAGATATATATGCCAACTAGAGAAAATTTATGTCGGTTTAGCGATCGCAATAACTTAGTGGTAATGCAACTGACTGCAGGACTGAATGAGACGATTTCGGACCACCAGATGGACACTGATTCTCTCGAGGTTACAGGCTATACTGCGATATGCTACTTAACAGGCACAAACTAGATACAGCATGAATTACAAGGTACTGTCTCCAAATGTCAAATTATCAGCCAAGAACTTTATTCTAGAAAACAATCATCCTCCGACTTCCTTCATGAAAATTTTTATCTATCAACATGTTTTTCTCTATAGGTAAGGTAATGGTCTCTTAGCATAACTTCGAGAATTCACTACACCAAAGAGCTAGTAGTATTGAATACAGACTTCAAAAAAAAATAGACGGTAAAAAATCAATGAAAAATGGAAATACTTAGCTCGGTAATTAACACCTTATCAGGAATGGATATCAACTTAGTAGTTGAACGGTAAGGTGATGACAAGAGATCTGAAGATGACGATTTTAAGTCTAAAATAAACTGATGGAAAACGCTAGTAAACAAAACAGAACACATGCCACATACTTTCAGTTGCTGTAAAAAAACCTCCGGAATACTATTATTTTTTTCTCCCTTGGATTCCTAGTGGAATATAGGGCTTCAGTGGCACGCCTCCATTCCACTCTCTTCTCTGCAGTCTTTTCAAACTGGCGCCACAACTACTGCCCACAAGCTTTCATTTCTTCCTCATATGATCTCTTCCATGTTACCCTCGCCTCGGACGCCTAACTCATCGTTTCCCCTTTGGATTCCACTCGACGGCCTGGCGCGTGGTGTCCCCAATCGGCCTTCTCAGTGTATGCCCAGTCCAATCCATCCCCACTTTCTTCTGTATATTTCTTGGGTGATAGGTTCTTGCTTCGTTGGTTCAATGCCAGTCAGCCAGAGTTTCTTATTGCTTGTTCTCACTATTGTGGCCACCCATCTGATCTTCAGTATCGAGCTAGCTTGGGTGGAAGCTGTTGATGAGTGTCTGTAGTTTTTTGGAAGTGCTTTACGTGACGCGTCAAGTTTCTAAACCATATACCATCACTGACTTGACATTGGTGTTGAAAATCCGGATGTTGTTCTTTATGCTGAGTGCAGGTTAATGATGAAAGCCTGTCTTGCTTTTCCGATCCTGGCTAGCTTTGACATACTCGTCTGTGCCGCCACCTGTAGTTGAAACGATGCTGTTTGCCTAGGTAGGTGAAACAGATTACTTCCTTTAGGTTTGTCCCGTTCACAATGATTGGTGCTTGTTGTTGGTTGGGTATCTTCATCACCTCCGTCTTCTCTACGTTCGCCTGAAATCCCGTTTTTGTTGCTTCTTCTATCAACCTGTTAGTTTTCGCCTGTATATCTTCGAGTTTGTGCGACATTAGACGTAAATCATCGGAGAAATCCAAATCTTCTAGGGTCTTCTCATCGGTCAAACAGCGTATGCCCATCTTCTAACTCCTCACTGTTTCTGGCATGATCCATTCGACCATAATCAGGAAGACCATTGGTGATAGTAGGCACCTTTGTCTTCCTCCTGTCTATACACCTCCAGAATAGCTATTCCTTAAATTATCAGTTTATTTTGCAAGTTTCTATCTTTTTGCTCTCCACAAAAAAGAACCAAAAATGCAAAAAATAAGCAATAAGAAACAATCTACCATTCTCATATACATTTCAGCAACTGTAAAATATGAGCACCAATCATAAACTTTTTCATGGTTGCCTAGCTACACAATATGTATATATATATATATATATATATATATATATATATATATCGGCTTTGTTTTCGCTTTTGAGTATCTCACCTTGTCACAGCTCCGCTGAATATACGGTCTATCATACGTTCTGAGATAGCTGAAAAAAAATTGAATAAATGGAGGAAAATTTAGAATTGAAGTTAACAGTGGAAAAATGAAATAGTGTTTTTATTCGCTTGCTACGATGATTATACGGTTGCGTTTTGATATCAGTTTAAGCGATGAAGTCAACTTCATAGACAGATGACATTGATATGCGCTTCATAAAAACTTATAAAGGTAATTTTCATTTAAAGTGGATTATGAAAAACAATAAAAATTAGTAGAATATAAAGCTTTCTTAATACCTAGTATAAGTTGAGAGAATGATTTGGAGGTTTATTGATAAACGAAATTCATAACGAAACATAGGGCTTAAGTTATTCGTACCCGAGTTTAGTACCGAAACCCTCTTTTTTTAATGCAAGTAAACGGAGAGTAATTTAGTGATGAGTTTCTTTCGAGAGAATTCATTCCCAAAGCTGTACAATCACAATTATAGACAATTTTCGCGTGTAAAAATGTTCAATTTCTAAAATTAATTTTGTTGTTTGTTTTGTCTACAGGGCATAGAAACAAAGACCATAAAGGAAAGGATAATGAATACCAATCGCAGTCTAATAAAAGTTGGATAGTGAATGCTTTTTGATGATGAGTTGTATAACATAATAAAATACTTGAAGAGTCAATCCTTATCAAAAAGCATAGAAACAAGTAGGAGTTGAGAATAGATAAGACGTTACCAGATTGGAAGAAGGAAAACAGGTGGTTAGAAACAAGTTCTTTTTACATGCAAAGCTCTGGTTTTAGTACAGATTGTTCAAGTTTCGACAAAGCAAATGAGGTGAACACATAGTCATTGATACATTCCTTTTGACCTTGTAGATAAATTTAAAACATGAACTTGTCAAGATTGTGCGAATATAGAGCCTTCGGCAAGATGGTTTTCTCACTCGGTACCCCATTCAGTGTCGGAAACTGTCACAAGAATTATCGGTCGACTGACTTGAATGTTACTTTCAAGTCAATTACAGGTAGCGTCATACACCGGTAAGCGTGCATCTATTCCGAGATCTGATGGAGGGTGAAGATCTAGTCGGTATACCATGGCCAGATCTGAGACCTGCATGGTTTTGTAGGGTTCGCTGACTCGAAGCTTCGCTTAGGCGTCGAGAGATTATGGAACCTAGGATTTTAGACACTATCTTTGTTAGACTGACTTCACTGTGGGTATCACAAGAGGATTTTACTCCTTTCTTGAAAACTGGACAGTCAGCGAGTGACACCAGTCACAGGCGATCATATCTGATCTCCGTAGAATAGCCACAACTTCAATTACTGCAACCAATAGTCAGTCAGCGTCTTCCTTAAATACGTTTAGTTATGCCAACTAGGACCTGCTACCCTTCCTTATTTCAGGTTATTTGTAGCCTTCTCAACTTCTCCAAGAGCGGGAAGGCCTATCGCAGTGTTCCATTCAGGACCCAGTTAGGTAGCAAGAAAGGGAATGGTAGCCGGGGATCAGTTGAACTGTTCTTAGGAACGTTCCATACATCGTTCAGGTCATCTAACCTGCCAGTGAATCTCATACCTGTCTTTCTCTGCTACTGTCTTAATAATTATTGAAATTTATGTCCCAGTTGCCTTCATTAGTCTAGTCAACTGTCTGTTACCTGTCGCTTTTACCCTACCCATCTTTTTCAATGCCGATCCCGACTCACACGCACTGCATAAACTATTTATGTATAAGTTTTTATAAGTTTGAATTTTCCAAAATAGTAAGGAAGAAAATAACCGAGTATGTGAAATTTTCAGGCCAAGTTTCCTGAAACTTGTGGTGTTACTGAGCACGATGACAAACTGTTAAGTACATATTAAACCTATGAAAAAATTGTCAAGAATCCAGATCAGGAAGTCTTATGGCAGTGACTCTCATCGAAAGAGGTATCGAGTATGTACATAACACCAATGAAGGCTCTTTACTTGAACACCTGTTGGTGTATTAGAGCCTATGGTGATGTTGGGTGAGTTGTGTACGTAGAGTGGTGTCCACTCCTTTTCAATTTTATCATAGATGTTCTCATGGAGGTCTCCCTGTCGTCATCTGACTACACAGGGATTGACCTGATCACAGAATTTTTGGCAGACTCAGAATACGCAGACGACATAATCATGCTAGGTGAAGACGCTGACAAAACGCAGAGTCGTCTGGACACCTTGAATGTCAATTTGAGAATGTCTGGGATGCGTTTCTCTGCACCCAATTGCAAATTATCGCACCAGGACTGGGCTTTAGCGATACTCCGCCGAACAATGGAGAGCGAAGTAGCTGAGTTTGTTTGATATTTCACTTACCTGGGAAGTCGGATCAGCCATGGTGGGTCAGTGCCCGATGAAATCTCTGCACGGATAAAAAAACTTCCATTGGTCTTGGTCAACTTACACCTTCTATGGAGCCCCCATGATATTCGATTTCTTGTTAAAGGTCGAGTATACTCTGCTGCAGTTCGTACTATGCTACTGTATGGCTGTGAAACATCACCACTGAAGGCAGAGGAAATAAGAAAGCTTCTCGTGTTTTATCACCGTCACCCTTCTAGAATACGTCATCTGTCGTGGTACCACTACGTCGATAATGCAGGAGTCAACTGTAGAGTTTTGGGGAAGAGATGAAATTTAATTGATTAGGTTGTGAACCGTCATCAACAGAAATGACTGGTATGTGCGTTACGTATGCCTCGTCGGGCATTGTTGGCCGAAGTAGGCTCAGCCCGGAAAAAAGCTTGGAGCGAACAGAATAAGACAGCATCGACGCATGCAGCCTTCAACTGTTGGTCTGAACCACGTGGAGCGATACCGGTTGGGGTGTGACGAACAACAGAAACCGGTGGTTGTAAACTCTAGATGATGTAGCTCAGAACTGATGTCAGTCGCGTAGATGCATACACACATTATCCTCATCTTGACCGCTATAATAAATCTCATCACCTTTTCATTCTTCACTCCTCTTTTTTTCTAGTTCCCACTTCTACTTCCTCTGACCGATTTTTCTTTTTCTATCTTCCATTTTATTTAAACAGCGTAATGAGAAGACAATTATTTTAAACATGTGGTGTATTAGCGCTATACATTTCGAACAACCTGATCACACATTGACGAAAAGGGTCAATGAAGTAAGTAGGAAAAGGCCAATACTACCAAGGTAGGTTCAACGTGAGTACAAATTGTTTTCGTACACATAAATAGGGTTTGGATTTACGGATGGCAAAAGCTTCAATAAATTTAAGCACTCGGCTCTGACCACATTTATATAGTACTTTGAAGTCTGTTTTCATGTCTATCCTATGGTTAGTTTTTGAGTATATGTTTGGCGACAGACGAAGATCTGTTGAGGTCATTTGTTTTTGAAGCCACTTAGGTACATGTTCAACCTTCCTTAACTGCATATCACGATTACTCCTTCCTAGATGTGTCCACACACACGTGTAAATTGATAAACACAGTGGGATGTGATGTAATCGTTTATACGTTGTTTTGGTTTGTTCTGTAACATGGGCTTTGTCTTCTCCACAATGATGACCTTGGCTGCATAATACGTTTTACAGATGGCTGATCTAAGTCTCTTCGTCACAACAAAGCTATGTGAAACACCTCTAAATGGTAACGGGATGTAGACATTTTTCTTAGCAACGGAACACTGTGTACTTTTCAATGGTACAAACGTTCTACGCCTATCGACAAATTTCAACGGATATCCATTCTGTATCAGTGTTGTCATCAGTAAGTTAGTTTCTTCCTCCTTGGTGTCATCGGTGTAGATGCGGTTTATCCTGTTGAATAAGCATCTAACTAAACCGCGTTTATATTGGATTGGGTAATAGCTATGGAAATTAAGATATTGCCCTGTCCATGTAGGTTACCTATATATAGAGCCGTCCTTTGGTCGACTGTGCAATATGTCTAGGAACGGTAGCTGGTTGTTTTTCTCTTATTCACAAGTAAGGCTAATGTGATTTTGAGTCGTGTTCATCTCTAGCAGATACATCGCACCATCAGGCTTTTCACATATAATGACCATCATATTATCGACATATCTCATAAAGTGAAACGCTTCCGATGAGATCGTCAGCCATGTTTTCAATACATGACATGTATACATCGGCTAGCAACGGTCCTAATGGACTACCCATCGCGACGCCACCAATCTGTTGAAAGTGTTCACCTTCGAATGTGAATCCAACTTTATCAGTACATGATAATAAATCTTTTAAAAAACAAAGAGTAACGTGATCAAGATTTTGTTTCCTATTCCTTTGTTTCCTACTAACTTCATTGATCCTTTTCGTAAATTCCCATGTAAATAGTTTAGCAAGCCAATGTGTGATCAGATTATTCGAAATGTATGGTGCTAATACATCACATGTTTCAAATAATCTTCGTCTTCTCATTACGCTGTTTAAATTTATCACAGGAACCAGTTGCTTTAAACTCCATTTTATTGCCTTGTTAGTTGATGTGCTGATATGAGGTGTGGCAAAGTGGAGCGTTAGGCAGTATCGCCTGGTCCTATGTTGACTTTCATGATGATGACGATCAATAGCCATAAGATAGTATTCTTATATTACCACACAACAATAGAATCCTTTTAGGATAAGCAACTAGTAGTGCATGATTTTGACAGAGAGCGTATGATCCATAGTGGACATGGTCAAGAAACATATTCCGTCCAAGTTTAACCCTGACCAGTTATTAAAGGATTATGAGCTAAACGAACATTTTCCTTCGATACTCTGAAATCCGTCAGAACTAAATAATGAAGAACTCAAGGATTTCAGACAAACCAGTCCCTACTGAACTTGATGACAGTAACCAGAAATACTGATTACAAACAAGTTATAACACAACAGATATCAGGTAACTGCAAAATGCCAACTACCAACAACACGGAGAAATTAATTGCTCACAGATACCAAAAACTAGTCTCTTAATAATCAACATGAAGAAACGCCAAACATTAACTTGAAGTTGATATGTTGGATATTTCTGATTAAGTCATTTTAAATTGGTTGTTAAAAGTCTGTACACTAGAACAATAAACTATGGGTTCATAATTTCAGACCAAATCAATCTACGTAAATAACTGGCGACACAGACCCCTCAGATGACTAGATCAATTTAGATAGTGAAACGTGAAACTGCATGACGCTGTTAACATATATTTTTAATTGCTATACACGATAGCAGTAAAAAATAATGCAGCTCAATAACCAGATAACAGTTCATTTGCTAGGCCATAAGTCACACTTATTTTATAACAGTGAATTATATTACATGACTACTCATATCTTGGTAACTGGATAGAAACAGATACAAAGCCTTTCATGACATTTTTCAACTTGCATCGTTTACGGAATATGCAACTGTCTATTAGATGACAAACATACTTAGCAGCAGAACACTTTGCTATGAGACATGTTTTACAAAGGTGAACAGTGTCAAAAAGTCACCGACTTTCGACCAAATAGAGAAAATATATTCTTTATATGTCGAACCATTATCTACCTCAGAGTGCAATGTTAGCTCGACTGGGGTTAGTTTAAAAAATTTTCAAACTGTAACGAAAAATTGTTTCGAATAAAGTGCACATTATTATTAATAAAGAAGGAAGATAATGGTAACCAGATCAGCTTTAGAACCTTTTTCGTTCGTACATATGAGTTCTAACAAAAATAAATGGTTGGAGAATCTCAGTGATGAAGCTCAAAATTCACAGTTGGCCCAGATGCATTCACACTTTAATATCTTCAAATTTTTGAACATTTTTGCTAATCTTAATTTATACATTCTCTTCTCTTATACACTTTTGTTTACTAGTAAAATATTTTTTTTCTAACTGCATTCTTATGTGCTGTTGTGAAGTGAGATAACTTGAAATGAAGCACCTCTGTTCAAAGTTCAATGCTGATTTATCTGTTTATCATAAGCTCTAAAACATTGAATGGTTCTGTTCAACTGTGAATTTTGCAAAACACCTACTTAGATACCTTTGTTAATATACTTAGGAAATTGAAGTAATTCAGCAGCACCAAACTAATACTCGATTAAGATATCAAAATATAAACAAACTTAGACAACCAACAACACCGCTTTATTCAATTTCGTATTATTAATTAAGAAGAAGTAGAATTGAAGAACTAGCTGGACAGCAAGAACTAAAGAGATAAGTTTCGTGCATTTGATATGACACATAAGCAACAAAGTAATCTTTTGATGAAATAGGGTCGAACTAATCACTGTTACTAGGCTTGACAGAACATCACAATGAGCCAGTTAATGATGTGAATTCGCAAAGTCTTGTTCAATTGTTATTACCTTTCAATCGTATATATCGAAGGCTATCAATTCAGCATAACTATCAATAATATCAAACAATAATAAAATGCTTCATGAGAAAATGTTATGAAATACATGAAGACACGATAGATAGTAGACAACAAATAATAACGCTATTAATAACAGTCTACCTACCATAATTGTTATGCCGTGCCAAATCACCTCGACTTATAATTAAATCATGATCTTCATCTAATTCCCAAAATTTGCAATAAATAACATAGAAATGTTCATACGAAAAATATTGCGTGACCAGGTTGATATCGTCCTCAACTTCAAGGCTGGCTAACACAGAAAGAAAATTGCTTCGCCTCAATTCACCCAAAGAAATACGACCAGACCATGAAATATTCACATTGAAGAAGATACGTGCAACAACAGTTGCTACATATCTTGAATGAAAGTCTTTGGCTGCCTCTAAGAAAGCTAAACCAGGATGACTTTCTAAAATATCCTAATAAAAATAATAAAGAAGAAATAAAAGCAAATTTTTAAAGGTTTTTTGTGTAGTTATTTTGAGGAAAAGAAATCAATATGAACAAACATGAATCTGCGAATAGAAATAAGAACGTTAGGCAATCTAAAACTTTATATGATATATATTGCTCTTATAATAATCATAATCGAATTGTTATGTAGAAAACAAACAAGGTTTTACAAACACAGAAACAAAAAGCTCTGTTTCATTACTTTCATCCTAACTGACCAGTAATATTCATCTGTTGATTACATAGGAAGTGGAAGTTATAGGTGTATTCCTAAAGAATTTAGTTGATAACTAATCTAAATTTGAAGTTGTCTTAAAATAGTAATTATTCGACAGATGGTGTAAAAGCACTACTTTTAGAAATATGAAATTACGTCTATTATTTCCTTAAATAGACAAAGTAAATATAAACATATGTATTTTTAGCAAAATTTGATCAGTTTAGAATTACGATTCAAGTAATTTTTTCACCATTAAAATAGGCATACTATCACAAGTGAGTAGATAAATTCGAACAGTGAAAGTACATTTCCTTTGACGGTGGCATTCATGAATTTCCATTCCTAACACCGAAAAAAAAAATTTTCTTTTTTCCTATGAAAATTAAACCACGAAAGATACTACTATTTTTTCGATAATATACAACCTTAAACTTGCATGTGACGGTTTATTTCTGTTATTGTAAAGCAGATGCTACATAGACATTAGAAACAAAAGTGTTGAACATCAATGTCTCTATAATACATTGTATTCAGATGTGTTGTACTCAAATAGCGGAAAAGAAATAAAAATCTATATTCTATAACTTTTGTTCGTTTAATTACAGTTTTAATACAGTTCCCCAAGAGGTTTAAGCATATAACAAGTAGTACAGCTAATTCCTAAACGGAAAGTGTAGTTTACACCTTAATGCGAGTGGTCACTTAGTCGAATCTGCTACTGTGAAATTATGTCTAGCTGAGTTATTCTCAAAGGGTGTTTCATCTTTAGCTAGGAAAAACTAAATATGAATAGTTTGTAAAACAGCATGGTAAATGACTAATTGATGTACTAAAATCTACTACAACCTGAAGATAGTATGTAAGCGCTTCCAGTCAGTACATTCTTGCATAAAAAATACAGAAGGAAAACCGTAGTACAAGACATATATATATAGGTTGACGTCACTGCACGAAACATCAGTAAATATGAGCAGAATCAATATGTAAGTGAAAAGTAGGTGGGGAAAAAAATAGAGACATGATTATAAGATTCAGATGAAAGTAGGATGTGGCTACATTTGCACCAACATTGATTTTGAGTTATGTTCCCCGACAATAATGATAATGGCATAAGAAATTAACTTTAATAAAACTAAGCTCATAAAAAAAATGAATAAACCATAGAACTTTAAAAGGCATGCTAGTATGCATTATCTTACTGCGGCGTATTCCAACACTACAAATTATAAATTTCATATCTGGCAAGAGGAGTACCTAAGCTTATCGAAATCAGTGTTCAACCATTCACATGTTTCATACTCATATCTGTAGGAATAACTAATCTTTAAAATATTACATCAAAATTTTGATTGAAATTATAAAAAGTAGTAAACATTTTCCCAATATTCAGTTGGTCAACTTATGTATGAAAGAAGAAAATAATCTTTTTACGGTCGAACATTAACTTTACACTGCTATAATTCTTGCATGTAATACAGTAACGCAAGTTACTCAACTTTCATGAAGTAACCAATCAGGAGAAACCAAGATAAACTGATATATCATATGCATAGAAACGTTGATAGCTGATACTATTTTTTGAAGTTACCATCATCATCATCAATATCAACATAGGACCAGGCATTACTGCGTAACGGTCCGAGTTGCCACACCTCATTTCACTTCATCAAGTAGAAAGCTAGTGAAGTGGAAAATGAAGAAAATAAAATTCAGCCAAAAGAAATATAAGGTACGAGAAGAAAGAAGGAAGAATGACGAAATGGTGAGAATCGGAATAGTATTAAGATGAGGATAATGTGTGTGTATACATCTGCGCCACTGACATCGGTTCTGAGCCATATCCCCTAGACTCTCCAGCAACTGGTTCCTCTTGTCCTCTTTTTTGAAGTTAAATATGATACTGAGAGAGTCAATAACATTCTCCAAAAATTGAAAACTTATTTGTAATAGGAGTAAATGGTGTAGTTCGAACCACACAAAACACTCACCTGAATGAGAGAATTAAAATCTGATTGTACCAAGAAAGTGGCGTGCCCATGTGTAAGTAAATGAACAAATTTTGAAGCTTCATCTGGACACGTATTCAATGTACTAAAAATATAAATGAAAGATAGGAAGATATAATAAAAACAAAATACTTATCGATAAACTACAATTAGGTACTATTAGAGAAATATGAACACGAAATTCAATTGTAAATAACTTCTACTCAATATAAAAGATGAACGTGTTAATCACACATGTGGTAATCTCCGTGTAATCGACACCTGTTGCTGTTTCTATATATGCGTATAAGGGGCTGAAAATAGCTCATATAGTTTGAAGGTGATCATCGCAAATGTTAAGCTATTGCTATACTCCATAAGCTTATTGTATATTGGTAGTAAAAAAAGCAAATCGACAGTTCAACTTCTAAGTAAGTCTTGGTTGTATTGTGTTCTCTAAGCTGGGTTGTTTAATCGTGAAGCTCTCATCGTCCTTCTAGACGACATCAGCACTAACTTCAGTATGAAGTTACTGAGCAATATAAAAAAAATACGTAATACCATTAAGATTAAAAAAAGTGGAGTGAACACAATCACACTCTCGTAAGTGATTCTTAGTTACATGACCTAATCAATCATCAATTTATGCTGTGCCATGGATGTTAACCGCAAGGACTATGCCTTCAGCAGTGAAATAATTCTTGGATCGATGCCATAACTTGAGTTGATTACTCTAAGGCTTCTTTATTCATATTCCTCTATTTGGGTTAATATAGAGCACTTACGAAAATTATCGCGTTGGTAACCTTCTCTCAAGATTATCTGCAATGAATCTGTGCGTCTCTAATTACATGTATCACTCAAGTCACCATTAAACACTACTATTTCTGAAAGATTATCTCTGAATAAGTGACTAATACCAACAGATCAGTATTCAGAAACCTAACACTGAGGATTCACTTAGTTGACACGTTTTCACTAACATATGACATTGATTAAAAGACAGGTAGAAATAAAGGGAAAATAAGTGAGTATTGACTTCTAACCCGTAATCATTCGCATTTTCACACTTTGTTATCTATTCCAATGTTGAACCTAAAAGCTTTGAATCTCACAGCCAGTACAATAACTTTGAACGAGTTAGTTAGATCACTCATAAAGACGATTATTCGCATTTCCAAGTCCGTCAAGTTCAACATCTCCATTACAACCATCCCCTTTCCTAACTGAGCAATCTGTTACTATTCTAGTAGGTGGTTTTGTCAGCTGAGAGCCATCCCTAACTATATTGTTAAAAAACAGCAATTTAAAACCAACTGATTTCAACGGAGATCATAGTTACTACTGCATGTAGTACAGAAATTATTCAATATGCACAGGAAAAACAAATAAAACGCAATGCATATTGATTGAAAGCAACAACAAAAGCGTAAATCACAACACGTATATGTGAAAAAAGTCAATCAGTCGAATCAATATACGTGTATTGTTTGCATTTATTTGTATGTGCGATAGGATAAATTCGAAAAAAAAAGTACAGAAAACCAATTTAGTACTGACTTTTCTTCCAGTTTCATAGAAATTGTAAAGAACATATGGTGGAATTTTGTTTACTGGGACCAGCATAGTTTTAATGGAAACTTAAGTTAAATACAGGATTCAGAGGAAAATGAAATAGCATTGACTTACTGAGACCATGTTTTTAATATATTTGATAAAGATACGGGTTGTCGATCAGACGTACCACCAGAATTCATATAAATAGCATGTTTCCAGTAAAGTGGACAGTTAAGGGCCTAAAATAAATTTTTCAAAACAACTCTGAAAACATATAGAGTTCAAAAAGAAGCAATGTGAATCATAAATAATCAGCAAGATGAAAACATTTGACTTTCACAATTGAAAGTGAGAAGGGATGTAGATGAAGAAAGTAAACGAAGAAGAATTACTCAAAATTTCGATTATGATAAGAAGTGAATACATCTGTGCGATTTCACTAAATCTCAAACCGTTCCATCTATCTTACCATCATCATCAATTTACATGTATGTATGGGAAAAGTAAGTGTTCAATGCAAACTAGGGTGGGTGAAAACATACCTAAATGACTTAAAAAGCAATTTAGCACAAACATTGATAAGTGCAGGTGACAGACTTCCTCGTTATCTATAGCAAAACATAACACTGAAATGAATCATAAGGTTATTACGAAAACAGCCTTCAAGATATTATACAAGAATAATCAGGAGACTCTAGGGGATATGGCTCAGAACCAATGTCAGTGGCGCAGATGTATACACACACATTATCCTCATCTTAACACCATTCCGATTCTCACCATTTTGCCATTCTTCCTTCTTTCTTCTCGTACCTTATATTTCTTTCGACTGCATTCTCTTATCTTCATCCTTCACTTCACTTCACTAGCTTTCTACTTGATGTAGTGAAATGAGGTGTGGCAACTCGGACCGTTACGCAGTAATGCCTGGTCCTATGTTGATATTGACGATGATGAGGGGCCGAAGCGTTAGCCATTCGTAAACTTAAGCCGCAGCTGTGATTACAAAAACAATTTGTTGTTTCACTTAATTTACCTTGGTAATCCTTATCTGATTATATTACCTAGACTAGTGTCACAACCGTTTCATATTCATTATATTTGACTTTTCATTTTCATATATATATAAATTGACTTGACAAGTAAATGTGTGATCAGATTGTTCGAAATGTATTGCGCAAATACACCACCTTTTTCAGATAATCTTCGTCTTTTAATAGCGTTATCGAAATTTATTAAAGGAACCAATTGCTTCAAACATCTTGTATATTATTAATTTGCACAGTTATTATGTCCTTTTTTTAATCCAGCATCATTTCTGTTAACTTTTTTTGTTTAGATGGATGACCTGACCTAGAAAACTGGGACGTTGATGGATTGAACTCAAAGTCCAAGCTTCTAAAGATCGTGATCTAGTTATTTTTATCTTCTACATAAATTTATGCTGTGTAAAGAAAAGAGATTCTTTGATTTTACTTTTGCTACTCAGAAAGTACATGTAGCTTCAAATAACTACCTAACGATCTTCAACTTTTGAGAAAGTTTATTAAGCTACCGCAGGATTGCCGAAACCTAGGTAGGTGGGACAAGTGTCGACAGTCAAACTATTGGTTGAAAGTAGGTTGTTTCGAATGATACATCACAGCTCAAAAAGGGATAGGGGACTTTTATCTTGGTTTTGCTACTATTTAGAATATTCCCTTTATTTTTGTTATCATTAGTATAGCTGATATTTGATCTTTCACATTACTAGACTCTCAGAAAAAATATCACTAGACTGGTCAGGAGTGAAAATCAATGAAATGTGATATCATCTGCTCAAACTCTACAGGAAAAGTGGCAGATAATACAAATATCTGTCAAGTCAAAAAGAATGATGCAAAGTGGGCGGGAACAGACAACAGTATATAGACCGCATTCAATGTTGAGGCAACAAAAAACTCGCATATACTCTATGAAATTTAATACAGAACTTTAGGTAAGTCTATTTAAATTTTTGCATTTTTATTTCAACAGTTGTAAACGTACATTATGGTGAAACCCAACAAACTATATGAGTGAACAGTGACATGGTGAAACAAGAGAACACTTAGTGAAATACGGTAACTTGAACCGGTTCACTTATACGCAAGATCCAACTTTGTTTTTTGCTGTCTATATTGAAGTAACACGATGTATTTAATCACCTTATTTGCCTCAGTTAAATTATCACACTGATAGTTAAAAAATTCGGAAAGATCTATTTATACGTGAAATAGGAAAGTTATACAGTTTTCCTTACCTTTGCCACTTGACCAAAACATGAATGAGGAACCAGCTGTTCAAAATGTTTTCCTGAATTGGTGGATGAATCAGTAAAATGACTAAGTTCTTGTTTAACACGTTCCATTTCCGTATTAATTTCTTCAGTAGACATTCGAGTAGTGCCAAGAGGGAAATGAAATGATGGAAGCGCTTTACGCGGAATAGTTGGAGAAGGGAGAGTAGTAGACGGTTTATTTTGTGCACATGGAGTAGGATCTATAGAAACTGGGCGAGAATGATCTGCCCGGTTAAGTATATTAGGTTTAGATGCTGGTGATGCTGTGTCATCAACAGCATCAGATGGATGGACAAACGATTTTGAAGAAGAATTAACACGATGTTTGTTGGCTTCATGACATTCACGAGGCTGTTGATGCAAAGCCATATCTGCATCTTGCTTATTGTTTTCGGAAGAGTGGACGTACGCGGGTGCTGATGAAGGAGTAGTAGTGAGCTGTTTCGATCCATTTCGATCGTTGGTTCGAAGTGAAGTCGTCTTATTTGTCTTAGTTTTGCTTGTATCATCTGTATCAACATCATGATTTACAAGCCGATTGGAAGTATTTCGAGAGGAAAGTTTAGTTTCACTATCTTGACTTTCTGAATTCGGCGCAACTTTCGAGTGGATAGTGATTATTCCATTTTCTTTCTGAACTTTGTTTGTATGTGTTACTTCATTTGTTCTTGACTCACCAGAGCCCTGAAAGATGAGATGAGTGGGAACGAGCTAATCAGAACAGCACAGAAAACTGATGTTACAAAATCCCCATCACACAAATAATGAATTAAAAAGATTTACTGCACTAAAGAGCAGAATAGAAATCCTTTGTTATGAGCAATAACTTATGCACGAAACGTCACCAAGTAAATGATACTATATCACTGTGTATTATAAATCAAATAGACAAATCGAATATAGAATTAAATTCTACCACAGTGTCCAAGTTTTACGCCTATATTAATCCTTTGTTAATGTCTGTATCTCTATCAACAAGAGTCTTATCGACCCAGGCCTCCAAGAAACATACATAGACACATCTTCAGAAGGGTGACATTTTAAGATTAATGCTTCCCGGTATCTGTAATTTCTGTTAGGCTCATAGCTCCTTGCATATCTAAACTATACTTGTCAGAACTATAGTCAATGACCGCATTAAACACCTAAATGAACTTCAATTGACCATCTGCTTGAAAATAAGATGTTGTAAATGAAATAATCAACAGGTAAAGTGGGCTACAGTTTTTAGTAGTTACTGAAAATTAATGTTCAATGAATGTGATGTGATAGGTAAGCATAATGATATGAACCTATGGTATCGGTGCGAATAGGCAGTTGATTGTCAACCTGATTTTACAAATCACGTTGACAATACTTACTGCATATTTGGCAGCAATGTACGTTGATTCGATAGCAATGTCAACTGAAGGACGCATTACACTCGTCAAATAACTGAAATATGCAATTTCCCCTTAACCAATATATATAATTAAAAAACGATTACCTGTCAATAAATTGAGTTTTGGGGACCAGAAAAACATAGAAATTACTGTTAAGCTAGGGAAAGTGCTGTTAACTTATAAAACATGATTAAATAAGAACATTTCAACGGTTTCTTTCCAATGAACATATTAACTTACATGCACCAGTGAACTGATTCTTGATGGTGAAGAAATGCATTAAGAATAAAACTAAGACTAGAAAATCCACAAACACTTAAAAATTGAGGAAAGTAAAAAAAGGATAGATTCTAAACCAATCGATGAAATACCGAACTGCATTCATCTAGCAATAAGAAGACGGCCAAAAGCCGTCGTAAGAATATAATGCGTAAGACACCTAGAAAAATTAGGAGACATGTGAGTGAGAAAACAGCAGATGGCTGAGGGCATGAAGCAAACTAAGTATCGTTGATCATGATTTCTAACAGTTTAGATTCGTTCTCAATAATGTTAGGATGTTACCCAAATAACCTCGAGAATTATAACAACTAGTGGAAGTATGAAATAAACAACAGACTTTCCATTTTTTAGTTCCTAAACAAACCAGGTCTTTTTTGAACGACTGATCATGAAGACGTGAAAAACTATTGAGGATAATCACAAGACTGAACGAAATCACTACATCAAGAAAGCGGATGTTAGCGCTCAATTCACACTCATTATTCATTAAACTTGGTGCAGTGGCTATTTCTAAATAAACTGAAGGAAATAATTCAAGAAAATATTAAACCAGACCAAAAACAGCTATAATACAGGTGGAATTTTGGCCAAAAAAAACCTTCCAAAACAGAGTCAGAAAGTGACTGACGGACTACATCAACGTGTAACCTCTCACAGGAGTGCATTGGATCAAGTCACTACACTTCACACTAGTACACAAAGAACAGTTGGATAGAAAAAGAGTGATACCAAGGAAGATAAAGTTATGTAAGAGAGTAAACAACCTGAAGGTATTCAAGCTTTCGATGTCAAGGAATGAATACATCTGGGTCACTGTGATCAATTTTCAGCAATGTCAACAAGAGCCCTCAACCACTGATTCTTTTCGTTTCATCGAACGCAACCAGGTAGACCACATCTCCCCACATGGTTTAGAAAAAAACAGTAAGAGACTTCATCGACTGATGCCACGTCCCCATCTGAGTACCCTGAGCCCTATTCCAACCCAATCCAACTTCCCCTGGCATAGCACGTCGAGGTAGGCAGCGGCTCGGCATGCGAAGTATATGTCCCATTATTTCAGTCAACTAAGGTTCACAACCCAATCAATCGACTTACCAGTCTTGTCTAGTACCATTCGCCTGATTTCAACATTGCTCACACGGTGACTCCACCATACGCGATTGATATAACGAAAACATGTAATTAAAACCCTATAATCTCTTCATGTCTTCTACTTTCACCGACCATGTCTCACAGACGTACAACGAGACAGAACAGACAGCAGCGCAGTATAGTCGTCCTATGGCAGATAGTCAAATAACTCGCCCGTGCCACATGACACAAGTTGGCAAATGTCAAACAAGCCTTCTGTAAACAAGCTGAATATATATTATACCATCAACTTAGCGCCCATTTTAGATACACTAGTTACATTTTGTGTGTCGATAAGATATAGCAAGTTAATTGACATTTGTTCAAAGTTAAAGAAAAAGTACAGTACATCACTGGTCGAGGAACACAGAAGCGATAAGTCTTAACTTAAGGTATGTATAGTGTCAGAATAGAAGCACTTATTGAGCTTACAAATCAGATCCCAAGATAATCTTGGTCATTATTAACGAATAGTGTACTAAAACACCAGCGAACCTAGAAAAATAATGAACTTATCCCGGATTTCATAGCCTTTCAGATTTTGATGGTAACTTCATCAGGAGGGGAACAGTTAAAACGAATTACTCTTTTTGAAACAATAGACGTCATGTAATGAAATGCTCATAATAAGCGTTGATGCAAAAATCAAGATCAGTTAGACACTTTTTCCTCTTGTGATAATTTGAAAAAGATAGAGAAGAATATCAAAAGTGACTACCCAATAGGAGACAGTGAGATATGCTTTTTAAAATACTGACCAATCCGTCTAACGAAGAATGTTGTGATAAATTACTGAAGTACGCTTGTATGACATTACATATCCCAAGTTAATCCAATAAGAAATATCGTTTAATCAACGTTTAGGATCACTTGGTGATTGATTTGAATGTGCGCACACCACTTATGTACTAAAGATTTCAATTATGACCAGAATAGCTCAACAAAACACTGTTGGCTGTAACAGACAGTGATACCATTGAGAACCCTTCATAGAGAAACCGTTCTCTCGACTACATATAAACGTTCTGTTGATGAATAAAAGTAAGAACTAAAACTTAATCAAAAAAACTAATACTTTCTATTGAAACGAATAATTATTACTGAAAGTCCCTATCATGGTCATTTAGAATTATTTCCAAGGTACTAACAAAGCATAAAATAAAAAATCTTTTCAGATACCAATGTGATTAAAAGTAACAAATAAAAGTAAGTAAAATACCCATAACATAGGTAATTATCATTGAATGACAGAAGGTGATAATCACCACTTACGAGAAAAACTCAAGTGCTCATACTTTCTATAAACAGCACATAACACAATAATCGATCCACATAAAGCTAGTGAATTAATAAGGAATTCAAGTAAAACATCCAGTTAAGTTTATTAGGGTTCACGTATACATGTATGCAAATAAGTCAATACATCATATGCATAAAAATACACAAAGCATATGGTATAGATTTCTAAATATTCTACAGTTCACCTTGAAAAATCTTGCTAATGCGACTTTAGATGATCAGAACCTTTCTCTCCTTTTCCATGCTTTGCAATGTTCAATTCTCTATGACCTGAAATGACTTATTACTGCTACGGATATTACAGAAGTATGAATATTATTTATTTGTGAGACTTCCCCAGATTTTCAGTCATGTTATTCTTCTGTGATGGAAGTCTTATTTGTTAATTCTAAAACTTATTTATTCATCTTTTTAGATAATTTTCTCTTCGCTGCATACAGCAGAAGAGAATTCAACAAAATTGGTCGATTTAACTGTGTTGTCTCTCAAGAACGTTATCGAATGATGAAATATACCGTTTAGTAAGTATCCTCATCACAAATAACTTAAGAAGCAACAGAATAACTATCAATCTATATCAACAATCAATCAACAAACTGAATAACATGATGAATGACACTATGGAAAACGCAGATTCGCCATTTCCAAATATCCATGGCTAAAAACAACCATGAATTGTAAGCCTATTTTATATCGAATATAAGAACTGGTGTAAAACAAGTATGAAGTAATTAGACTGTGTAAATATGAAACAAAATAATTATCACACAAACAATGAGAAAGTCACATAAATATGCATTCAAAGCTTCCATTAATTTTCAGTTTATCAATTCATTTTGAAAACGAAAACTCTATGATGAAGATCGCGAAATTCAATTTTGAACCATAAACACCTTCAGTCACTCAACTTTACCATATCTACGACTTCACTCAGAAAAGCAGGATGCAATAACCTTTAATAAATCAGAACAGATAATTTAAATGCTACACTGCTCTAATCTAAACTGACTACTTTTTCGTCTATACCAGCAACACAAAACCATTAGGAACAATATCATCAACAAACTTTAAATTTCATGAAGTCAACAATTTTTTGAGGCCGTTACTAAGTTAAATTCATTTTATAAATGTTTTCATTAGTGCAATATTGATTAGATCGTGGAATAAATGATGTTTAAACTAAAGTGTTTGGTGAATTAACCAAGTCTATTTCATTCAAGTTTCTCATCAGCTCACATTCTTCAAGGATATTCGCAACAACTATGAACTGGATAATTATTACTTTACGAATTGATAATGAACACAAATTCAATAAGGATAAGTGACCTCCGAATCCATCTACTGGTTGATTAAACCAGTCTACATCTTTGAAAAAAATACACCAACAAGCTGCACATTTCACAACAAATTGAAATTAACTTACTCCCTTCTTAGCACACAGAATATGCCCTACTTTTTAAAAAAATCATGGGAAAGAATGATAATGACACAGGTTGATACAACATGAATATATGCACATAAACGAAGTTAGACTAAAATAGGTAGTGGTACCAATATTTATAAACCGGCTCATCAGTATCAAGTGGATCTTCGAGGCGAACTTCAGTCTGTATATCAAAATTAACTTCGAGGGTGTCATAGACGCTACATAAAAGACGATGTGTCTATATCAGTAAACGAACCGGTAAACGACTGCTACGTTGCAGATTGTTTATTACTTCTCTTTTGTGAATATAATAAAGAACCCTAATCTTACGTTTCATCTTTTATTAAGAAGAAAAACAACCACCAACATCTTGGCTCAATCACGTACATCTAAACGACGTGTTTGATATCCAACTGTTTGGAAGTGATGCATGAATCGAAAAACCGAATAAAACATGGAGTTTATTAACCATTTTTAATCTGCTGGATATTATTGATTTTTGAAGTTTCCAGTTATTTTTCATGATAATTTGACAATAGGACGAAATCAACTACTTTCTATCACCTATTCTTCATTGTCTACTTACACTAAACTCTTGAAAACGATAACTCAATAAAATATATTCAATAGTTGGGAAAAAAATTCATGTTTTTCGTCAAAAACAAGACATACAAATGAACAATATTGTTTGTAAAATTAGATCTCCTCAGGGTTCATTCTAATATACATGAAACAATCAGAGTAATTCGTGAGAACGACAACAAGTATGCGGATTGTGTACGTTAAAGTATCAAAATAAGCGGTATTACAAGGGATAATACAAATATTGAGAATGGCACAACAATGTCAACATGTGTTTAGATAGACGAGTAGGTCAGAGCTTGGAAAAAGACAATAAAGTTGAGTAATACCAGAAGATGAAGACAATGGACAAATAAAATCTGAATAGAAATATGGTAGTGGTATAAAAGGTGTGACAAAAATAAAGTAAGAATGGGAAGAAGAGCATTTCAGAAATCTATAAAACAAGGCATTCATCACATCTTCCCTGATTAAGCAGAATACTTGGATTCATTTTTCTGGGACGAATATTTCGTACCATCTGGATTTAGTCGGCTAAGTGCCTTTATCTCTACCGTAAAAGAAGTTTGTTTTGAATCGTATTTATGGAAATCGAAATTCAGTACATTCGTTCAGTAAGCAATAAGCCACACCTACTGTGTGAGGGCATATAATACAACCTGGCTGCCCAAATCTCGGTAAGCAGAGCGTTGTTCCGATCCGTGACCCACTGGAGAAAGTCATCTCCCTAGACTAAAGATTAAATACATGAATGAAGTGATCGATACGCTTGTCTAGTTCAGTACCATTCACATAGACCTTTCGTTGAGACAACACCAGTACATTTAAGAATAAGGTAGAAGAATGTAAGTAATATGATGAAAACTCATGAAGAAACTGGGGATAGAGAAAATACTGAAATATGACAATTTTGACACGAAAATAAGGTGTAGATGCATCAATTCAAGGTGAGCGATTGAGACATATCGAAGCTTCCAACTAAGGGTTTCTGTTGTCGCATAAACCTCAATTTGAATGCTAACATTTACCTACACGGCTCAGACTAGAAGTAAGACACTTCATGAAGTGATATCAAGTTCTAGTCTAGTCACTCTTAGCTTTTTCCAGAGTAACTTTACCATGGCTAACCTCGGGTGTTGTGATGTACACTAACTCTGAGCATGGGTAACACATGCAGTAGCCACCTCATTCGGTCAAGATTCACAAACTCATCAACTAACTTTCCTCTGTTGCCCTATATTCTACATTTGCGGGCAATGCTATGACACATCATTGGTCAAACGCTTGTAGCCTTCTCACATTTTCCACCTTTATTGACCATATTTCACAAAATGTGACTAAACTATCTCCAACATTATCAAGGTTCCACTATACATAATAACGAAACTGAGATTCACTGGGACTTATACGTTATAGGACTACGTTGTTTGTATACTTCACTTTAGTTATGTGATATTTCCGTTAGTAAACACTACTCGAAAAGAGTGAAAGGAAGTGTGCAGATCGTAAAGAATTGAACAAGTGACTATTCCCAGGAAATACCAACCGATACGCCACCTAATACACCAACTTTTCATATGAAGTCCATGTCACACTAAATAGTGGAGCCGTGGTTTAGTGTTTGGAAAGGTTGATTATCAACTATTATCCCATGGGTGCACGCTCCACTCCACCTACCAAAGTTTGGGCAACCGGGTAGCATATCTAGCCCTCACACAATACGTGTGACTCACTGCCTACTGCACAGATGTGCACAAAGTATTTGAATGCGTTTCATCGTTTCCTTCCACACAAAACAGCTGGCATTTTCGCCAGTCAGTTGGAGTGGGAACTCAATATCTGTCATAAATCGCTACGTTAAGGACGCAAACTGATTCTTTTTATACAAAACTCGTAAAGTGAATAAACAAGATGGTCTGCTGAACTATAGGAATGGCTGGAAACGGGATTAATCTTTTCGCCACGACGTAAACGATATCCAACAACTTATAAACAAGAACTTATTTCATAATTATTTCAAAGAAAAAACAGGAAAGGCATATCAAAGGCAGAAGAAAAATCATACAACATAGTGAAATACTGACCACATAATTGACTGCACTTCATAGGACGTTCAATCATGGCGTATGTACTTACCATCCTCGGAGAAAAACAATGACTTCAATATTTTAAGAAATGAAGTGTTTATACTGAGTGGTGATTGAAGATGAAATAAAAATTTGGACTGCGGCTAGATTCAAACCAATGACCATTAAGTTTCCGGCCCGGTGGCTCTACTAACTAAGCTACGAGCCCCGACTCCTGACCAGATTTGTATTTCACTCCAATCATCAATGAAGTGTTCACAAGTTTAGATGAAGTATCACTGAGAAATAAACAGCTCTCGATACTGAGATGATGGAGAATATTTGTAGCCCATGAGGATCGTTTTCATGGTATGGTGTTCCATAGTATACGGTGCATTTAACTTATTGAATCCCGGCGTAATATATATGAACAATTAACAAAATAAACAAACGTTTTATGCTATACCTCAACGTTTCCATCTTGCTAGGTATTGCGTTTTCTGAGCTGGATGGTTTAATCAGCATTGTCATCATCATCCTGAACAACATAGTCACGAAATTCGAAAAGTGAGCAGTGGAATCTTCTCCGCAAGTGGTTTAACAGTTTGTCCTGTTGAACTTCGGTGCGATTGGTTGTTGTCGCTAAGTGTTGTCATTGTCTTTACACTTATTTTAAGTGACTTTCCTGCCGATGTGAACTTTGAGTTTCTGGTTTCTTTTCTTATTGGTTGGTAGATCCAGTCAAGGTCAAAATGTCTGTTGATCGCTGAATGGCCTGAATGCCAAGTTTCTAAAAAAATCTCTGGTATGCTTTGTAATTTCTCTGTCCAGGATTTTCGTATTTCCCCAGTTGAATTCATCCTAACAATTGTCTATGTGTACTGATATAAGCGAAGAGATGACATGATGCTTCCACTGTTAGTTGATGCTCATTTAGACGGATACGATTACTTTGTTCTATGTAGCGTTTTTCGCAGATTATTCTGCAGATAATGTTTGACTTGTCTTCCTTTGATACTGCATAACAGAGTGGAAAGATTTTGTGGGCTTGTGTGCTATTGAAACTAAAAAAGGCTCCAATAATCTAGTCGTGATCTCAGGGACGTTCCTCATGTAATGTAGGACGATCCACTTGTTGGTTTTCAAGGATGACATTTTGGTTGATGGAGAATTAGACAAACATCTTATGATGAAGTTAGGTGGAAAAGTGATTCAATATTTTTCTTCTTCTCTTCGTAAGGTTGATATATACTACAGTGTCTTCAATCTTTTGAATGATGTTTTTATGCAATTGATTTTGTGTTGTTGGATTGTTGCTATTGTAGTTAAGGATTTAATCCGTATGAGTTGCTTTTCTGCATACTTTAGTTTTCGATTTCTACGAATCCATTTAAGTGATCAGAACACCTAAAAAGGCAAGTTTGTGGTTTAATCCCTCTTCAAGTGTTAATTTGATGTCATTGAAAGCGTTGTTGATTAACTTGCAAGCGTTTTCTAATTCGTTTCTTTTAATGATGACTAAAGTGCCGTCTATATATCGGACACAAAGATTTGGTTTGATCAACGGTAATATCACAGTTTCCAATCTTTGCATTACTGTCTCTTCTTCTGGATATAGATGATCCCATTGGCGTTCCTCTTGCATTTGCCGTCGACTTGGAAATATGTTGTAAGATCAACTAATTCTATCAAACTTGAATGTTGCAGTTGTATGTGTTGCGAAAGGTGAGTATCATTACTGAGAAGAGTCACTGTATCCTAACCAAGATTTGGTTTAATTGGGATTTATAGAGCTGCAACGTCGAAAGACACTATCAATTCGTTGTTGGTAATATGCATATCATTGATCTTTTCCAAAATTGGTACCGAAGAGTTGATAGAGTGGTCGCATGATTTTGCAAGATCTTTGAGATTTATGAAAAATTTTGACAAACAGTATGCTGGAATCTCCGGAAGTGAAACAAATAGGTCGTAGTGAGATTTCTGGTTTATGCATTTTTTGGTATGCCATAGAAGCGTGGAAGAATAGGTTGATTGTCTTTCATTCGCCATTGCTCTTGTATTGTAATGTGTCCCACTTTGAGGAGTTTAAGATCTTGGTGATGTGAGAGTCAAACTGTTGAATAGGTTTTGTCTCAACTGGCTGATATACATTTCGGTCCATGAGTAAGTCTTCCGCCCTTTTCATGAAGTCATCTGTAGCCATGACTACTGTAGTGCGCTCTCATAGCTCACTTTCTTCCTGAAGCTAGCGCTGATGATGTTGTCCAGAATAACAATGAAAGCCTGACGATTAAACTATCCACCTCAGAAAACACAACACCATCAAGCTATGGATACATTTTGTTCGATGGTTTGCTTTCATAAAGTGTGCTCAGTCGGTAACAATTCGTGGGAACAAAGTAACTTTAGATTAGTTGGGCGAGGAACAAAGCGTTGTTAATATTAAACAGCAAATATACAATTTTTATTGCTGAAAAATAATCAATTCAAGTAGTCTGTATAATAACATCCTTGACAGTTTAATCATTGATGTTCAGATGCGATCGATAAATACAACTCTGTTTGAAAGAAATTTGTCTATTAACATGAGTTATCTTAAATTACTAAAAGTGTGTGTTTTAAATGGTATTCAGAGCACTCCTAGCTTGTTCGGTTAAAATCTTCAATGTCTACACAAACTGGAGTTTTTCATTAAGATTATCTATTAATTAATTGAATGCAAAACCTTAAGGTCATGAAAATATAAACATGTAAAACTATACAGAGAAATATATCAAATGTTTACGTAGCCGAGGGTCAGAAATACAATATTATCTCAATATCGACACTGAAAACTCAGCTCTCGTAACTATGATATTAATTGTGTGAGATAAACAAAAGTCTCCGTTAAAATAGACAGTTCATGTCTGCAGAACTTTCAAAATGAAAAGATAGATATACGAAGAGTGGGTCACGTTGGGTCCAGGATGCAAACTTTGTCCCATTTAATAACTTTCGGCTGTAAGTACAAGATTTTCAGTATGCTAAAGTTTCTATTAAAACTTAAAGCAAATATAAAAAGCTTCAACCAGCAATGTGATCCATTGATTACTCAAGTTATGCTAGCACAGTCAGCAATATTTGCTACTAGACCTTACTAATTAAGGTGTTAGCTATCACCTGACACACGATAACAAATGAGGCATTTTTATAAGAAGCCTTGATATTGACAGAGATGGATCACAGTTTGTTTGCAAATCAACTGAAAACGACCTCATACACGTGTTTGTACCAATAACTTGCAAAGTGACCACTATGGTCGTCTTGGTTCAGCTCACAGGATAAAGAGCATACAATAAATGTGACGAACATTCTTTTCATAGTAAACCTATTTTCTAAACATCCTCGCAAATATTAGGCTGTAAGATACGCGTTTTCGAGTTGGCTGTCATGCCCTTAATGCTTAGCACTGACAAATTTCTACAGATTAAGTTTTCAATCCGGACACTATGCTAAATAACATGACATTGCAGTGCAATGCATTTCGGTGTTAGATGTTAGAAATCGATCAACAATAAGCTAACAGACGGAAACTAAGATTACGCTTTGTTCAGCATCGCAAGAACACCTTGGTAATGTAGTCTAAGAAAGGATAAGAAACCTGTAGTGAAATCAATCACCATGGCAATACCCTAATGATTAGTAAACGATCGGAAAACAGATGCACCGAGGTGATAATTAATGAAACAATATTAGATTACAGTTACTTCAGTATGCTAAATAACACAAAACCAATTAGATAAGGTTACTCACTTCACTGTCATATTCAGTTCTTGGTGAAAACGGTGTTATCGATGGCAAATCATTCTCAATAGCAGTCGGAACGTCAGTGAATTCAACTGATACTTTATCTTGAGCTTTATCAGGTTCAACCTTTTCCGTGGTATCAACTGGTTCTAACTGCTTCTCTGAAGCATGTTCATCTGTTGGAACTAAAAGTGTTTTTGATATGGGTGGTGTTATATCAGTAGTAATAGACGGTGGAGGAGTTGATGTTGGTGTAATGGTTGCGGAGACTGTACTGCTGATTTTCTCAACCGATCCACACTTAGAATCTAATGGTTTCGAACGTTGTACAGGATGAAAATGATGAACTGTCGAGGAAGTGGTCGTTTTTATCGAAGGAGTAGATGCAGATACGGCAGTTGGAGACGAAGCAGGAGGATATGAAGATCTGGCTATATGAGCAGCATGTACAGGATGATTGGGACTGGCTGCTGGAAGTGGTAAGTCTGGTGGTCCCCATGATAAATGAGGCGTCCCATGTATATCATTACTATTTGAAACAGAATGAGCACCAGTAGTGACGGATTTACCAGTAGCAGCTAATATTTCTGATGCCGGGACACAATTACTCATGTGTACACCAGCAGGACAGAACCTGGATGTAGCGCGTTCACCGCCAGATTGACTTATCAAGGTAGGGGTAACAGCATTTGTAGTTAAAGTCGCTTTAGGGCAACGCTGGCAAGCATGGACTGCACGTTGCCATGCTAGATCAACGGAACACGTCTGATACACCTGAACTCGTGAAACAAGAATCACACTGGGAGTCCCAACAAGTACGGGCATTTTTATTGTATAAGATATGAACTAGAATTATAGGAAGGATACCACGATATGAAAGTATGTATCATCACCGCATACTAAACAGTACATCCGACATCTTTCATCTCTGACGAACCAAAAATATACATTCAATCGAAGAAAATATTTACCGAAGACACAGTTAAATATCCAAAATCGATTTTATAGATCCAAAGGCAGTATTCTGATCACGTAAATTACTTCCTCCGAAATATATTTTAATCGCAGTGTTTTCACAAAAATATAACAACGATCCAGTTCCACGTTTTGTCGATTAAAATAAATGTAAACAAAATTCAAGACCTAAATTCGAATGAACGATCGATCCAGGGCAAAGCATGCAATACAAATACACATTCATAGAATATGAAAGGCATAGTTTTAATGTGCCACTGATTGACTGACTGGCAAGCAGCCAGACACATAAAGCAACAGTAATGCACACAGAATGCCTACGCAGGACTTATCGATCGCAAGGTCACATACACGCTCGAATAAATAACGGTAGAAAAGTGTGTATGCGTATATACATATAGTATACATCTAAGCTGTGCCAACCAAACAAAAAAAACCATAGATGAACCAATTAGAACGCCATGGCAACGCACAGTTTATGCTGAGGTAAAAACAGTACGCATTCAGACCAAAATATCTTATTTAGTCCAGCTTAAACCAATTGTGTGCAGTCAGTATTCACATGTTTAGAATAGTTTTAAAAAGGGTGAAAAATTTATAGATTTATAGCTGCCAAAATATTTAACTATTTTTTTTAAGATGAAACTGTGATTAAGTACACTGAAATAATACAAAATCGAAGTTTAATATAAAAATTAGATTTTTCCATCCCTACAGCCAAGTATAAGCAGGGAAGCACGCAAGAGATTATTAACCAGCGTACGCAAACAACTTTTGAACAGACACTAAATAAACGAATAAAATGAGCAGTTAAGTACTAAGTATATCGATTGAAAACTCTTTTTATGCTACAACTAAACACTGAGAAACAGTCTTGCCTACGTGAGATAGATTCTTATACACTTGTGATTCCGTATCACATTTCATCTAATTTCTTATAGAGGAAGTTAGATACTGTGAAGTGGATGTGAATGGATTTTTGAAAGCATAACATCTGATGGCATGAAGCTATTAAGCTGCAGAATGTTTCAAAGTCAAGTGTATAGTTTGCATATATGCCTACTAATCACAACACATATGTTGCTTTCGAAAAAAGCTTGCAAAAACCTTGGGGAGATTAAATACATCTTCATTCACTGAGGGGAATTTATATACACTGAGAAGGCTGACTGGGGACATCACACGCCAGGCCGAGCCGTCGAGTGCAATCCAAAGGGGAAACGATGAGTTGCACGTCCGAGGGTGACATGGAGGAGACCATGTGAGGAAGAAATGAAAGCTTGTGGGCAATCGTGGCGACAGGTTGAAAAGACTGCAGAGAACATAGCGCAATGGAGGCGTGCTACTGAAGCCCTATGTTCCACTAGAAACCCAAGGGAAAAATAATAATTATATATATATATATATATATATATATATATATATATGGTTTAGCAATGAGATTTTCTACTAGGTAGTGCGTATCTTATTTACCAAAGAAGCACTAAATTATCTCGAGCTTGCAAAACTACCTTCAAATAAATCTAAATATCGACAAAGCTCTTATGAAACCCGCCAGGTCATAGACTCTGAATATACAACAAAGCACTTTTATTTGTTTCGATGACCTGTTTGACTGGGTTAATGGAATATGAGTCGGTAAATTTGACAGTATTTTCGACAACTTTACCGTTCTGTGTACATCGAAATGAAATGGATGATATCTAGTGACGAAATGGAGTGTTTAAGTGATTGACACATTTAAAGTAACTACAGCAAAATCATTTTAGTCGTTGTCTACCAACGGAATCAACAATGGATCTTCGCTTAAGTCAAATCCTATTGATATTGATAGTGACAAGCTATTTCCGAAGTACTATCAAGCACAAAGGCCTTTGTTCGTAGTCTGTCTATGTGAATTGTTTTGAAGATTTGGGAAGAACATTCGTTGACATATCGAGTGTGAATCTAACTACAACTAATAAAAACGAAAAACTGGATATTCGGTTCGGACCATAATGAATTGGTATCACACTAAACCTTTTCAGCACTTTTCTCGTTTAAACTAAAATTATTCACAGCTAGTTAGTAGCAAGTATATGCAACAGGCGGGAAGTACGGAAACTTAACATACAGATCCAATACTCTTACTCAGAACACCTAACCTAACTTAGACTAAACTATGTAAACAATTTTTACAAAAGCTCTAGCAATCCTACAAAAAAACGAAGAGGTCAATGTAATTAATCCCCGTTTTAATAATAAACTAAGCCTGTGCTTGTAGTAATGATGGACAATGGCTAGCAGTGGGATCCAGGCTGAGCATTTCGTCCTATTTGGGACTCGTCAGCTGGATGTACTATACCCGTTGAACGAGAAGTGGCTATCATGGCTCAGTTGTCTAGTGGATAACGCTCTGGCGTTTGAAGCGACCGCTCCCGAGTTCGAACTCTAGTGGGAACATCACCTACTGGGAGGCAGGTATATCCAGCTGACGAGTCCCAAATAGGACGAAATGGGCATCCTGGATTCTACTGCTAGCCACTATCAATCATTACTATAACTAAAACACAGGTAATATCAAGGCATCCGCACAAGAGTCCAAACGTCAACAGAAACCGATCAATTCGGTATGATACAAGCAATAATACTATAAGCCTACGCTTGTTAGCTAAAACCTAATTCATCACATTCCATTAACAGATACAAATATGTGAAGAGCTTATATAAATTTGATATCTACATATTACAGATTATAAATCGGTAGATTCTTACTCATATTACTTTTACTGATATCGATTTTCTTCACCTCTTCAAGAATAACTACTAAATTTATGGTATTTCTTCACTGAAATATTAAAATTCCATACGTCAAACACTTACCAAGCAATAAGAAATTGCTAGCTAAGTATCTAACGATTACAAACCGAAGTTTTCGGATAGTCCAATTATTTTCATTACATTTACAGGCGTATATGACCAGCGAAATATTACTATAGCAAATGAATGAAGACTTAAATGCTATGAACTGAATGCTGGCGGTTATTTCGAAACCACGCCCTTCTGATACTGTGGGGACATGAGTACGGGCACTTGTTGACTCAATAGGTGTAATATTTCACAATATGAAAGTATCTTCTGAATGCATATAAATGCTTCACAGTCAATAACATATGTAGACCGTAAAACTATTTTGTCACAGATGATTTTTTTTTATCCAATTAAATTTGTAATATGGAGGTAATCGCATACAACTTTTCAACGTTTTTCTTTGTTTTACATGAATATATTCGAAGGATATTGCTGTTTTTAGAATAGAGAAAATCAGCGAACGAAATAAAAACAACCAGTTATGAGGAAAAGATTTTAACTGAAGAAAAAAATCAGTACAGTAACAGTCATAGTAAAAGGACCTATTTCAATGTGCAAGTTTCTGTTTCTTAGACAAGCAATATGTCACTCGATTTCAAATCACTGAGGGTGATTTACTGCTACATAATGACACGTTTATGTGAGATAAGTTAGGTAAGTCAAATAATAAACAGTGAAGTTGGTTCACGAAGTTGCCACTGCTTATATATAGTGCAGTAAAACTGTTGAAGTGTTTGTATCAACATCCCCGTAGATTTGCTTCGTATAACCAATTAATTGATACTTCATAGTGAGGTGTCAGCGTAAAAGTAGTCTGAAATATTTCAAAATTCACGCACAGAATGCATCTATCCATAAAGTTAGTAACTACTGGTCGGAGTTGTATGTTCAGCTGTGGAAATCATGAATGAGTTTTGTAAGAAAAAAAAAGCGATGGTCGAGAACAAGACATGACGTGTTCTAAATCCTTGTTATTCTTATTAATGAGGATTTCTTCAATCTACATACCCAATTTTTTTTATACTTGGTCGTATTATTTTATCCTGCATCTTCTTTTTCTATAAATATGCTTTCTAGAAATAGGGTATTTCAAACTGCTGAACCATCCATTGAGAATGCTGCACTACAGATAGATATATTAACAGAATATAGTTGGTCAACGATAAAAAAGGATGCCAATAAGTAAAACGTTGAAATGCAGTAATCACCCCTGTTGGACAGCACTAGGAAAAACTCACATATTGACTTGAAAATATGGTCAACATATAGTTAGTCTCAAAAATCTCTTAAATTGAAAGTGGGGAATCCTGCAAGTATGAAATGTCTCAGTCAGAGAAATTAATTTCGTTGTTTTACTCAAGTTTTCTCAAATTTCTCTTCATAGCATGATTTTCAAATGAAAGTATTGACGAATTCAATGATCATACTCAGACCATACAGTTTTCGGAATTTTCATGTTTATAAATTTGGTTTCCTTGCTATTGTCTGTTGCAACTTATTTTAGCATTTATACTAAAAACACAAACATCCCTTCTATTACGGAGGATGCTAACACTGTTGCTTATGAAGATAGGTGATACTTCATGCAATCACTTTGAGGTTCGTCAAAGTTCACCTCAATGTAAGTAGGGTGGTGTACTATTTTAAAACTACTTCAGGAAGATGTGAGAATACTGCCCTTATAGCAAACAACCGACATAATTATAAGATACATACAATTATCGATGCTGTCAAGCACTCTACTAGGACCAGTCAACACTATCCTTATTAACAAACCGTTCGGAACTATCAAATCAAGATGGAATTATCATTATCATTTGTCCCTTGGGTTCCTAGAGGAAGGAGCGATAAAAATTGAGTAATGTTTTGTTTATTGCTTATATTCTGTTTTTCTGCGCCCTCGAAGAAATTGTCTGAATAACCATAAGGGTGAAAGGACCACTTCTACAGAATCATAATCTATGGTAGGTAACAACCATTTCATAAACCAGTCATAAAAATCACAAAAACACCAGTTTTCTGATATTTCACCACAATGGGTAAGCACATTTATTTCATTATATTTCACACGTCGAAAGTATGCTATTCGCATACCTTAATATTGAATTTCACCACGATACAACCAGAAGTCCACAAAAATTAAAAATTTTATTTGATTTTTAGTGGAAATACAATACTAAAGTATTAGAAAAGATAAAAGTTTGTATTCGATAGGAAGAAAACAGCAGCAGTAAATAAGTCACAGCCAAATATATACAACAAAACTAATATTGCACCTGATCCTAGACATTCGTATCCACAAGCTCAAACAGTATGAGGTAAAAGATATGGAAGTCAATAAGCTGAAGTGGTATTCACATTTTATTATCAACAGATTACAGAAACTGGACCGTCTTCAGCTAATATGTAGTTGTTCTGCTGCTACAAATTGACATTTTGCCCTTTTCTTCAAAGTCTTCCAGACATGTAAAAGCAGTGCAATTTGTAGGACGACCAGTGGTAATAAAGGTATGCCGATCAGTAAACTGTAGTCTGAAGCCGCATGTCCAACAACTAATATCCAGTAAACAACGACAGTAAGTGCCATAAATTCATATTCTTTGGGTGGTAGACGGAAGACCAAACCCATGATTACTTGAAAATTAACTGACTCAAAGAGCAAATCCAATAAATTGTATGATAAATCACGGCAAAATTCACAACGCTACTCAACTTATGATAAAACAGCCGCGACGTTACAGAAGTGGAATCCAAATCTCAGTCCTAGCAATGAATTTATCAAAGGTAGAAATGACAACAGAACTGCGAAAAGTACTTTGGCTCGATATCTGTCCTTAAAGTGAGCCACCCACAAGCTGACGCATGATTTGTACGTCGTTTTTCTGCTAGATAAACTTTCTCCCCCCACAAAACATCTAGTGCTAGAAACACAGACATAGAAATAAATATTCAGCCAATAAAATTTCACAGTACAAACCTGTCAGACAAGTAACCAATCACAATCCAGTTATACGCTTGTGTAAAAATGATAGAAGACAAACATCTCTCTGCGATCGATTTGACGATTTCTAACTAAGGATGGAAGAACATTTGCATTATGTTCACAGCTGAGCAGTGGTAATAATTTTTGCTTCCCTAAAGAGAGAAAACCACTTTCGATTATGGTGAAAAATAAATTATATCGTCCACGGTCTCACCGGGACGAAACAAGCTTCTTTTGAACGTTTTGTTGCTCAAGCTACGAGCGACTCTAAAGGCCAACCTAGCAATGATCGAAATAACTGATCAGGGTTTTTCATTTCAGCAGGAAAGGCAGGTTTTCATAAAATACAGAAGTCTAGTTGGTTATTTCAGTTGTTGCTAGGGTGGTATTTAAAGGCACTCCAGGCCACAGCTCACTACTATTAGAAAAAATAGAATTTCTGTTTGTAGCCGGTCTGTAGAGTTGTGAAGTGACTGTCAGTGATGGTGAACAATAAACCATATTTGCAGGGCTTCCCCTATGTCATCACTGCTGAGCCTAGTATCGGCTTGATATTCTATCCGATTTCAGTTTTGACCTACACGACGACTTAAATTACAGTGCACAGTATTTAAGTGAACAGATGAGTATCTATGATTTCCTTTGCGTAGCGAAGCTTGCAAATGACATTCTGCTTTGACTGTGTATCCATACTGTATAGGCTGTATAGTTGTGCAATGTAGCGAACCGCACTTGAACTACCTGTTAAAGCGTAGAAATTCAGTTAGGTTAGCACTAGGTTGTACGCTAAAATACAGACGACAATCAAAAGTATTTTTGACCACTTATACTTCAAAAAGAATTCTATAACCAGACTAACACAGCTCTTCGTTTGTCCAGTAATAATAAATGATAAATTTCACTTACATACCACTCAGAGTAGAGAAACAAAAGCATATTTTGCTCTTTAGTGACACCATCAGTATAGTCACTGAAATTTGTAAAATACTAATAGGGACTATATACATGACTTTGCTAGCAACGTACAAATGGTAACCACTGGCCAAAAATAAGAATCATTTAACCCCATATAAGGCTGCATCCACTTCATACGTGTTGTCTGGAACCAAAAGCATTTACTTGTTAAACTTCATCAATACAACAGTGATTCTGAATTCTTGAAGCGACTTCAATACTTAATGGTTAATATAAGTTACAACGAAACATCATTTCGTCGTCTCATGAAAAACATAGAGAACGTTTGCGAGGCTCATACTTTTATGTACAAACAACCATCACAGTAACTGAGTAGTAAGAGATAGTTTAAAAAATAGTGTAAATCAGAAACAATGAGAAAGCTTATGAAATAGGCTTCGAACCCAAAGCAGAAGGTAGTAGCTTATCATACTGTCTGTCGGCAAAATCTCGAGGTAGATGGAGGGGTTTCCGAACTTTAGACCTACTCATATTCCGAGTGATAACACTGTAACTTTATAAAGCATAGAAGGAACATCAAGATTACAAACAAAAGTCATACTTGTCTGTAAAACTTCATTTACATTATTCCACTGATATCGGATTGTGACTAATACTTTGAAGTCAATCGATTGTTATAACATTGGAAGAGCTGTTTACGCTAATAAAATAATCGGTAAAGTCAAGTGGTGAAAACAGACGAAATTAAAGTCCAATCTTGAGCAGAAGTGGGTCGATTCGAATTCCCACACTTCACGGCAACAGGCAAAGAACAAGTGGACAAAAAAGGAATGATATCAAAGTGGGAATCGAAATGCACTCCGCAACTAAATGCACATTAGTACAGTAGGCAATAGGTCACACTTATTGTGAGATGGCTAAAGATACTACCTGACTGCTTCAACCTCGGTAGGTGAAGCTGAGTTCAAAGCCTTGATCAATTGCTGGAAGGTCAAGTGCCCTAACCGATAAGCCACAGCTCCTGTATCAAGGGTAGACAAAATTTTATGCGAAAAGGAAATCTTTAAAATCAAAGGTTAGCAATAATGAAGTTATAGAAGGCATCAAAAAGTTAGTAAATGAGTCATTGTGACGATTTCCACTCGTCACCAAAGTTCTCTAACTGCTGATTCTTATCCTCCTCAGGAACCCTAACTAAGCAGTCTAAGCCTTTCTACATACCCTAAACTAAGAACTGAAGAGATAATCGACTGATGCCATATATATATATATATATATATATATATATATATATATATATATATATATATGAACGTGGCAAACCTGGTTATCATCAATATCAACACAGGACCGGGCATTACTGCCTTACGGTTACAGTTGCCACACCTCATATCAGTACATCAAGTAAAAAGGCAGTGAAGTGAAGGATGAAGATAAGTGAATGCAGTCAAAAGAAATATTAAGTACGAGAAGAAAGAAAAAAGAGTGGTAAAATGATGAGATTCGATATAGCGTCGTTAAGATGAGGATAATGTATGTATACATTTACGCCACTGACATCGGTTCTCAACCATATCACCTAGAGTCTCCAACCACCGCTTTCTCTCCTCCCGCCAACCCCAACCACCTAGTCTGCATCGCCCCACATGGCTCAAACAAACAGTCAGAGACTTCATACATTGGTGACATGTTTGTGTCTGGCCACCTCAGGCCTTTTTACAGCCTCAATCTACTTCAGCCAACATTGTGTGAAGGGGCAATCGGTGACTAGGCATACGTAGTACATGTCCCAACCATCTCAATCCATGAAGGTTCATAACCTCGTCAACTGACTTACCTCTTCTCCATAAACTCTACACCTGACTTCTGAATCACTCACGTAGTGACACCATGGAATACGGCCTATACTACAAAGGCAACGGTAGTCAAACACTATAAGCCAACCTTCTCATATCTTCCACCTTCAATGGTCATGTTTCACAGCCATAAACTAGAACAGAGTGGACTGCTGTGCAGTACACGCCACTCTTAATAGACAAACGGATATCACGGCGGCGCCATAGGTGGCGTAGGTTGGCGAAAGCCAATCGAGCCTTTTGTATCCGTGCAGAGATTTCATCGGCAACTGAGCCATCAGGGCTGATCTTACTTCCCAGGTAAGTGAAGTGGTTGACACACTCAACCACTTCACTCTCTATTGTTAGCCGTGGCACCATTGAAGACCAATCCTGGAGCAACAATTTGCATTTGGGTAGTGAGAACCACATCCCAAACATTCTCAGATTGCCACTCAGTGTTCAGAAGACTCTACATCTTGTCAGCGTCTTCACTTAACAGGACAATGTCATCTGCATATTCTAGGTCTAATGAAAATTCTCCTGTGATATGGTCAACGTCTGTGTAACCCTGTGACGAGAGGGAGACCTCCATAAGAATATGTATGATGAAACTGAATAAGAATGGAGACAGTGGGCATCCTTGACGGACACCACTCGATGAGCATAGCTCCCTAGACAACTCACCATAAGCTCTAACATGCCCACAAGTGTTCGAGTAGAGAGCTTTCAATATGGTGATGTGCTTACTCGGCACGCCTTTCAGTGAGAGACATTGCCATAAGACTTCTCGACCAACGGAGTCAAACCTGAGCCTTTTTCAAGCTATTTACTATTTACTGGCGGGCAACACTAGTTGTCATCAATTTATATGACAACTCTCCATAAGTCCTGATGCAGCTGCGTGAGTCCGAGAGTAGAGAGCTGTGATTACCGTCATATACTTTCTCGGTACTCCCTTTACAGTCGAACACTGTTGTGGAACGCTTGTTCTTCCGAGAACCTATCGTACCAGAAAGGTCTGTTGGATACTGATTAGACAAAAAGCAGTTACCCTTACCCTTAACATGTTCTTAAACACGAAATGAGAGATTACGATGGATTAGATCAGTCAACAGTGGCGATCCAAAACCACAGGACTCATGTCTGATCACAACTTCCACAATACAGGTCAATTTTTGTAACATCAAAAAAGTAGTACGTGACCAGCCTCTAGCAGATGTTCCCTGGGCTCTGCGATCACGCACTAACCCTTCTTTTTAAGGTACCTCAAGAAGACCTAGCCAATATATATATACATCGTCTGATATTGATTCAGCCGGGGTTTTTGAGTATCACGCATTCAAGCGTACTATAACAATGAGAATTAGAACCGTGGACGTGACCGACTTGGGCCAGTACCAGTTCAATGTTTCCACACACAATCTACAAAATCTTGTATTAAAAAGGGTATATCTGTGCACACTATGAAGCGAAGGGAAGTAACTGCAAAATACATGAAGTAGTCATTTTCGATAAAGTTGTTCGTGTTTTGACTCACGGTGGAAGGTGCACCATGATATACAAAAATCCATGGTGCTATTTCGCTATCAAAAGTTCCCCACTTTCATATTTGCATAGTCCCTACTTCACGTAGACAAACCTCAAAAACATGTATCTATATGAAATTTGGACAAACATGAATTACTTATTATGCCAGTGACGGTCATTGAGAATCCAAACTACTACGCTGTTAAATAATTTGCTAGCAAATGCAAGAACATCCTGATACCAATGCTACTACTAATATCCAGAAAACTGTCTGGTCCATCATAATTAATTTGTCGGCATATAAGGTAATTTTCAGCTGTTCTGTTTGTGTTTCTTTACCTTTCCATGCGATATCTTCCAGAATACATTACTGGGAGGAAAAGCTATATGTAAGACCAGTGGTGCCAATACATGATTCCACGAACAAAACTAGTAACCACACTAGAAAAATACACTCCGAGACTCCAACTGATGTCAGTCTTCGATGAATAACAACTTGAAATATTTCCAAATCTCCACAACCCCCTCAAAATTTAATTGAACTAGTGCTCGTTGGTGACTAGCTTCGAGAAGTATTCCCGAAGTTCCAATGACAAGTCGTGACCGGTGGAGTCAAAGCCTGACGGCCGTGAGGACAAATACTCAACGATGACATTGGGTGGCGGTTTGCGCTATATCGTGAGCTAACAGAAGTTGGAAATATGGAGCATTGGATTCTGACCCAGTGGCTCAATGGTAACGCGCTGGTCGCGGAACCTGAAGGTCGCGGGTTCGATCCCTGCTGGTGGGGTCGCGGGTGCGCACTGCTGAGGAGTCCCATACTAGGACGAAACAGCTGTCCAGTGCTCCCAGGTTTCCTTTGTTCCTCCAACTGATGTCAGTCTTCAACGAATAACAACTTGAAATATTACAAAAGAAAATTTGTATAACACGTAAAACTGTAACCACTTTTCATGAAGGGGTTAAATCAATGCAATCAGCTACTAAACTCGATATTGATAGTATACCAATGGTTACGCAAGAAAAACGACGTTATGCAGTTTTGCATAGGTATCAAATTTCAAAAAATTAGGAAAATCCATTGCTGTCCAAAAACGCTCTCTTTACAATTGGAAAATTTTCATATATTAGCTACCTACAAGACAAAACCATCAATGCATCCAACAACACTTCTGTCACTGTATACAACTCATCAAAAAGCATCTATGTTTACCAGATATTTGCTTCGGAAAACTTGTTCTTCCGGAAGCCCCTCCTACTTATCAAATATGTTACCGATCTAAATGTATGCGAAATTATAGCAAGAAATATGAAATATTTTCCGACTTTTTTTCATCTAAGTAAAACAACTCAACAGTCGACAAATGTGTACCAAAGGATAAAAGGTGCTAATGAACAGTGTGTAATCACTTAGCTAGTAATAAGCTGTCTAGTGAAACCCAGTGATTGTGCCTTTGATAAGTGGCTTTCACAAGTAAAAATGATGTAACAGTTAAGGCCTACATAATTTCTGAATGGCGTCAAAAGTTCATTCAATCCCTGTGTTCCAAAAAAAATCAGTGACCGTCAAAAAAACTAATATGAGCATGAAAATATTTTACAAATCACTTCTTTGTTTCCTAATGCAGACTTCGATTAGCGAACGATCAAACCCCCTATATAGTCACGGAGATACAACTGCTCATAGGATGTTAACTCTCATATAACCGTTAGATCCCAAGTTATGTAGCAAATTATTTAAAAGTTTCACCATATGAGATGGCGAATATTTTATATATTTGGGATATCAGGTGCTTTTTCAGAACAGAAACAAACGACTTGTAAACCAGATAGCAGTTTGTTACACAGCCTTAATTATAGTTATTGTTATCAGACTTGAGAAATGCAGATAGGTGTGCACAGGAGTAAACGTATATAGATGTGCAAACTCCAACCAATGTGAATTACTTGTCATCCACACAATAGTGTTTAATTTCGGCTATAAATAAAAGGTACCTCAAGGTTTATATCAATTTACGCGCAGTGACGTTTTTCCTAAAGATTTTCTCTATCAAAAAGGATTCGAGGGTTCTTAGAGGTCATCATTTTCATTATAAAGCCTCAGTGAACGTAAATTCAGCTCCTGCATTCAGTATGGCGATCGAAGCCAACAACAGAATTCATTATAATCAAAGTGATGGGATGCAATTAAACTGAATCCCATTATCCCTCATTTGCACAAAACTCATCCAGAAATTGAACCTCAACAACTTAAACGCTTACATCTTGAGCTACGATGAATCGCCAGGATGGGATGCATGCCTCCGCTACATAAAAGATGTTAATTACTGAATCAATGACTATTCGCTAATTGTTAATTGTAAACTGGACGAGAAATATTTCATGGTAAGAAAAACTAGCCAGTAGTGATGGCTTCCAATATCTGCAGCAGACAAATGCAAAAGAGAACTAAGCGACACAAAACTAGCTTAAGGCAGTAGTGCTAACTGTATATTTCATGATCAAATTTTAAAAGGTTGGAGACCTCGTACGATGTTGGAAAACATACGAAATATACAATTTTCTAAGTCACAATTATTTATTTATTTACCACTTTTCCTACTGCAGTCTGTTTATTATTGTTTCTATTCCACTGACCTTCTTGAACTACTTTTGAAGTGAAACAACTTGAATCGGTGCACTACTACAATACCAATCTCCACTTTGTTCTTACCTATTTCTCCATCACTCTCATGATCATAAGAGTGAGGTTAATTAATAATGTTGTCTCTTGTATAATTTGAACACTCGTTAAAATATTTGCTTGAACTGTCCTTTCTACTAACTTCGCTCTAAAAGTAGGCCTTATATGGGAATTCAACATCAGATCTGGTTCATAAAACTATTACAAAATTCGAAAGTGATTATTACACTTTGCCATATTTGAAAAATATCGAAGTAACAGGAGCAAAGTTATCAGTAGCATAAGTGCCATCTATCAATAATTCTTAAAGCCACTTTAAGACAAAATGTAAAATCTCATTCTTAAATAGTTAGCCACTAGCTAGCTGCTGCTCTACAAGTCGTGAAATAATGTACTAATAACGATTGCTATTTACTTGAAATTTATCCATGGCCACAATTTTTAACGGAAGGAAATAAGAAACTATGAGAATAAAGTTGTATTTCTAAAATTCATGAAAGTTACAAATGTGTTCTTAGTTTTCTTTTTCTGTTAAAAAATTGGTGAAACAAGAAAATCAGGTATTAAAACAATCGTACATAACAACACTGCGTGCAGGACATTTACAACAACATTATGCATAATGCACTACGAAAAGTACTTTCTAGCTGTACTTTCTAACTCTCTATGCAAACATACATCACTCTCATCATGCAAATGATATATAATAGTAATAAAACCAACTTTTGCACTTCGATAATCCAGCCAAAATTAGAGACTGAATATCCTCAACAAAGACAGTCGATAGACTACACGCATGAAAGGCAAGGGCAATTTACCTCAATTCCATTTTAAACAAAAAGCCTGGTAGCATATTAGTCAGAGTTTAGTGATGTGAGCATAGAACCATTAACCACCGAGTTGTTTTTACTCCATCTACTTTGGTTTGCGCAGTCCAATACAACAAGCTTTCGCACATCCCAAGTGGCCTATAGCTACATTTCAGAAGCTTACGAAGGTTGGAACAATAGGGTAAGCTACTAATTTATGCCTGAAGTCGAACAAATGACTCGAATGCCAACTTGATGCCAGTTCATACACATAATGAGGGAAAAACAAAGAATTACATTACCCAATAATTTTAAAATTGAAGACTAATTGATTTGTTAGTTTACACCTTTCTAAAAGACAACTAACCACAAAACTGTCGACAGCGTAATATAAAGAACATCTACCTTATGCCGGTCAATATCATGAGAGTAAAACCTCTCAGGAAGCAAGAAGTGAAAGGCTACATAGTTTTGTGTTTACCAAAAGAAGTAGTAATCCTCGTCCAGTTTTGTTAGTTTATTTTCTCAATAGGTTTCAGTCGGAGAACAACCATCATGACTAACTACTTTGCAAAGTAAACTAAAATAATATCCTGTTATAACAATCCACTGATTTAGCTCGTTAAACTCAGAAGTACGGCGAAGGCAAAAAGGATACAATATTAAATTGCACTTAAAGGATATGAGAAGATAAGTCATTTTGTTTCTACGGACCGTATTGGCCTTAATTCAACCACTGTTGAATTAGTTTTCAAAAATATATAGTTACAAATTCTGTACATTACGCTGCATATTTTGTCTTCACTACTGTCGTCAACATGACAAAGTAGACTGTCAGTCATAGTTGTAAGCTTTCATGAGTTGTCAGAAATGAACGAATCACCACTGTCTACTTATGAGTAGATGTATGACGGTTACCATCAAAAAAGTCTCAACACTGAACATGTTTGATTAGTTTAGCCATACAGTGGATGAGTTAAGCAAAACAGTAATCCTACAATGTCCACAATCTTGACACATACAAGTATTCAAAGGACTGTAGTGTAAGAAAATAATGATCGTACATTTCACAGCAATGCGAAAAATGGAGTCAGCTTTAAAAAAAAACAAAGACATATACAACTAACAGGGAAGTTATACCGCGCGTAGTCAATCCAACTAAGATGAGGATTACTCACACAGCTGATCGAACTAAGAAGCAAATTCAAATATTTTCAGATCACCTTCCATTTACATGCTAATAGTCGTTAGTTCACAAAAAACCAAACAGAAATAAGTACGTCTAGTAGACAGAAGTTAAGTAGAAATTTCACAGTGAGAAGACGCACGAACAGTAATGAGCAGTAACAACAAGACGGGAAACAAATCATGAAATCAGAGGCATACGGATAACATGCATCTACTACACTTTTACAGATTTTTACCTGCAACATCAGGATTTTTCTGACACATTTTTTATCATTAAGACCCGTCGCCGAGTTCGCAGTCGCGACACATGAATCGAAATAACAAGCGACCACAGGCACTAATACCATATCTTAACTTGCCTAAGCCATTTCAAGTCTGAATAACAGTATGACAGTAATTACAAAAGTGAGTAGCATATTAAAATAGCAAATGAAACACTGATCAACAGTGCCGCTGAGAAACAACGTAATTCCGCACTGTTTTATCTAACGGTGTATTTTGAACAAATCGTTAGTACTGATGATTAAATTTACTAGTTCTGCCAACTCGTCCTAAGTTCTCTGGCTTTAAGTGTCTAGTTCACATTGCACTTTTTCGGTGGACGTATAGTTGAGAAGGTTATCAATAAGCGTTAATCTACTTAAATTTAAGACGGGGTTCTGTGATCACTTACCAGCTCAACAAGCTAGTAAAAGTTTGTGTACTGGGCTTGTGGTACTACTTGGTTACCCAAACTGAGTGTGCTTCAACCTGGAACTCCACCCAGAAGATTAATAACTAAACCGACAAGCTACAACTAGGTGACCAGTTGAATTGCACAGCTTTTATACTGCAGAACGTCCCATAAGCAAACAGAAAGAAACTAAGCCTTTAGGATTCATTCCCTTGTGAAAAATTTGTGCATTGTGATAAGTATGGATGCGGTTGATGATGGTCGTTTATGAATTGCTCATTATTTTGTCGCAGACTCAATAAAACAGGCAGGAAGAAATTCATCAAGATGAATGCGGCATAGAAAATAAAAGTTGTCGGAAAAATAAGAACCACCAAAGGACACACATAACAGGCCTTTATTGATTTTACATTGCTGTTGAAAATCCGAAGACACAAAATAACTACAGCACATAAGCCACAAGTATCGATTCTGGGTCTTATAGGGCAACGCTTCAAGTTACTACACCACTCAACCTCGAAAGATGTGATGCATTCAAAGATGTTTACCTAACAAATATTGTTACTGCCACAATGCCAATTCAGAAACCAACCACCAGGAACGGTTGCTAGTCAGCCTTGACCAACTCTACCCCTGGTTTGTGAAAACGGATAGATGGCTGTGCTTTCACTCCTCTAAGACACTTCTCTCCCCAAAAACATAATCCAAAATGGATCTAATTAAAAATGGTCAGCACCTGATGACCTGCAATATGAATGTTTCCCAGTATTTGGTGGAGCAAGATGTTATCAGCACACTAACAAAGTGAAAGTAGTTCAGCTTCCTTTCTAGAAGCTACTTTTTCAAATATCTTGCACCATCAAGGGGTTTGGAGTGGACCAGTAACATATTTACACTCTAACTAGTTTAATACACTTTGCGTAAGCCCGTTTGAAAAATAAGTACAACAATGACCTTGTACCATAGTGACATCAGTTCTCTGCAAATAAGTGGTCGGTAGTTCCAAGACTAGAATGTCACTATTCCTGTTAACAACTAGGATTAAGTAATCTGGAACAAGGTACACTGTGAGACCCCAATACTTGAATCTTTCAAGGGATTTGCTAACCTTGAAGAGACTGCAGTTAAGATTATCAATGAAGTAAGATAGCTGAGCTCACCTTTGAAATATCCAAGCGCTTCTGAATATCTTAATTGGCATACCGTCTAGTCTATGGACATTAAACTGTTGACTTAAGTGAGGTGGAACAGTTTACGACGAACGCCAGGTCCAACATACGAAACAAGTCTCTTACTGATGAGTTACTTAACTAAACTGTAAGGTTTCCTCACTAGTTGATGTCTGGCACCAAAGCATAATCCCTGCTGAGCACAAAGTGAACTATGGCACAATGGCACGGATATTTAGTCATTACGTTCTTAAAACGTTGACACATCTCTTACCTCACATGCTTTTTGATTATCTTTATATCCTACCTTTGGTGGTTTCCCTTCGGATGCTGTGAAGTGATGCTACTGAAATCGACGGACTTTTGAAAGGTTTTGCAATGTAAACGATACTGCGCTGACCGTCATGTTTTAAAGTTGCGAGTTCCTCCAAAACCAAAATGAAATCTAACCGTTAATATATGCTTTTCGCGTAAAAACTAATAGGTAATTATTTGTTGTTTGCAGTATACACTGTAAATGAAGACATGCTCCTAGCTCATACTTGTAATATTTAGTCCGGATAGCTTATAATGTTGTTTTCAGGTACTGACAATATTTGAACCCTAAAAACGTGACCCAGCATGTCTAGCAGATGAATTTTAATCTTGAATTCCAATCAGATAGCCAAAGTCTCAGCAGACTCAGTTTAGCTAACTCCTTCCTAATTGGGACGCTGGAACGGGAAAGCTATTTACCGGGATCTAAGTTTGATTCCCATACTCCGGGCCGATAGCTTAGTTAGATTAGTACCCATTAGAGACCTATATTAAAGAAAACAGAACCATATTACTGTGTGATTAGAATAGAGAAATTATTTCGATAGTTATAAGTATCCACGATCCTAGTGACTAGAAATCGAAGACACGTACATTTTTAAGTGATCTTGGCTAACACACAATACTTGAGAGGCTATAAATTTTGACCGCATCTCAAAACGCAATAGATAAAACTGAAATAAGCGCTCATGTATTGAACTGTTGCATCATTTACTGTGTGGAGATCCAACATACAAGGATCCGTATAATTCGAGGAGCTACATAGTGCAACCACTGAATCGAACTGCAAAAAACTGAAAAAAACGCTTATCAATCCGTGAAAGCAGTGATCCCGAAATGAACCGTTACTTCAATTCCCCAACTGCATTAGTAGTGCAAACGTGAAAACCGTGCATTTTCTACTCTTCGACCCGAATAACAGGTTGCAGATTTTTACCAAATAAGACTCGGAGCACATTTTTTTCTTCCACCAAATTACTCCAAAGACATTATGACTGATTCTACGAACATTGGTACTAGAAATGTAGGGAACCGATATTTAGAAGCTGTGAACAGTAGAGACAAGTGGTGCAGGTAACACTGAATCGGCATAAACGTTTTACCATTTTCTTCAATGCCCCGGTTTCTTCTGGTTTCCATACCGTTTTTCTGCTGACATCTGTGATAGTGAATTACGGTATTTATAACTGGGGAATAAAATTGAAGAATTTTCGTCTTAGTCAATCCATGATGCGAAATAAACAAACAGGGTAATATTTCAGACAGCACCGTACAATAGCTACCATGCAGTGAGATTATGGGAGCATACAGATAAAACAGTACACAAATTCGGTCATGCCATGCATAAAATCAACTTACTTTAACCGCCTGAGAGGACATACTACCGGATGTGTAGGTATGACGTCGCGGGGACCGAGGACTACATATTTTTGAGTAAGGAGGCTGTGGAAAATAGGGAGGAGTGTTCGGCCGAGGTGATGCAATACAACTATGGTGATTAGGAGCCGGAAGACCAGTACTGGGTAAGCCATCCGGGTTCGGACCTGAAGATTCACAATGAACTGGCCCATAAAAATATCCATAGGACGACGCAGACATAGGTCCGACTACAATGCCGGCAGGCAGTGCCAACATTGCTTCGATAGGATGTCCTGATTTTAACTGAATGAGATTATCTCGCAGTACTTTTTGTGTCGCTCTATCCGTTATCCATCTGAGGAACAGCTCATCCAATTTCAGTTTTAGAGCCGAATTCACAGACATTGTCAGTACCTACGTTAAACGGACAAAAAAGACGTATTAAGCCAGTGAGATGGAATTCTAAAGTTAAACATGCAGTGAATCTAATCAAACATTAATGTTTGACGAGACGTAAAAAAAAATTGGACGGTGTGTTTTCGAACAAAAGCTTACCCATATATTCAAGAGTAGAAGTTAGGAATAACTTCAGATGCTGTAGGGCTTTCACATTTACCCTGGCAGCACATGGTAACTCTCAGAATTTTATTACATTCAAATGTGGTCATAGCGTTTGTACGGTCAAACATTCCAATACTTTATATCAATGTCCAATCCAATATCCAACAACTAGTATAAACCAGTTGACTTCTCTGAGCTCGCCTCTAGGCCTCTCCGAACGGTTGCAGGTCTTTGGGGGGATTCCAATGCAGCAGATCTACCCACTCGACTGCTGTAGCTCTGGTTAACCCGTCAGGCAGTTGGGTGTTGGTTAAATTTGTAGGGAGTATGTGTTATTTTTTTCCAAGGGCTGTGGTGCAGATGGGTTCCTCAAGTGTCGCGCCAGCAGAAAATTTGTTGGAATGGTTGTAAAAAGGAGATGGAAAATATGTCAAAGGAGAGAAAGTGCGAAGAAAAATAAATAATAGGAAAAAGTGGTTAGGTGAAATGAAACGGTGTGGAAGAAGAAACAGTGATAGGTTCATAGGAGGGAGGCGATGGGCAAAGATTTTATTAAAGTGTGAGAACGTAAAGTCAGCAGGATAAAAAAAGGAGAAAAGAACACTACAGGACGGCTTATGGGACTAGAGATAATTCTATTAATGGGAAACGGTAACCGGAGGGGACATCTATAGGGTTCAGTCAAGTTCACAGTGAATTTGGTGTCACAACTTATTCGATAATTCGTTGGCCGTACTGAGTTGGTAGGTCGTATTAGCCTAGTCCATATCCCAGCTGGATGAGCACAAGCCGTGCGTCGCTGAGTAACTGTCCAACCTGTTCTTGAGGCTGTCAACATGCGGAGTAGTAGCAGTCTCATCAAGCAATGAATTCCAGTGGCCGCAAACTGACACAGAGAATGAGTGTGAACGCACACGGGTCCTTGCCCTCTGATGGGCGATCCTCCTTGGGTTACCGCTAGGATCGCCACAGTGGCCGCTCGGTGGGATTCCACTGCTCGTATGACTCGGGTTACTTAGTATTGTACAAGCCGTTATCAAGTCCGCACGTAATATTCGATAGCTCAGAGAGCAGAGTCCTAGGTCTTTTAGCCTGTTCTCATAGGGTTTTCGCCTCATTTCCACGATACTCTTTGTAGCTCTCCTTTGGACTTTCTCTGGGAGGTTCACATCTCGTTTCAGATGTGGTGGTGCAATGACGTTGTGGACCTCCGAGTGAGATCACATTTAGGTCTTGTACAGCCTGAAAAACAGTTTGGGGGCCAGGGCACCTAGTTGTCCGCCCATGAAGTGCGGTGTTGAGTAGGCTCTGGGGGCGCCTGTTGGATAATTGGAACTGGTGCCTAGCTTGTCAGTCAGTATTAGTCGCGCGCCCTTCTCCATAGTGGTATGGGAGAGTTGCGTTCCACAGAGAGAAGAGGGTATCCTCTGAAAGTCGGCGGTGCGGAGAAACATGGCTCGGCACCTATCCAGACTAAATGCTAGTCCATTAATATCCACCCACTCTGCAAGTAATCTGAGATCATTTCGCAGTGCACTTGATTCTCCCTCGGACGTCGCAGCTCTCTACAACTTAACACCATTAGCGTAAAGTGGAATTGGGGAGGCGAGATTCGATGGGAGGTAGTTCACAAAAAGAAGAAATAACAGTGGGCCCACAATCGCCCCTTATGATAAGCCTGATTTTGATGTCCTCGAAGTTGAGCAAACCCTGTTGGCTTTTGTGCAGAATTGTCCGCAGTCTAAATAGTCTTGTTGCAAGGGGAGCACCTAACCCTTGATGCCCAACCTCGATATCTTGTGGATAAGAAAGGTGTGTGGGACTGTGTCAAAGGCCATAGCAAGATCCGGGAAAATGATATGAACAGGAAGTTGAACGTCCCAACGTGCTGCCCACCTATCACCGGCCGCCAGAATTTTTGAGGAGCAGGATCTGCCCTTTCTGAAACCATGCTGAGCTCCACTCCCCCCTTTTGTAAGTACCCCCTGAAGTGGTCGTCTACTAGACTAGTAAAATCGCCGTGGTTGGATAGCATTTCAGGTTCCGCCTGTCTCCTCCTTTGAAGATGGAGGACAGAATAGCACGTTTCCACTATCTTGTAAGCGTGTGATTGTCTAAGGAGTGTTGAAACCGGTTACGCAGCAGGCTGCACAAGGCATCCGCCCATTGCTCCAACGCAGCCGGCTGGATGTCATCCCGTTCTGGTGATTTCCCTGAGCGGAGTTCTGATAGCTCTTCGGGGACCATGGCGGGAGTTACTTTCTTCCATGCAACTCTACGGCATTTATTGACGCTGAATGCCGCTCAGGCAGCTGACAATTTCGGTTAGGTGGGGACGTGCTCAGTTGCTTGTCGAAGGCGGCGAAAAGGGCCTCAACGACCCCTGATTCGGAGAGGTTCTCTCGGTTCAGGCCTTTGAGGATGCAAGTCCCTTGGCGGGTGGACTTTCTGCCTGCAATAAATGGATATAGGTTTTTGAGGTTCTCCTCGAGCTGCTGGGTAGGGCTTGCCTGGAACGAACCGCTGTTTGCCTTCATTTTGATTTCTTAAGGCCATATACGCGGCGCGGCAGGACTCTTTAATGGGGGTCCTCACTTGTGCCCGGTTTTACTCTTGGCTTTCGGAAGGCGTCCAGTGTCTCGCTTCAGCCATGAGGTTCGCTTCTTCTGTATTGCTGTGGTTACTGGGTCGTTTCCAGAGCTAGCCCTCTTGATGATATCTCTAACTAGCTCTCAACGTCTATCAATCGAAAGGTTACTCCACTCCTGAGGTCATGGGACTTTTGATAGATACTGGTTCATCACCAAGTATTTCGCCTTGCTGTAGAAAAGACAAGGGTGAGATTTCCCCTGTGACAGTTGTCTTTTGAATACCAGGCGGAGCGCTATCACGCCGTGATCGCTGGGCCGTGAGCAGCTAGCTCTTTTTCATAAAGAGTAAACTGTCATTTCTTCCGTTACCAGTAATTATTGTTAAATAGACTTTCTACCTTCAACCATACCCACGAACTCTTCCCTCAGAGACATTGTACAGTGAAACTAGTTCCGAACTTCCCCTTCAGAAATCGGTCCATGATGGGATATGCATGAAAACCTGGAGTCCTCGGTCACCTTTCCTCCTTTTTACCAGTGATTATTCGGAAAACAAGAGGAATATAGTGATTCCGTGTGCTCATGAGATTTGGCAACAATAACAGTGCTGGTATTCTTAGTATTTGTCTAACCTAGGTAACGATCTACTGGCTTCACATTGTTGTTTAGTGAATAAAAGAAGTTTTCACCCTGCTGACGTCCACGTACAGAATCAATTAACCACCATTTCCTCTATCGGAGAACCTGTGTACAGAAACAAAGAGAAAAATATACAAAATGTACGAAAACAGGCCACTTGCAGCTTCGTCTGAAAGTTCACGCTTTGACCTAGAGTGAAAATCCAGTGTGTGTTTGGAGGACTCAAATGGCATAGCTCAAATTCTTTTTCGGGGGGAAACGTCACATACCTTAACAATTCTTAGTGAGTTAAAGCTACGCCTGATATATTTTCAAAATAATCAGGTTCTAACTTCCGGTCGTTCCCCATGGGACTCAAACCAGGGACTGGTTAAATCAAACGTTGAGGCGGGTGACCTGGAATGCCTAGGATGATGTGGATAATCATTAGGTCACCTCTAAGTCTTCCGAATTTTAAGGGATGCAGATTCATACTTGTTAAGCGTTCTTGGCATAGCTCAAACCCCATTCCACGAGCGAATTTACTGCAGTTAATTTGACTAGGTCCTAAACGGTAAGCATTGTTTTAACAATAATAATTATAATAACATATTTCATAGAACATAAGTCACATGAAAACAAACCAGTTTACAGGTTTGATCATTTTGGTAATGTGGACTGACTGTTATGTACATTATCAAGCTATACAACAGACACCGTTCTTTCCGGTACATAAAAGATGCGTCTAGAGTAAGAACATTAATGCTTTGCAGGCAGCAAAGAATGAAACAGATAAACACCAGCATAACTGTTCATCATACTGAGGCAGGCTCAGTTGGAAAGTAGGAGATATTGGGCTATTGTTTGAATCTTCCAATATTCTTGGAGTTAGGGCGGGTAGTACAGCTGTGACCTTGAGCTTTTAATGCGTTCGTCATAAGGTTTAGATAGCATAGTGCGCGCTGACAAATTAGACTACTAGGATTGCATATGGATGAAGGGCTGGTTGGGTAAACCTGAAAAATGAAAAACAAAGGCGAACAGCAGACGAAATTCGAAACAGGAGCACAAAAATACTACGCAGAAGTATATCGACCATAAAAGTGAGTTCTTGGTAATTACTGTAAAGGTCGCTTCAAGAAGTATCCGAAACCGACTGTTTGGAGTCAAGCCTGTGGGGAAGAAGACGAGGGTGCACACAAAAGCAGTGGAAACTAAACTGAAGCCGAAGATATCCTAGTGGAATGGTGAGAATGGAAAATTCTGGACCAGGTATTCGCGTATGTGTAGGAAACCTGTGTGCAAACGTTTAATGAAGTTACAAACGTTTGGATAGTACTAGTGGTTTTTGCTACAATGGTAACCACACTTTATGTAGTCATGGGGGAGGGATGATCATGGTGTTGCCTGCTGAGTGTCATCCTACCAGGGTAATAGAGAAAATACGGCAGTGCAGAGTGAGCTGAGCTAGTAGACCAGTGGGGATATACCGATCACGGTATGTCACCTCATACATTTAAGGGACTTATTATATTGAGCATTGTGAGACAGTTGTGATGCACTCTGTATATTGAGGAGTTTGCCATATGATAGGAATCTTCTTAACACACGATCAGACTGGATAGTTGAACTCGAAGCTCTCATGTCAACAGGATGATGGTGCCATATTTTTGAGTATTTAATAAGGAAGAGCAAAAACGGTTTACCAACCGATAAGCATTTGCAAAGATCATTAACAAAAAGGGTGAAAAGAAGAGGACCGATCACGCTACCCTCAACTACACCAGAAGTAATGGGCCTAGATTTAGAAAGCTGAGACTCGATTTTTACAATGTTGGTAAGCTTTAATACTCACAAATACTATATCGTCCAAAAAGTCCCATCCCAACGGGGAGGCATTCGAAGATAAAAAGTCGGAGCGAACACAGACAATGCAACCTCCACCTTTAGAAGTTTTGCAGTCATTACGACACAAATTGTAATTATCTAACGTGAGCCTGAGGCTTGAGGTATCCGACCTACGATAAGTTTCAGTGATTAAAATGCAGCACGGTTTGATCAAGTAAGCTAGAGATTTTAGATAATTTACCTTATTGCAAATTGAACGAGAGTTAAAAGAATAACAGAGAACTCCGACGGGGCTATAAAAAGGTTATTAACAAGATCGGCTGCTGGCTACAGCTGACAGCTGCTGACTCGAGTATGTCTTCGTCTGCAGGGCTAGAGGTGCTTTTATCCTGTAGAGTCCGAAAAATGATGGATTTTTCATGGGTTTTCATAGCGTAGATTCTTCATTGAACGCTGGATAGGTGCTACTTAAGCTAGCTTTCATGTCACAGGTGGGGTAGGTGTAAGGTCCCCTATTCTGAATGCCCGAGGGGATAGTTTTAGGTTTATTCACGCCGGGTTGTGAACCAAAGTACGTTTATGGTGCACTGCGGTTATATTCCTGGGTAGACGGAAACTTTATGGTGGGATGTGATGAGAAAGACCCATTGTTATTTCTTGAAACCTTATTCCACGGTTTGGGCTGTCTGTGGTGGTACGCCTTGCTTGCGCTCTCACAACTTAGCAGCTGAACCGTATTGTGGCTGGCTGAGACCATCTCATTTCCTGGTTTAGGTGGGGAATGTTTTACAATTATCTTTGTATGGGAATGAACCAACTTGAGAGAGGTCATGGCATTATATGCCGCCAGGCGACTAGAGGTTCTTCATTTCGCTGGGTAGCATTGTTTATTGTTAAAACCTCTACGACGTTTCGCTTGGTGATACTGGATTCAGCAACAGAGCGGAAGAGGTTGGTTGCGGAGAATGGTTTGCCTGTGTGATATGATCAGACTGACCGCCTTGGGGTCCTCATAGTTCATCGCTAAGACCCAGGTTGTCATCTGGGCTTGTGGACACCATATTTATGCACGTTTGTGGTGTGCAGCGCGCATTGATTATGCTCCCTGTTGTATTTGTAAGTACTTAACTGGTAGCTAAGGCAGGTGTAAAGGTCGGCGGAGTTTTACCTAGCCTGTCACCCTCATAACTCTCTAACTGCCCCCCACTTTCGGTATCTCGCGGTTTTAGCGAAACCTGCAAGGCTGGTCCGCTATAGAATTTCTGTGTGCGACGCCGACAAGAAGTAAAGTCAAAAGATATCCTAACCTTGCTATATAGTGCTGCGGATGCCGTAACTCTCTGGAAGTCACAGAAGTGTTATGCGTTGCACGGCGAGTTAAACTGAAATAGAACAGGACACGGGAACCTGATTGTTCTTTTCCTTAGGCGACGAACACTATGAGCTGAGCCAGCCAAGACGCATGCTTGTAAACAATCAGTCCTAACCAGCTCTAGTGGCGAATTATTAGGGATGTTTAAGACTGCTGAATGGTAGGAGGGTAGCGTTCGGTTGCTTACCTCACTGTCTACAAAGTCAAGTGGTCTCTCGCATTTTTTAAACTATCATTTGGGAAGTCACATGTGGGGTCTGACAAATCCATCAGTGGGGGGACGTTCTATCTTACACCGTATATTCCCAACTGCTTTCGAGATTTCCGGAATATCGGACTTAAATTTATTAACATCATTGTAGACGTCAGTCATTAGACAGGGTAACTTAAGTGACGGACAGCAGTCGCTGGTGGAACTTTTAACCTCAGGTGACAGATCAGATAATTTTAGCCTTTTCGCGCCCATACTCTTACTTCCACGGAGGCTACTGACACTTGGTTTCATTTTCAGAAAGGCAAGCAAAAAGTGTTAAAAATATGAATGATTTCAGACAAATAATTAAAGAGTTGAATAATAACAGATATTAAATATCAGTTAACTTCAACAGAGTCGTGAGTTAGGCAATGACAATAACCTTCCTTGCTGGTTATTAGGCATTTTTCAATAAGTGGGTGACACTGTCCAATTTTCTGCTACCTTGAAGTTGAGACAGACCTAGGTGACTTCAGTGTTTGAAAGACAGGTTCAGTGCTTCCCTATGCTACCTGTGGTCTGAGATTTGCAGAACATGGGGACAGATGTGCACACGTTGAAGAAATTCAGCTTTGTCCCAGGAGGTGGATGGCAACTAGGTGCGACACAATGGAACAAAATCTCCTTGAACATAATGGAAACGAAAAGGTACGTCACCTTCGTAGGTAGCGTGAAAGAAGGAAGACGGCGACCTCAAATTTTAGATGAGACTCGATGAAAGTGGTGCGGATTCGATAAAGATACCTATGGTCAAGCAACTGAAAACTCGTCGCAGGGTCACAGGTGACAGGTTTGCACGGGATTTCCTTTCGTCACAGTTACAGTTAGCGTTTCGGCCACGGGGTAATAAGGCCCATAATCAGTGCAGCTATGTATCTAGCTCTACAATATGCAAGCGGAGAAGGTGGTGTTTATCGGGTAGTTAAATGTTCTTTTCTGTCAGTATTAACCCATAAAGAACTTGGGGTCGTTGAGAGTCGCTGCTTTAGGACCACGGTACACTGTTGGTTTGCCAAACTCAGGAGTATCTACAAACCCCAAATAAAGTCTAGAATATTCATATATATATATATATATATATCATACTCCATAACTTACTGAAAACTACTGTCAAATCGAGACTAGAAAAATGCGCACGATCAGCGAGTTTGTCAAAGTGGTGACTCAAACGTTGAACGCATTGGTTATCCCTAAGGTGGATGGTGTAAGTTACGAAAAACTCATTCGCAGCACCTTTCCTTTTTTTCACTTCTCGTTACTGTGATAAGCAAGCAGTTGTGAATCCGTATCCAGCAATCCAGCGGTACCCATTCCGTGAAAGTGATCACCGTTCCGTCAGCCAACTCTATACCTATGAATGAGCACAAAAATCCAGCACCTAACTCAAAGGTGCGTTATTTGTATGCGATGTAAAATCTGCTTTCCTTCAGCCTATGGATTACCACTACCTAGGGTGAGGAAGGATTTTCATCGCCAAACATAGCAACTTTGTCTGCGAAAATGATATGCACTCATAAAACCAGGAATAAATATCATTTTAATAGGTTGCATCCGGAATACGCTCGTGCTTTCGGACAACTACCATCACCGATAGACAAATGTTTCTCACCATCTGAAACCTAAGATACAGAAACTTAATCAGGCACAAATTTCCGTTCCATAGAAGTACAGTCATGGTTGACAGTTTGTGAGTTTTTGAATCTCGTGCCCGTCTGCATTCCTTTTTCGACTTCCACGCCCTGTATCTGTAATTCTGCTCCACCCATTCATCTTCAGTTGATTACTCCGCATTAGTCGTGAGTCACACTGTATGACGGGCTTTTACTTGCACATTGCTCACCTGGTACTCACTGACTCTTCCTTGTAACTAGTCTGGCGACTTTCTCTGGCTGAAGCGCCTGAGACGAAAATTGCGATTATTACCATTAACGATCCTGTTGTGACCAAGTGGTGGGGTTGCGCGCGTGGGTATAATGATACTGGGGCTCAACAGACACCTCAACCGAATACCTTTACGACTGACCTCCCTCAGTACCGTCTGCTTCACTGAGCCGCGGAAAAATCAGAAGACAAAGACAGTCTGTGACTGAAAGAATAGCGACAACTTTTATTGGGCAAATACATGACATATATGTATTTACAAAACTCTCAGAAAGTGAAGCCAAAAATGAACCAATCCGATCTCTTGTATGAGGTTGAACTTCTCCACTCAGGTTCTCATGCCAGCGCAAGCATAAATCATGACCTGAAAATGATCTGGTCGCGGCTTGAAAACCCGCTATTGGCTACCTTCTTGTCGTTACGTAATGGATCCACTGCTTGTTGACAGGATCTCTCGTACCATGAACCTCATATGCTTATCAGGTAGATGGAGGCAATCCGCGGGACGCCTTGGACCCAAATTTCGTGCTTGCCAGCACTTGTCAGTAGGAACCAACATTGTGCTCGAGGTTTGAACCAGCGTCACCGTGTACTGCAGTCAGAGATGGTACCGCCAAGCTATTCAAGCCATGACTGACCTCCCGTAGGACTGGATTAGGAACAACGATTGGTTACCGTAAGGTGACCAATTCTCTGTTATCCGGTCCATTGTGCTGATCGAATTCCATTGACCCTTTTTCCGCATTCAATACAATATTTTGACGCGCAACATCGCCTGAAGTTGAGTATTCACTATTTGAGGCGCTATCTCTCCCACTGAAGTAATATCCTGTGACACGAATACGCCAAATAAAGCGAGATTTTTATTTCCGCAGGCAAACTGAAAATCGTATCAAATTTCAATCACAACTAGAACAAAAGGAAAAGTCTCAATAAGTACTCTGGCAAAAATTAACCAGTGACAAAAGGAAAGCCATGAAGGAAGCATTTAAAAAAGAACATATTCAGCGAAGAGGACTCTTTTCAACGGATTCACTCTCAAGCTGTACATTCGCATGTATAAGATATTTAAAGACTGTAATCCGCGGGGAAGATTTAACTGAAATAGTGGGGGGTCGAAACAACAACAATGATGGTGGTGATACTTATAATGTTGATAGTTGATGACGTAAAGGTAAAATGGTAACAAAAAGGGGTTACGTATGACTTTCAAACAATTTATAAAGTGCATATAGATTAAAAGGGGGTGAGAACGTTAATAAACAATCAAAGGGCTAGGTAATATAAATGAGACAAGTTAATTGGAGTAAAGTGAAAATGTTTTGTTAAGAGTTGCGATAATTAGGAATATCAAACGAAATAATACGGGAAACAAATGAACACAAAAACAGAGTGATAATGACGATATAAGAGTACAAAGACTAATCTGACAAAAAAAGGGGAACGGGTGAAAAATGAAAAAAGAGGACGAAGTGCACCAAGACTAAAATAAATTAGGGCCAAGGTAGAGACAAAGACTGTACGTACTTCTTTTGCACACAAAGGTCAGGCTTCAGTTCTTGGATGGCCAAGGCCTCTGCTGTTTTTAAAAGCTGAACACGCAGGAAACGTGAGGCGTTAGAGCGAATTCGATAGACAACCTTGAAATCCTTGTTTGGGTCGACCAAACGGTTGGAATCGATTAAATGTTCAAGGATAGAGCTTCTGATACGTTTCCTTTGACCCTTATAAAACCAGGCCTGAATATGTTCTCGTATACGTGTTGACAACAATCTCTGACTACGGCCGATGTACCTTGCTCCACAGGAGCAGGTGAACTGGTAGATACACATGGATGTGGCCCGTAGTGGGATATTGTCTTTTGTACAAACGGAGGACAATTTATGACTGGCAAAGATCAAGTAAAGTTTTGCTGAGAAATAGGTCCCACTAACTGATCTGAAAAGACAATTTTCAGGATGTCTGATGCTGTATCACCTTTGAAGTCTAGGTTCATAAACAGAGTTTCTTTTGAAACTGAGCTAGTGGCTGGTTTCGCATGTGTTTCTTGCATATTCTTATCGATAAATCCTCTAGGATGGCCATTTTCCGCCAGCGTCCGTCTTAGAAAGTCGAGTTCAAGTTGGACACACTCCATGCCACAAATATTACGTATTCGATGGCACAGTGAGCGGATGACGTTTTTCTTCCCCATAATCGGCACTCAGCCATAGAAATTGGTGAGTTGTCCATTCCATGCGGGTTTCCTGCAGATGGATCTTTTCAGCGCTCCATTGCTACGCCTCATAATCAGTGCGTCAAGAAAATGAACAACTGATTCCAACTCCTTCTCAATAGCAAATTCCAATGCTGAGTGACAATTATTAAACTCGCGTTGGGTGTCATCCAGGTCGATAGTTGAGTCGCAAATAACGAATACGTCATCCCCTATATCGTCTATAGATATCAAAATGCCCAATATTTTGACCAAGAATAGAATTTTCTAGTCTTGACATGAAACAACCCGCCATTAGAGGTCCTAGTGGGGACGCCAATGCAACCCCGTCATTTTGCCGGTATATCCCACCACTGAAACTAAATTGCACATTGAAAATACATCTCATCAACAGCTCTCTCAAGTAGTTTGTTTGAATTCCTACTTCTATATTGTGTGAATCGACGAAATCACATATGTAACAAACTCTTTCAGTGAGTGGTACACTGGTGAACAATGAGGCAACATATAAGGAAAACTTAGCTGTACCCGTGGTGTTAACATCCTTAATGCTATCGATAAACCCAAATGTATCACGAATAGAGTAATGAGACACTTGCCCTCTGACTGGTTCCAGCATTTCAGCTAACCATTTGGCGATACAATGATGAGGAGAACCTGATATATCCAAAATCGGGGGAAGAAGTTATCCTGCTTTATGTTTTTTCTTGTATCCATGAGAGCACTTTCGTCGGCGAAACTGTAGATGGGCTTTTTGAAGTTGGTCCATTTAGATATGATTAATTATAGACCGAAATTTTGCATCCCTACAAGTATACAGGCGTCATACATGTTGTTTATAGTGATATAAAGCATAAATCTCAGGTGTTGAGAAAGCTCAACAATGCTGGCGTCAACTACATTTTGCCATGGGCTCCGAAAATGTCAACCAACCTGACTTACAGGACCTAAAAAATAAATAAATGGTTTATTGTCATATTAGCAATTTAACATGAGAGAAGCCAATTTGCAGGCATCATCATGCTGATATACGTTGGAAAGTGTACAAGGTTTTACGCGACCTGAATGGCACGGAAGGGAACTCATCAAATTTGATTAAAAACATCAAATGTTCCACAAGCTATGAAATGAACAAGAAAATACCGCCCTTCAGCATATACAGTGTTAAAGCATAGGTTGATTTCAGTCATACTTTCTTTTTCACCATTGGTGGCGCCAAGGTTGCGCAAAATTCTGAATTTCCATCACAAGCAGTCGGGGTGAGGCTGAAAGTTATCCCCAGGTGCCATCGTTCTCGCGAAACGTTGTGCGGTTGTTTGTAAAAATACAAACATTTTTGTGTTCTCCATGAATATTTTACCTGACTGTAGTTTTAAACCGTCTATTCATGCGAAAAGTGTTGGCTACACTTGCATTTCTTAGGCGGAAAGCATGTACAGTTATTCAGGATGAATGGTACTCAAGGATTACAGTGAATGAGTTGCGGCATTTAAACTACATTCAAAAGGATTTATGATTGCACTTTTCACTTCAAAATATATGCATGCATAACACACAAAATATATACTTACAGACAGAATGCTATAACACTTGGGATAACTTTGAGCGCTGCTCAGTAGTTGACATGTTTGATTCATCTTCACAATGCCCCGTTACGCTAGACAAACGTCTATTTCACCATAAATTGTTATGCTTATAGCTTCGGGTACCAGAAGAACCCACACTGACGATGTTGAGAACCTGTAAGTTTCCACATAATCGTATAATCCAAGTGAACATCTAGCCAAGTGTTATCCTTCGCAGCAATATAGATTTACGCCATCAGAAGTAGACATTGTGGTGCAAAGGAATAAAGTCTGAAAAAAATGCGGACCAATGGCAGTGCGTTTTCCATACTGTTCACGTTAAGGTATACAACATTATTAAGGAGGTATATTCGCTGTTAGATAAAGTGCTCAGGAAGTTTGTTGCACAGCATTATTGTGAGTATGTTCACTTTAAAGTTAATAGGTGAGCTGATCTGCTGGATTTTACTGTCTCCAGATTTTGATGCCACTAGTACCGTCCAGAAACTTGAGTAATTTGAGGATTGATATAAGTTCATACGGTGAGAGGGTCAAATAAGTGAATGGGATTGATAATTCTTGCTCGTTGGACAGTAATTTTCGTGGAAGCACAGTTTCATTGCTTCGAAAAGAAGCGGAATGTTTGGGATTGGTAACTTATATTCCTCATTTGTGTCCTGTTGTCTCCACTGAATTTTATCTCAATGATGTGGTTATTTGAAGATCCGAATTAAACCCTTTGATCGTCTAGCTTTCAGATTTCCAGATGATCCGGCAAGTTTTCACCACAGTTCAGTTTTTCCGTATCTTCATGCTACAACCATCTGAAATTTTGGTAAAAAGAACAACGAAAACAAAAGCAGGTGTAGCCTCCGCACTTTTGAAGTTGTAAAATAATTATATATTGAGATGTCCTAATGTCTGTAGCTCTAGTGGCAGTATTAGTGGTGATCTTTATAGTGCTGTCCTGTAGTGTAGAGTTGAGCAGTTTTATGAACCTCGTCAGCGTTTGATTCTCGTGCTTCCCTGGGTACACTTTCACATTCCTGAGCACATTTTATCACATAGAAGTTCCCCCTGGTGACTGTTTTGAAATGTTCAGTTGCTACTGTTGCAGCACGTTTCTTAATTCACAGGCAGTTTTGCTTATGGACCACATTTCTGTGCATGTACTATAAGTTAGTCTGTTCAGGAGTTTGTAAAACGATATAAGGCTCAGTCTGAACCTTCGTTTCAATGGTGGTTCAAGTCCTAGCATGTTGCACGTGGTGGCGTATTTTACTTCCTTATTCTTGTTGAGAATTCTCATCGTAAAGTATCTCTGCACTCCTTCGACTTTCAGTATATCCGTAACTCGTATACTGCTGTAGATAAGTGAACAATATTCTAGCAGTGGTCGGACACACGTTTTACACAGGATAACTCTAGATGCAGTACCGTGCAAGCTCCGTATTAAGAAACCCATCAGTTTGCGTGATTTCGACACCTGTGTGGATACGTGCTCAGAGAAGGTTGGGGTTTTGCGAATATATTGTATAGACTTCAGTTTTGGCAGTGAATGCCTGGTTATCATTAAGTTTATTTCGAGTGAATACTCACCTTTGCATATCCAGCCACATTTTTCTGTTAAATTCTAGCTCCCAGGTGTTGCACCATTTGCTTACATATCTCGGTTCCCCTTTCATAGATCTAATAGTCAAGGTTAAGTCACTGGTAAGGCATGCGTATACTACCTTTAGATCATCCACATATGCTACTGAAGTATGTTTTGAGGAGGAGTAAACCTAAGACGCTGCCCTGGACAACACTGGTTATTGGTTTGGGCTTTGAGATAGTTGATCAACTTTGTCATTTGGTAACGGTAACACAGAAAGGATTTTTACCAGTCTAAAAGTGGATTACAGATTCTAGTGGATCTTAGCCCATTGATGAGCAAGTTGTGTGTGAGTCTGTTGAGGGCTTTAGTGATGTCGAAGTAAAGCATTATCATCAGCTTTTTCTGATCCTTTTTGTCGGTGATCTCGTTAAAAAAGTCGGACAGGCTTGTAGTGCAAGATCGTTTTAGAAAACCATATTGTGACGAGTTAATGTGGTAAGATTCCAGCAGGCAATCAGACATTTGATTTTAATCACCTTTTCTATGATCCTTGAGATGAGGTGTTAATTGGTCTGTAATTTCTAAAGCCGATCTTGGCTCCTGACTTATGTTTTGGCAGTATATGTTTGGTTTTTCATCTATCAGGATATGTTCAAGAATCTGATGGGAGGGTAAATATTTTGAGTAGTAAAGCTGCCATATCCGTGTCAGCTTTCCTGCAAATTATCCACGATATCTCGTTTGTCCCGCGGTTAACATTTGCTTTTAGGGTTTCAATCGCATCACTATCGCTAATGAGCTGAATTCTGTGCTACCTATCGTATTACTACTTGTAGTGGCTATCTCGATGTCTGGAGCTGGAAGTATGTCAGTACTACTAAGAAACCACTCGCTGAGAAGTTCACAAATCACCTGTGGATCATGATAATCGATACCTTTGCGTTCTAAATGATTTATTAAGAAGCCTTTTGTTTCTCTGCCTTCGCAGGATGCTGCAAAGGTTTCGCGTTTTGGGAAAACTATCAAGGGCCCTACGTTTTTCAGCCAGTGCCTTCATTTCGCGTCTTTCTTGACGCGAATGGAATGTCGCATATATCTAATCCGGTACATGAAACTCTTTTAAAACAAAATGCTTTTTCTGGGTCTTCTCCTGGGAGGTTGAGGTCACCGCAGATTATCTTAGAATCGAAGTCTAGGGTGGTAGCGTGCTCGAATGTTTTTCGGATGGTCTCATCAACTGCTGTGGAAGTGTTTGGTGCCCTATATAAGCATCAGGTGGGGAGCTTGTGTTAACTAATGGTCGCACTTGCCGATTCACATTCCGGAGTTTTATCCGGTTCAGGATTTGAGTAGGTGTCAGTAATAATGGTGCTTGACGCACGGATAAGACATCCGCCCCCTTTTTTATAGGCTCTGTCCTATTTATATACTCTGTATCCATCGTCTGCACTATGTGCGCCTGATATATCTGGAGTTAGCCAGGTCTCTGTAACCAGAACCAGCGTCAGTTGCTTTAGGAGTATCAGGGTTCGAAGGGCTTATACTTTATTTACTATGAACTGCGCGTTAATGACTAGTATTGTCAGATTCAAGGGGCACAAGAAGAGTGAGGGGAGAGAAGTGAAGTTATTACTAGCTACTGCTTCATCAGTGCTGATTTGTGTCTCAGTTTTACCCGTCCCGTTTCAAGCTGTGCAGCCTATGAGCGTTAAGTGTTCTGCTTGTTGTTGTCACCGGTGAATATGATACGGGAAGGTAGTGCCGTTCGTCGTATACTTTAATCCAGGCTTCGCTACCGGTTGTGGTATCATCAGGGACACAGTTAACGGTTTCGGCTATGTGAGAGGCGGGTAGCAAAAAACTGCGCAGCATATTTTTTGCTGTCAGAAGTGTAGTGATCTTGAGACTAACCATGGCTTTACCGTGAGTTGTTCGTGGTGTACAGCCCACTATTACCATTTTCGTCACTTCTTGGGTCCCGTGTTACAGACCAATATCAACGCGTAGCGTTATTATGCCTATTTCCCCTAGGATTCGGATTCTGGGTTGTGTTGGTGAAGACAAATTTCATCCGACAATCCCTTAGGTAGTTATTTCTGCTGCCCAGTCTGTGTCGAATGCTGTTAGTAGAGGCAGCTCCTCTCGGAGTTGCATTGGTTTTATCCGCAGTCCTATTTCCATTTAGCACGGCGGATGAGTTCGTTCTGCTGCTTTTTGGCCCCCCAAAGCTGTTATTTCCAATGGGAGCGGTTTGCTTTGGCACAGAGGTTTATTATCATTGGTATTTGGTTGTGTCCGTTTGTTGCTATGAGGTCTAACCTGGCATGTTGTTCGGTTAGCTGGGGTTGAGTATAGGTCTGTAGATGGTGTGTCTGTTACTATCGGTAGGCAAGTGAAGTAGTTTTCTTCTTGTGTGGTGTGAAAACTGACTCAGTGCTATGCTAGCGTGAATTCTGCAGCTACTGCCCGACTGTATTAGCCACCTGGTATCATCCTACCCAGCTTTTCACACTTGGTGGCACGCGGTGTAGGGCTTTTAGAGTCAGGTATTTTATCAAGACAATGTTGGACGACAACAATATCTTTAGATGTATCACTTGCTTGCTTCGTAGTGGATGTGCTGTTGTTGGGCACTATCTGAGGTTTTGCATTTTTCCTTTGAGGTAGGGTTCAATCCTGGGCTACCTCAATATGTCTAGACACATTTTCGAATTTAACACTATTGCCCATCGAAACAAATTGCCCGCTGTCGAGGGATGATGCAAACTGGAATAAGATATGGCGTACAAAGTTGCGAGCCGGTCTTCCGAATCCCTTTGCAATCACAAGTAACCTGTGACATACTACAGGCGTCTAAGATCATAGCTCTATCATTTCTTGGTGATACACCTCCAGGACATTGTAAACGATGGCTTTCCATAGTGATAAAACTCACTGCACCACCTCTGAGGTGATGAAGTCGTACTTCCCCAGTGTCTATACCTCTGTTTAGACCAAAAAGATGAGTAGTGGGTACGAGCTGCTCGAGTGCGGTGCGGACTTTAGTTTGCATCGTGTTAAGCCCAGTAATTTTGACTGCATTGGAAGTTTCGAAGTTACTGAGATCCGTGGCAACAAGAATAACGCCCACAAAAAGAGTTAACGACCTATTCGGAGAGTTTTGAGACTGTCTGAATCTTTTGACCTTACTGCGTCCCGTTAACATGTGTTTGAATGCTCTAGGGTAGGTACCACACCAGGGAAATGATTCCTCAGTATAGCAGCCGACAAGAGGTAGTTAAACTAGTTAATCAGGCAGCTTAATACACAGACAAGTGCATACTGGGAAAAATATCTAGTAAGTGGTCCCCGGGAGGCTGGTGATTCGATAGCATGTAGGTTAAGTGCTCTGTTGCCAGCTAAGTACTTTTGGTGTTCAAAAGTACCAAATCAAACGACTGGTAACGTTAAAGTTGTAGTTTACTAGATCACGTGTAAATGTAATGCAAGTTATGAACTCACCTGTACATAAGACGAAAAAATGGTGACACAACTGGGAAGACCCTACAAGAATAACGAATAGTCAAGTGTGCACTTGAGCAGTCATGTATTTTTGTTTCATCGGCTACAAATAAAGTCTGACAGAAAATTTGCGTTAGACAAAGCCTTACGATCATGAGAGAGGCTTGAACAGGAATAAACAATCCCTGAAAGCATTTTTTGGTCAAAACGTACCGCGGAGTGTTCGTAAAAAAGTACTTTAAAATGGAGGACGAAAAACTTGAACTTGAGATTGATGGCAGGAAACTCGTTTCCACCGTCTCGTATTCAGACATGATTGGTTGTCGGCAGCAATTGAGAAGTAGGCCAAAGGAAAATCAAGAATGGCTTTCCTTGAAGCCGCCTTGGTGGTACTTCGGGATACAAATCGCCCACCAGAACAATGCGAATTAAATGTATGCCCTGCTGGTTTCATCTCATACTGCACATACACGTTTGCATGTACTTGCCAGGGTGAGAAAATCAAGAAGAAGAAGAGACAGTGGGACTACTAGTCTTTGTTCGGATACCTCTGGAAGTTTACCCCTCAAATGAAAACATTTCGTTGACCGCAACTACCAGGTTTGTAGTGGATTCAGAAGACACACCTTAAGTGAGTCGTGCCCTGAAAATCACCGGCATACAGAGGATAACCAAACCACTTCCTTTTGCAGCACCGATTATTATCTTATGATTGTGACGTCACAGAACCACACAGTAAGGTGGTGTGATTAATGCAGCATTAGCTTGGCAGCTGTGCCTCAAATTTGCTGCATAACGTTTAGCTCACTAATCTCTCCTTTGTGATTTTCATTCGCCGGTGAAAACTAACTTATGGCATTCCAATGTACATTTCGCTTCTTCCTTCACGGTTTCAATGTCTTTTACCGCGTTGTATTTTTCTTTATCATCTATAGCTCACCTCCGCATTTGCTTATTCCGTTGGTGTACCGTTGATTTTGGGCTTAGACCTAAGCTGAATCTGTCAGTTTACGTTCAACTCTTACTTGCCGATAGCGATAACTTGGATGGTTCTAAGTTGTATTTCAAAATACAACCTGATCGGGTGTGTTTCAGTCTTGAAATGAAATAAGCATTTTTCAGCGTGCAAATATTTTTGTTTCGGCTGCGCTCAAAAGTTCAAAAACTTTAAGAGATATGCAAAATAACGTATATCAATATCCGTTTCAAATTTTTCACGGTTAGTGGCCCACCACCTTCATATCGAAGCCGTTATTAAACCTTGTTTATCCATTCCCCAAATTTAAATACGCGGGCTAGGGATGAATTAGCTCCGAAGGAGATGGATTGCTGCCAAAATATAAAGCTGGTTTACTGGCATACCTTTCTTTTTAGAATATTAGCCCTGATATACGGCACCTTTCAAGACTCGTCATTTACCGCCGGTTGTTGCGCATCCTTAGTGATCATTGTCAAGCTAAGATACTCACAAATATTCTCGTCACAGGGTGGTAAATACTTTCATGAGTTACAAATACGAGGATCAGTTGTGACTAACCAGCGATGGCTTGAGAGAGGTGAAGAGAATAAAAGATTTAAGGTGCATAATATTTTGGGCCGATGAGCCATGCATTGAAAAGCGAGAAAGACCATATGCTTCATTTAGTATTAGGTAGGAGTCTTTGGGGGACAATTGTTTTACCAGCGAACTAATTATGACATTCACGCTAATATAAGTGTAGAAGTTGGGCACTCTGTTAGAATGAAATTCAGTATTTGATCTGTCTATTTGGTATTTCACACAATGACGTAGTATTATTCACTTGATCAAGTAGATAACAACGCATCACTCTGCGATGTACGGAATTAGCAATTTCAATGTGATATGAGGCCCACACTTCCATTGCGTTCAAACGCCTGGCACCAGGCAGCTAAACACTTTCAATATTGCATGGATACCTGTCTTGATGATCTGTAGCTTACTAAGCAATGAGTTTTCATGTACAACTGCCCTGCCGCTTATCGTCCACACTTTTTTGACAAGCTTCACCTCAGGAACTGTTAAAACTATGCACACCGGGGATGACGTTTATTCATACATTTTATTTCTATCTCTGCGGCGTCATTAAAATCCGTGGGGCACCAAACTTGTTCAGGTTGCAGTACTGTGCCCCTCCTCTTTTCCCCTCCACAGTGTTTACTTCCCTAAAAAAATCATGTCTTCGTCACCAATATTCTTTTCACAAAAAAGGAATCTTAACGTAACTATGGGAGTCAACGCACACCTTTTGTGGTATAGAATAAGAATCCATCCACCTATCTTATTAAATGGTGGCTTAAACGCTGTTTTGAAGCCGACTGCAGAAGAAAGCCCTTCGCTCCATCTGAATGGCTAATTGGACTTAAAATTTAAGCCTTCAGACTCCGTATCATGGAACTGATGAACGGTGCTTTCGTGAGTTCTATATCTGTCTTAATGGATTAAGTTTTGGGTTCGAAATTGCCACAACTGCCTTCCTGACTTCAGAAAACCTGAAAGGGCTGGGATAATGGATTAATAATTAAACTGGGCTGAAGTTAGTATAACTCCTACTGATCTGCAGATGACTGAAAGCCCCCCGACCGCTGCCCATTGGTACCACAAGATGTTCGTGCAACCTCCTTTTGAAGATAACAGGGGGTGAGGCTGTAACAACTCCTGAGGGAAGAAAGCTTCGCGGTCTACAAAAAATCTGACTGCTAAAGAGTTCCCTCGGATCCCCATGCATGCTCTTCTCTTAGTCGATAGCCCCAAACGTTGCATTCCCAGCTACAGTTTGATAGGAAGCTGTTACGATAAAAGGGTGATTGCTGGCGGGCAATGCCTTGCATCATGATCTTATCCGCTCTGATCCTCCTGGAATTCACTGGATTCAGCTTAAGGGCCACTAAGCGATCCGGGTGAGGCTCGTATCTTCACAAAACCATTTTCTTTGCAGCTTTTCTCTGAACCCACTCAAGAATGGCCATATCCTTCTTGAAGTAGGGGGCATCACAAGTGAACTTTTTAGGATGGGGACTAACATAGTCCATATACTGTGGCGAAAGGAGGAGTTAGACCCCCTTGAAGTTGGCGAGAGAGGCTCTGAGGCTCCATAGGCCTTGGTGGCTTCAAGGTGACAATACATCGTAGCTCCAGGCGCACCGCTTGAAGTACCCCCCAGATCCTTCGCCACATTTGGGTGACAGATATTTATTTCACCCATCGAATAAGAACTGAAGCCGTTTTGATGCTTGTCAACAACCGGTATCCCACACTTATTTGGGTCGGAAGGGATCAGACTTTAAGTATTTTAATTTAAGATTTTCGTAAGGTCCTGCTGGAGGGCCGAAACATTCGTTGACATCTGCGTTTTCCTCCAGATCCTCAGGCCGTCGGCCTGTGATGGTGAACGAGAGCCGGGGAATCCTAGCAGATCATCAGTGAAAGCAAGAAACATTAGTGAACCCAGAATGGAACCTTGGGGCACACCGCCCAGCGCCGGAAACCTAGTAGATAAAGATGACCTTACTTTGATCGACTGCAAACTAGTGTAAAGATAACCTCTAGGCCAAATCGGTGACTTTCCGTATAAACCAATAAGCTACAGCTTCTTGCAGAGAATACAGGGATTTACCCTGCCAAGGGCCTTGGAAAAGTTAAGTAAGCAATGTGAATGTACTTTTTCAGCCCAACAGAGAGGGGTCAGTCTATCAACAAGTTGGTGTCACATGACTTTCTGGGTGGGAAACCATGTTCCAAGCCATTGAAGATACAAGTAATCACGAAATGAGTCACTTGTTACTCTTTCTATAGCCTTCTCAGCTGAAGAAACAAGGAAGGTTGGCCCACAGTTACAGGCAGATGGTTGGCTTCCACCCTTATGTACTGGGACTGCAGCCACGCGTCTCCAGCCAGAGGGTGACCTGCCTTCCAGAAAAGAACATCCAAAGAGGTTTGCTACTGAGACACTTGGAACGTTGGGACGCTTTCTGAGCACTCTTAAAGGAATCCTATAAATTTCTGAAGACTTACTGGGACTCAGGTTCTTTAAGATTCCTTTCAATATAAAAGATTCACGCCGTATATAACTTAGGCCCACTGTAATGCCGGTGTCTGACAGATATGTATTTGTTCCTCACAGATGACAAGGGTTGTTTTCGAATTCCTCGGCTCACGAGTTTTCTACCCCGGGGTTAGTGTAGAGAATCTCTATCCTAATGGGGTCCTACATACTCAGTGAACTGTTACTCTTCCGTATCATCAAGCAGTACAGTATCCCATGGTTCCCCTCCAGAGTGCCACAAAGTTGTGCATGGGGGTTTGCCTTGTCGTTTTTGATTCTGATCGTACACTCGTTGAGCACGTTTTTGTGGTTAAGCCAGTGAGTGCAGTTGTTGTTATCCCTTCACTGATTCCAAGATGACCGTTTACGCAGCATAAGTTTACGCGTGCTAGACTTATGGTTGGAGGAGCAAACTTGCTGGTACTTCGTGGAATCAAAGGAGTTTCACTATTTATCGCCTGGTTTGAGGGGACATACAGAATGTATTTGTTCCGCAGAGGCTGGAGCTTGCCTGTAAGACACATTTGTGTTTTGTTTGCCTAAGAAAAATATGCATCAGAAGAAAGTGGCACTCGAACAGAAGTAACAAATGTGGAGTGAATATGGTTGAGTCTCACCAGATAACGGGATTCAGAGGTCAGATTACTGACTGGTTGTACCTCTCTTGAAGTATGTGAAGCATTTGTCGAAAGAAACGTGTATGAAACCCACTTGCCATGAAAACACCAGTTGGTTGAGCATTAGAAGGTCTTGAATTGCAAAGCATATCTTGTTTTGTTGGATAGCCCTGGACGAATTTAGAATGCAGGGAACACGACCTGTGGAACAGGGGGCTCAGAGTGATCAGCAGAAGGAAAATGCATTGATCAAAAGTCGATCATGCAGGTAAACTGCTGCAGAGCTGCTGCGTGTACGAAAAAGTACTCTTGGCAATAGCTGCAGTTTAAAATGCAGTAGATGCTCAACTTATCTGCAGAAGGCAGATAAATATTAAATTAGAGTGTGGGCGTAGAGGACTAATTTCGATGCATCCCAACATGTGGTTTAAGCGCTGAGCAATTATTGACCAATATATCACTAAAGATTGTTTCGAGAGGGTGGATGTGGAAAAGAAATTCCGTGTACATAACTGCCTAGCCTCCTTTGAGAAAACCAATATGTCAGACAGCTTTGAATGAGACACTCATGTAACCCCAGCTAAATCCGGTTTCTGAATGACACGCCTCCTGTCAAACACACAAGGGGTAGTGAACGATGGATAAATAAACGTTTTTATTCTCAGGTTAAGAATTTGGCACGAGAGAAGCCGGTTTACGGGGATCACCAAACTGATGGCTGCAGAGAAACCTAAAATGTTTCAGCAGTTTTGAACGGTACAGAAGGAAGGACTTTAAACTCTATCATGCTGTCAAATGTCTAAAAGTTATGAAAAGAGCAGAAAAATATCACTTTACAGTACATACACCTCTTTCTGAGTTTAAATCATTCCTACTCGCATTTCTTTTTTCACACTAAAGTGGCATCAAACGGCGCAATATTCGGTGTTTGTGTTATGAGTAGTCGACATGGTTGACCCGTCCGCAAAACCCAGTGTTTCGTCGGATAAACGTCTACTTTAACGGTGATTTTTTTGTTCATAGCTTTATTGGCCAATAATAACCCACTTCACTGATTTCAGGAATAAGAAAGTAACCGTACAGTCATTTAATTCAGGTGATACATAAGTTCGGGCATTTCTTACTCTTCAAGTGTTATCTTTTCCGGCTGCCAAATTGAATTGCACCATTTGTATGTGGTGTGAAGTTTTCTTTTTCTTCACACTGGGGATTTCCACAACCTGAAATGAAAGGATGACAAAAAAGTTTTTTGTAAAAGAAAAGATTACCGGAGATTTCGCACCGCCAACCGTTATAGCCGTGTCTGCAAAAATGATATGCACCTGTAAGTTCAGGAATAAATTATTATCATTAACCAATAGTAATTGGAGTAAAACTGGTGGAGTTAGAAGTGTTATGGCTAAAGTTGGCGAATGATACGCTAAACAGTTCACTAATCTTAAGGGGGACCGTTGTGTACCATTCTGTTGTGTAGTAAACAGGCTACATCCCTCGATGGCTGCAGACTTTTACTCAAAAGAGGTGTCAGCTTGCGTATTCTAGAGCTTTTTGAGAGCGACGATCTCTTTGTTTATTGCGTGTTTCGCATGTGGTGTCTTAACAGATTCTTAAGTGTCATAAATTGGGTGCAGTGTCATGAAGTCTTTCGTTGAGTGGCATTGCGATGATAATTTTCCAAGTTTATTGCTGAATGTTTTAGGGACATATAGGTCTGGATCCTTAGAAGCCTTAACCGTTTTCACAGGAACAACAGTATCTAGACACAGCTCCATATTTCTGTAGAAATGTGAGTGTCTTTTAACAAGGCTGTGGTAAAGTAGTCATCCCATGGAAAGCACCTGAGGGGCTCGATGAGCACTTCCCATTCTATATTCTTGCAGCTTCAATGCCGAGTGCAATTAGAAGATTACTTGTTTTTCTCATTAGGAGGAAGAATTGGTAGTATGTGATTACCTAGCTTTTCACGGCGCTTATAGGTTGTTAACGTGCACTCCTTCTTTACCTTTGGCGTAAGGCACGATTTTTGACCGATGTAAGTCGAAGAAATTGGTTCCAGCTCTGTGCTGTCAGGGGGTCGTACGATCCCAAACACCGTGGGTCGTACATATTCCGCGAAATCCGAAAAACTTTTGGTGGGGTTCATAGGTGGGAAAGCCTCTGAGAGAGGGTGTAAATCTGTTCCCAATTTGTTGACTAGGATTATCAGGATGCACAGCTGAGCAGTGGTTAGGTGGTTGTGATACGGAGAAAATTTGAGTGTTCGGTACGCTACTCGGCACCGCATTATGACCCCTGTGATTGAAGAAAGGTATTTCGAGGGAGACTGTTGTACGATGCAACAACGAGTTGTTGTGGTATTCATTTCCGAAAGACGAAGTTTGACAGAAAAACTGCCGTTTGGGTTTGTGTATTGGTGTTGTCTCAGCTATGAAACATTCCTCGCCATCATTAGAAAACACGAGCCCGAAATCGCCCCTCTTCAAGAACCATATAGCTCCACATGGTGAGGTTGCGCTTGTGCATCTGAGCTTTTTTCACCCAGCGAGCCCTTGTTTGTGGTGACCTTGGGGGAACGCAACGAACGGTTTTCTTTTTACCGGCGACTGAAGGATCAGGTTCACCTGTAGGTAGATTTCATTGGGACCGTTGCGCCGTGGAAAGAGTACATTCAGCAGAACTACTGGCCGTGTCAACACTTTCTGACGGTCCGTTCATGCACACAGCAGCCTCTATGTTTAAAGGTGATGGGATAGTCAGACCACTTCTTTTTTGTTTTTTGCCTTGGCACGCGGTTTTGTCTTGTGCAGTGGCAATATTTCCAAGGCCGCTGTGTGACCCTATGCGGTCTTGTAGTTTAATAATCCCTTTGGTGTCAAATGAAGTAGTGAACTTGGAAAACATATGGCATCTGGATTGTGTTGACTCTTGCGGAGGTGCTGACAGTGACAGGGCATTCCTGCAATAACGCATGAGGTAAATACTTTTGTCCTAACTACATCCAGGAGTAGGGTATCGGGTACGTTATAAATGATGGCTTGCTGAGACGACGATAGTCTCTTCATTACTTAGGTTGCCAAGTAGTCCATTACTTTTTCTGCTTTCTCCGTGTAGTCTTCAACTAAACTTTCAAGCTTTCCAAGAAGATATGCCAATGGATCGAAATCCTCAACAATTCTGCAGATCTCTCCCGTCATGATCTCAATATTATCTATTTCTTCCCTATGGTCGTTAGTACTACTACTCATGCCTGATATGATGCCTTCAGTTCTGACAAAAGGCGTGATGCATACCAGTCTGTCCAGATCTGAGGTTTACAGAGTGACAATGCTTCTATCACACAAAAGAGCATTAGGATGACTGTCTTTGTTTTTTCTCACTACAGCAGCCAACTTTAGAACGTTTAGCCTTGGATCTCCCCTCTTAAAAAACGTTCAAATCGAAGCTCGTTGGTGAAATAGAAAAACAGCAAACGACTATGGGTAGTATACCAAAACGTTGGTAACGCAGTATGTAAGGAGAATGGCGGAGCCGTAAACCGAATATATGGGGTGGACTGAAATATTGCTGCAAATTTATAGCAATAAGCAGTCAGATACAATGGGAAATTTGCAAATCGATATAATCAGGAACTACGTGAAAAAGAAGTGCAACTTTACTGATTCCAGGCTGAATCTTTAAGTATAAGAATTTGTGGTAAAATAGACTTTTTTCTGGCGTAACATGGCACTGTGGAGATGAGTGAAACATTTCGACGGCGCGCAGCGTAGACTTGGAATATTGCGCAACCTTGATGCCTAGCGTTGCGAAAAGTATGACCGAAAATGATCTAAATTCAAGCACTACGTGTGCTCTTAAAAGTTCATCTCATAATTAGCAAGCACTTTTCATTTTACGGTGGGGGTCTGTCGACTTCCCTCCTGTACCATTCAGGACTCCTAAAACCTTGAAGATCCTTCAAAAGGTATCAGTGTTATGATACCGGCAACCTGGCTTTTCTTATATTAGCTTCATAATATGACAGCAAATATTTTTTGCACCTTACCTTTTGTTTCCAAGGCTTAGCCGTCCATTTGCACCGAAGACCATCGGGTATATTGCTGGGATGGGACAAAACATACAAGTTGATGGATAAAAGCCGGTCTATTATATAGCGTCGAATGAATTGCTAGCTGCTTTGATGCCTTTAGCTGCTGAGATTAGCGAGTGGCTTCGTCTGCGTGGATTTCATAGCGCAGTATAAATCTCTAAAACCAGGCAGAGTAAGCTCTGTCACCCATGAGATCTATTGTTCAGCGAAATGCCTGAAGTTTATCTGAACGAGGGAAAAGTAGAAGCTCTGAAGTTAAAAGCTTTAATGGTTCTTTTATCATCGATACCTGAGCCAGAAATACGACAAGCGTGATTAGTAGTATCATTGGTATCACCAACAGTGCAGTTACGATAGAATGGGGTTACGTACCGATGGTGTGCGGAGAAGGGAACGTGAAAGTTTGAGTTTATTGTAAGCATCAAGTTGGTTCATAGCGCGCCAACTACTTCTTGTGTCCACGCAGCACTATGGCCAAAGAGATTAGGTTTCACGCCGGACACCCGCTGACACCAGAAAAACTGTCTGGACTGCCGACAATGCCTCGGTCTACTTCCGGATATCTCGTCAGTGACCTGCCTCCTTGGCCTCATATCAATCGGGTTCGTGCCACAGCCTCTGGCGGTGCTTTCACGTCTCCTATCAACTTTATGATGACGGTGTCCTTAGAATAGTTTTAACTAACATAATCTGCCGTGTGACTGTCCCCGGGCAGTACTCCTTCATGCAATGTGGTCTGCTATTCAAGTCAGTGCTAAAGGTATGGTTTTGGGTCTTGTGGATCAAGCGCGTGTTGAACACGTTTTGCAGCAGCGTCAGGATCCAACATTCGTTAGAAGTAGCTTCTCCTGCAGAAATGTCTCCCAACATCTTTTTTGGGTGCCTCAAAAACTAGGATGGTGGCTTATCTTTCAGCATCCCCCCTGTAAAGGACGTTTGATAAGCATGCAGCCTGACATTGGCAGACGACTTATTACCTCACGCTAGAGGGTGGAATGTGGCCTTTCCTCTGGAGCATTGTGTATGAGGTCATGAACCTCCTTGCAAGCTGAAAGAGGAAGTATGGAGAGCGAATGCTTGTACGCCGGCTTCTTCGACTTGATTGTGTGACAGTCAAACGAATGCTGTATTTAGACAATCGCAGTTTTGAGTCTTGACCATTAAGTTCTAGTAATCAACTCTTATTAGACATGAAAATGTCTCTCTAGGTGGAACAGACTCTTTCACAATATCGGAACCGATATCAGTAAGGTTGGAAGTTATAATATTCAAAAATGGAAGGTGAAGAGACAGATTAGCTGAATACACGAAGGCGGAGAATGCACGTCATCGGGCTCACCAATGTTGGACAAAGTGCTGACAGCTAACTCTCAGAAAAATTTACTTCAGATAGTCACACTGCAGCAAGAAGTTAGCCAGTCACCGTGGCAGGGTGTGTTTACTTCAGGGGCTCTGGTGAGCGAGGGAAGCGGATAAACTTGAACACGTACACTAAAAGTTATTCATCATTCAAGGTAAGGCAGTGGTAAATAGAGAGCAATCAGAGGAAAGAAGTTAATTATCATGTTCACTGTTCACCACGCTGTCCCATAACTTCTTTGACATGACTCTTCTTCTATCCTTCTGTTCTTTGTGTACTGCTGTGAAGGGTGACAACTTGAAGCGATGCATCCGCATGTGGGGTTTTGCGCTGATTGCATCTGCCAGTCAGTAAGTTTTTAAATAAAGTGTAGTGCCCGACCACATCACTTACGGAAACAAGAATTGAGAAGGGCAGACCGATCTTATCAGCAACTCCGTTGCCCTGCCTGACGGACGAACGTAGGATTTGTGGAAGAAAACCTTCGAATAGACAACCGCCACCTCCAAAGCTATAAGCTGGTAAACTTTGACAGCTTCCACGACCACCGAAGGAGTCAAACGAAACAAAATTAATCGGGATTCAAGACGTAGAGGAAAGGGCTCAAAACTAGAAGTTTCATCTGGTTGGATGCTGCACCAAATTTTACCAGGGCCTATGATACGGTCCTACATATCATCCTTATTCGGGAAACATCAAGGTCAGGAACCAACAGTCAAGTGCTCTCCTGCCTTCACAACTATTTAGACGGCGGAGAATTCTGCACAAAACTTGACGAGGCTTGCTCGACTTTGAGAATGTCACCGGTTGGTGTGTAAAAAGGAGTGATTCTCTGCTTCTTCGTTCTCTGAATTACCTCAGTTTGAGTTTCGGCCGCCCGAGTCTACTTAACTCTGACAATGTTAAGCCACAGAAATTGTGACACCTGAGGCAGAACCATACGAATTACAGAGTGATATTTGGTTGTCTGACGGGCTAACGTCCAATCCGGATGAATGCCGAATCACATTGTTCCGTAAACCTGATTAGTAATGAGTGTCCTGCCCCCTCTGTGAAGCGTAGTCTTTCCACACCACCCCAGAGGAACACCTAAGACTAGTACTGACTGACAAGCTAGATACCTGCCCCACTTATCCGGGAGATGCTTCCAGAGCCCATGCAGTACTGCACTTCATGTGCGGATAACTGGTTGCACTCACTCCGGAACCCGTCGCGAAGCTCTGGAAAGCCCACACGAGACTTCACTCGGAGGCAAAAAGCGCCACTGCGCCACCATGCCCGAAGAAAGGTGCTAACCCCCTGGAGAAAGTCCGAAGGCAAGCCACAAAGCGTATTGTGGGAACCTAGCCAAAACTCTTCAAGGACAGGCTTAAAGTTCCTAGGCTTTACCGCCTAAGCTACCGTGGGCTACGTGGTAATCTGAATATGCCCTGCAAAATACCAATCAACTCAAGTCATACGAAGAGTGGGATCCTGCTGAAAGGCGAATGTGACACTCCTGGTGGTAACCCGGGGAGAACCACGAAACAAGAGGCGAAAACCCGGTTTCATCCACCCTTTTTCTCTCTGCGAGCATATGGCTGCCGGAAAACATTGCCAGCTGAGACTTCTGCTGTTCGGTGTGTTGGCGGCTCTAAGAAGAGATTGAACGACCACGTGAGAACGCGCGACTTTCTGTAATTCATATGGGATGCAGACTAAGTTTGTGCAACCAACTAATTCCGCAAAATTCAACGCAGTTAACCACAGGGTAACTTGGCCACAACTGTTTTTCTGTAGGAGTGTGTTACATGCGTGGATTGTTAATGAGGGAGCAACCATTTACATTGGTTGATGGGTCATTTGTGTATAAAAGTAGCAGCGATCCAGGGCAGTGCCCTACAGCGCTCCACTCTCCACCTAATTCGGAGAAGAGAGCTGAGAATCGATCCCAACTATATGTCGCCTACCAACAAGAAGCTCTTTGATCAATGCAGATGGATCGTCCGTGATTCCAAACCTTTACAGTTTACTTTAGTTAGCCACGAGAGAGCGACCGATTTCATGCCGCGAAGCGCAGTCATGGGTCCCTGATATTTTTCCTAAGCATAAGTGGCCCACCAAATATCACGGGATCCTTTGTCATTATCTACCCTGATGATGTAAAAATCTAGTTGCAGATTAGGGATGATGTGGATGTAAGTGCATTTCGGATGGGCCTAAAGAGCTTATTTACCCAGTATAGGAAGCCGCTGGTGCCCATCAGCGCTGATAAATGTGTGGACCTGCATGTGAGGCACATGGATGGAAAAACCCACGATATTGGTGAGGCTTCGCCTCCCAAAGTGCTGACCCATAATGACCCAGGAGTCAAGCCTACCACATCCCTTATATGACCTGAGAAAATTCTTGCCGTATACTACAGCCTACATTCACTACTAAGCATACGCAAATGACGAGCCTTACTTGCAAGCATTCTGTTAAAATTCTCTTCTGCATAGTGTATTACTTCATCAGTCCGCATTAGCGTCAAAAGCCTCACATTTTCCTTCACAGAACCAGAAAGTTGCCTGAAGCATGGATCCAATTGCACAAACCTTTCATCACATCTATGGCTAAGCACCATTCTTGCATGCGGAAGTACGAATTGACCTGCACCTCAGTCGGAGTCCTAGGTTGAAGCTGAAGCAGTTTTTGGATGACCAAAGTCTTAGTATCCGCCGGTCGTTTTGGAATGCTGTGCAGTCTGCCCGTTTGTTTATTACCCTCCGAGTTTATATATCATCAGTGATGAAGAGGAAAATTGGTGGGGTTTTGTGTGGCTGTTCGTTGACCAACAGGTGGAACAGAGCTAGCCGGGGGATCACCCGTTGGGATAACTCTGATCTCGATAGTCTCCACTGCAGTTGTATTCTGTTTACCTTCGTGTAGAACTGTTTGTCTTCCGTCACGCTTTGAACCAAGTAAGCGAGGGGCCGCATATGCTGGTTGATCCGATCTTGCGGTGCAGGATTACGGTCGACTACCTACCAAGCGCATTAATCAGGTTGAGAGAAATGACATTAAATGGTTTTCTGTCTTCCCGACTAAACGTCCAGGTGTTGCAGTGAGTCGGCAAGTTGATGGTAGGTGGACGATCACTCTGGAAACAATTTTTTGTCAAAAATAAACAGCTTGAGAGTGATGAAACCAGCGTCATGGTGCCAATCAAACAAATGATTTGACACTCGTCGAAAACAATAAATTGTGAACAAAATGGGTAACTTGATACGTCAGCATCTTTTGTAGCTCATAGCAGCAGTAAAAACTGAAAATTTCTTTAAAAACCGACAGCTTTCACGAACAAGAAACTGGCAGTCAACATACCGACCCTGCAGGACCCAAGAACGACCACGAATTCACTGTGATCGACTATTTTGGTAGAATACGACCTTGTGCAGACATCGCAAGATCAGGCCAACGGTTGGAGGTCAGGTTACATCTGTCCTAGGTAAACGGGTGGTGGAGGAAAGTGTATATGAAGTCAATGAACAGCTATTGGGGAATAAAATAGGCGTCGGGATGGTAAAGGACTTCGAGAGAATCATCTAATGATGATGGGGTTAACCCTGCTAATCATAGATGTTTTCATCATTCCAGGAGTGAACTATGCGGAAGTGAAATCTAGTTGTGATCTGGATGTCGCCGTGTACTTTACTTAACGCACGAAGGGATTGCGGAATGAAACTTGAAAGGGAAATCAAGAGCGTATCCAGATCGATATCTGGTCGATGGCATGGGAAGGATAGACAGGGTTTTTGACTTTTGGCGTCACACTTTTCCCGGACGGGTTGTATTTCCTTGTATTGTTGTTGATAAAGTCATCCTTATGCTGCATCTGTGTTTTATAGTTGATGGTAAACAGTCGCAACTGGGTTATATCTTTTTTATTTTTCAAGTTGTTGAAAGTATGACTAGTGGGTGTTCAAACATATAGTCGGATAACCGGTCCGGTTCCTGCCTTTTGGTTTGACGTGTGATATTTTGTGAGATAAACAAGTGTATCTGTGGGTTGGTTGGTCGCTGGAGGGCAGCTATCTATATGTTTTCCAGTCCAATGTTCTGATGGAATTCTGTGGATTATTTTGCAATGCAGTCACCACTAAATGTGACTCAACATGGGAATGGAATGAAAAATGTATTTTTTGGCCAAAATCCTGAAGATTTTAGTTCGGACGCAGATGCAGTGCTGCACCATATTTCCTGGAAATTCCAAACCTTTTACCCAACGGTTTCAAAAGTCCCAAGGTTACTCTCGACATTTCCCCCCGGATGCGTTAACATTTCTGAAGTGCACCCGGAGTGTTAAAACACGATTCCTTTCACCAAAACCCATGTACAATACGCAAATGTATGAATAATTTTGTTTTCTAACAATAAATGTACATAATATGCTGTCTATCTTCATTCCATCTCGTCAGTGCTCTCCGGCGAACTGGGTAGCGAGTGCTCTCACTGTACTGAAAGACGATTATAGAGACCACCTCCTCGATATAAGGTAATTCAGGAACCTATGAGAATTGTACTACAGAACACATAAGGCTTCCCATTTTTCCGTTCTTTGGCCTCTTTTCCATCACCTCCGATTTGTCGCAGCTGTCGCGAACCCATTTTTGAATATAAGTCCTGATTTTTTCAGCAGCCACTTCTTTGTCGTCGCAGCCATGCCTATAAATGTTAAAAAACGTCTTCGTACGTGATGAAATGAAGGCGAGAACTTACTAATGACAAGTTTTTAACATCAGAGTTTTCTTCAAAAAACGTTTGTCTTGCTTTGAAGATCACAAGTTTGACATGCTGAAGTTGGGTTCCAGTGGTGCACCCGTTATACGACGAACCGAAACACCCACATCAGACTCCGCAAGACAGGACAACTCCTACGCCATAGCTCTGAGATATTCGGGGTCATTCATTCCATGTCAAAACTCTTGCATTCGTAGGTAGCCATCAGTGAGCCATTAACCAGGGTTTTAAGCTTCTCGGAAGAATCCGTTGAAGTAACTTTCTCATGAGAGGACCTTATCCTCATCAAGATTGCAATAATTTTCTCCAGTCTGCCACAAAGTTCATCGAAATAACCAGCAGACTTCGGACTGGGTTCATGAATATTTGTCTGCACCTGAACATTCGCAGTACGACTGTGTATGATGGTAAAATTAAAGGTGAACTTACAGGACGGCACTGAAGATAAAGAAAGTCAATGATTCATGTGCTTATGAAGAGTGGCTGCCTAATTAAATGAGCGTCAGGAAATTGTAGTACCAAACATTACTACCTTACGTTCTGCTGACAATTATCCATATCCTCATTGGTAGACAACGAAGTAGGTTGAATAGCTATTTAAGGGAAATTAGAAATTTGACTTACCTTCACTACTCGAAGGAAGATCTGGCAGCCAATAGCACAAAACCTGAGATGGTGCCACCTGTTCTTAATACGGTCAATAAATTTAAAAGGATTACCTGTCAATTTTGTGCTTGGCTCGTAACCATATTTATTCCTTCTTTGGTTTAGTGTAAACATACACTGTCTCGTTCTAAATCCCAGTCTGGCTAAAACGCACAATTCCTGAACATAAGGAGGCCTCACGCAAATAACCACTTCGTAGCCTTTTACGTGACTAAAGGCTGCGACACTTCTTAAAGCCTTACGTTTATCAAATTCCATTGTCACAGGTACTGCAGTAATAAGAGAAGAATTACAAAATCTAACTTTTAATGAGAACAAGGCATACTGATGGAAATATAGAATTTTTAAAAAGATGTTATTTTCGAGTTGATCCCCGTTTCTTTTCATATGTAATCTCACCTTTCGTAAAAAAATATTCGTTGAGTATCACGTTCACTATATCTAAAATGATCAGACAGCTAACAAAGTATGCACTAGTTTATTTCAAACCTACCCTTTAAGACAGATAACGTTTAGGAAGGTAGATGTATTTCTGAAAAATGCAAGCCAATAAATGTCAACTCGTTAAGATAAGCTTTTCATTTCAGTGGCCTTGGTGCCTCGGTTCGCAGTTTTGCAACGGGTTCATTCGCAATGTCAATACCTAGGTGTATTAGGTGAAGAAGTTAGTTGTGACAGATAGGGCGAGAATAGGTTAAACCTTGTGGATGGCCGCAACAACTTGGATAAATGCTTGAAGCGGAGGACGGAGTGGAAGAAAATAATAATGACCAAATAAGTGGGTGAATAGAATGTTATTTTAACCCACCAGTTACTACTTTTTGATGCGAAGGTTATGAAGTTATTATCCACATCAAGCGAAAAACTCTGTGTTTACAGATTAGTCAACATTCGGGGAGGAACGAATGTATTATAACATTGGTGGCTGAAGCTACATGTTCCATCAACAAATGATCTCTAAATTTAATTACATTTGATTAGAAAGACTAGGGGATACGAGCTTCAGTAAATTCCTAGCCACCGTGAAATAGAATAAGCAGAAGTTCAAACCAGTGGTTGATTTTCTTAGACCTGACGACAGATCAATTACCTGAAAGAAATGAGTTAGGAGCCTTGGTGCTGAAAGTATCTTTACTTGTAAAATCACCCAAAGTAACATTAAATTTCAACGATATTATAAGGCAGATTACATACTTATGAAAAGTACTAATAGTGTTGATTAAACAAATGCCACTCAGCACTTGCTTGGATGCTGTTACCGACTAGACTTGCGTTAGCTCAGTAGCTAGAGCCAATGATGGATTAATGAACACAATCAGACATACTGGGAAGTCATGTTCGTTCGAATCCGCGGAAGAGAAGCAAACACTGAGAGAGATATTGAAATAATGGAGAATATTTGTAGCTCAGGCGGATGGTCTTGATTGTGTTGTGTTCTCTTAGCTGGGTTGTTCGATCGTGAAGCTTTCATCACCTTTCTAGACGAAATCATCAGCACTTATCTCAGTATGAAGTGAGCTGTCAATATCACTCTGTGAGTGATGTAGTAGCTTGCCTTGACGAAACGGTCTGAATTTTTACATTGTCGAAATTGAATTTATGTCCATAATCATCCATGTGCATTGAAATGAGTGACGAAATGTCGTGGTGTTTAGTAGCCAATTGGTGCTCATGTAGACGAAGGCGAAGAGGGTGGCCACTTTGTCCAATGTAGTGTTGACTTTAGTTATTGCAGTTGATTTTGTAAATGATATTCGGTTTGTCTTCTTTCGTTGTTGCATCATTTGGTCTGCATAATAGTGTTTGGAGGGAATTTGTTGGGTTATGAGCCACGTCAATTCTAATTGGTCTCAGTAATCTTGTGATTTCTGATATATTCCTTATGTATGGTTGGATGATGCATTAAATGATTTCTGTCGACGACTCTGTGGTTGATGATGCACGGGATAGGTATCGTCTGATAAAGTCTCGTGGGTAGCCGTTCTTCTTTACGGTGGACATTATTCTACCTGTGATCAAACCAAAAATTTGGATTCGCAATGTGGACGATACTTTCGTCATTATTAAAAAAGATGGCATAGAAAACACCCACAATTTTGATCAACGTTTTCAAAGACATCAAATTCACAATGGAGAAAGAGTCAAACAACCAACTACCATTCCCGAATGTTTTAGTAAGTAGCACAAATGCCGGAAAGCTGGAAACCCAAGTGTACAGGAGGCCAACACACATTGACCAAATCATCAACTACAATAGCAACAACGCACAAAATCAGTTGCGTGCAGACTCTATTCAAAAGAGAGATAACACACTGAGGCACGACAACTTAACGGAGAAACGAAGAAAATTACTTCATGTCCACCTTAAAGAAGAACGGCTACCCACGAGACTTTATCAGACGATACCTATCCCGTGCATCATCAACCACAGAGTCGTCGACAGAAATCATTTAATGCATCATCCAACCATACATAAGGAATATATCAGAAATCACAAGATTACTGAGACCAATTAGAATTGACGTGGCTCATAACCCAACAAATTCCCTCCAAACACTATTATGCAGACCAAATGATGCAACAACGAAAGAAGACAAACCGAATATCATTTACAAAATCAACTGCAATAACTAAAGTCAACACTACATTGGACAAAGTGGCCACCCTCTTCGCCTTCGTCTACATGAGCACCAATTGGCTACTAAACACCACGACATTTCGTCACTCATTTCAATGCACATGGATGATTATGGACATAAATTCAATTTCGACAATGTAAAAATTCAGACCGTTTCGTCAAGGCAAGCTACTACATCACTCACAGAGAGATATTGACAGCTCACTTCATACTGAGATAAGTGCTGATGATTTCGTCTAGAAAGGTGATGAAAGCTTCACGATCGAACAACCCAGCTAAGAGAACACAACACAATCAAGACCATCCGCCTGAGCTACAAATATTCTCCATTATTTCAATATCTCTCTCAGTGTTTGCTTCTCTTCCGCGGATTCGAACGAACATGACTTCCCAGTATGTCTGATTGTGTTCATTAATCCATCATTGGCTCTAGCTACTGAGCTAACGCAAGTCTAGTCGGTAACAGCATCCAAGCAAGTGCTGAGTGGCATTTGTTTAATCAACACTATTAGTACTTTTCATAAGTATGTAATCTGCCTTATAATATCGTTGAAATTTAATGTTACTTTGGGTGATTTTACAAGTAAAGATACTTTCAGCACCAAGGCTCCTAACTCATTTCTTTCAGGTAATTGATCTGTCGTCAGGTCTAAGAAAATCAACCACTGGTTTGAACTTCTGCTTATTCTATTTCACGGTGGCTAGGAATTTACTGAAGCTCGTATCCCCTAGTCTTTCTAATCAAATGTAATTAAATTTAGAGATCATTTGTTGATGGAACATGTAGCTTCAGCCACCAATGTTATAATACATTCGTTCCTCCCCGAATGTTGACTAATCTGTAAACACAGAGTTTTTCGCTTGATGTGGATAATAACTTCATAACCTTCGCATCAAAAAGTAGTAACTGGTGGGTTAAAATAACATTCTATTCACCCACTTATTTGGTCATTATTATTTTCTTCCACTCCGTCCTCCGCTTCAAGCATTTATCCAAGTTGTTGCGGCCATCCACAAGGTTTAACCTATTCTCGCCCTATCTGTCACAACTAACTTCTTCACCTAATACACCTAGGTATTGACATTGCGAATGAACCCGTTGCAAAACTGCGAACCGAGGCACCAAGGCCACTGAAATGAAAAGCTTATCTTAACGAGTTGACATTTATTGGCTTGCATTTTTCAGGAATAAATTACTTTGCTATATTTTTCTAATCGTCATTCCCGAAGTGCTGAGCTAGGAATTTGAATACATTGATTTAGGTGCATGCATATTTGGTTTTATATTTTTGACGAACGTTTAATATTCTTGGGAGTTACCTCGTATATGTTGTTGTGTTGCGTTAACTACTTGAGAATGGCATTTCTTTAGGTTGAGAGGATACGTTGTTTGAAACTAAATACGACAATTTTTGCAGGACATGTTAGTAATCATCTGCAATCACAGTTGCATATAAGCTTACCGATGACAAGGGAAGAGGTTCGAAGATTATTCTGTATTGCATAAATAATACAAGCTATCTGTTTGATGTCTTTATGGTGAAAAACATTTTATTCGGTAGTTTGTTTGCTCAGTTATTATACTTGGATGTGAAACAAAGAAATCAATAATTACTTGATTCCAGACAATGTATTTGTTAGAATATAGAATTCACGGAATTCGAAAATTCCACCTCCTGTATAACCTTTATAAACGAAATGATCATGGGATCTTTGTAGTGTCAATAATAGCAGTAAGATATACAATAATATGAGAAAACAGTGATTGTTATTTTCATATCGTTTGCAGGGGGGTGGGTGAGAGATAAGTAGAGAAATGTTTACGTACAAAAATCTGCTGTTCATATTAACTATTCGAGGAATGGTAATGTGACAGAATATAACGGAAGAAAAGAGAATGTTATGTCATAGGGCCATGACGTGAGCTACGACACATCTCTTAATGTTCATGTTTAACAAGTATATGTTTTAAATAAAGAAAGCCATGTAAGTAATGTGCAAGTTTCAAATCTTATGCCCGGTTGCCACCTGTATCAAAGCACTTTGTTAATTAAAGTACTGTTGGGGTGAATAGAGCTAATGATGATCAGAATAAAATATGAATCAGTCCACGAAGATTTATGCTATTGGTCGATAGTGTATGTAGAAACGTATACTTTCTAATTGGCATCATAGTTGCAGACGTCACTTATTGTTGATTGAATTGGATGATATCACTCAGAATCCATTTCAGTGGCACAGATGGATCCAGATTTTTTCATAACAGTTATATAACATTATTTGATCTATATTTTTCTTGCGTTGTATAATTTTCTACAAATATCACTTATGATATGTAACTTTTTTGTTATTCATCATTTCACCGTTTTCCTAAGTGCCGTCATGTTAGGTGTGCTAATATGAACATATTTGTCAGGTTTTTTACTGATACGAACAATATGTTTTGTGATTGAATGTCTACTTTGCTCAACACCACATCCTGTGATCTCTCCTTTGTTTAGTATATTGTAATAGGCTTTATTCAAAGCCTACAGAACAGTTCCACTTTTTTTTCAACCGTACGATATTCAGCAGTGGATTGTTTCTTATAACACACATTCATAGTGAAGTGTTTTAAAGGAATGGTATAGCTAGGATAAATCACTATCATCTTGTAACACTGTTCCATGAACTGAATGACTAAATACTGGCGTTATTAGATACGTTTATGTTAGTTGGTCGGTGGCGATCTGCAGGAAAATCTGCACCTACGTTTCGTGCGTGCTGGTGATTGTCAACAAGGCATCTTGCCGATCATGTCCAACCAAGTGACATCCATCTAAGTGCCCAGCGGTGTTGTTGTTCTAGCTTAGTGGCCACATAGCAGAATGACTGACAGAATTCGGTCGACAATCAGAACTAGACAATATGAAATTTGTTGCTCTCTAGTGACCAATGAATAAATATTTTTATTTGCTTTACACTGGGAAGTTGTTCGTCTGTCATTGCACCAATACAAACTGGCATCTGCCAAATTGCTTGTTATCTACTATTTTCACAATACCTGAAAAAAGCGGATTAACAATTTTTAGGATATTACGAAGTGGAAAGACAATCGCAACTGCTGTTCCTAACAAGAACTTCCTTTCGATTTACATTTTGTATTTTCCTGCTTATCTTGATTTCGCTTACTATCCTTGTATTTGCAATCATTTCATACAGTAGCTCTAATCATTTATTACTTCCTCGCTTAGTATTTTCTTCTTTAGGTTAAGGCATCCCGCTTATAGTTCTATGAACTAGAAAAACATTTCATTGATAATATAATGACTCTACAAAATGCCAGTTTTTGTTTGCTCAGGACCATTTTATCTGACAAGGAGACAGAATAGATGTACCAACAGATTGTCATTCAAGCGCATATTGAGGTGAGAAGCCATCATATGCATTTCGCAATTAAACAGATAGGCGTCAAACTAACTCTTGGTCGAAAATGAGCCGATGGAAAATATTGGCAGATAAAGAGTTACTTGCAGAGATCGATAACTTCCGTGTTATGTAAGTCTAGAGGAGACTGATGACGGATATTTAGCAGGTCCTGGCTAGACAAGGAAACCTGCCAGAAGTAGCTGACAAAACGTAATGCGGCCCATACACGTGCATAGTTACGGAGAGCGCATAACCTACCGACGTTTACTCCAAAATGGGAGCTTATGAAGAAAAACGTCTGCACATACTGATCCAGTAGTCATTTGTTTCAAGTAACCAATTAAAACAGTGGTGCCGAATCCCTCGTTTACACGAGAGTAGAAGTTAGCCTTTATCTTCCTAATGATTGTAGATATCAACAGTTTTATCCGGTTGAATCACTTCAAACCACCAGTCCAATGCTGGTACATTTTGAAGAGATTTGGCATGGCATTTTGACATCAGTATTTAAGCATGATTTTTTGTGCTGGCCGAGATGGTAAGGCCAATTTTTAGAAATGATTTATTATCTCACTGCTAACTGTCAGCTGCAACCCAAAAGCTGCAGGCTGATTGACACGAATATTAGAGCTAAGAGTGTAATGACTGTTAATAATTCAGAAATTATGAAGTTATTGGTTGGTCAAACAGCCACATATCCACATATAGGGTTCCTACTTCAGTTTCTATGTTTACTGCAACCCAAGTATAGCCAAATGAATGTGAATTGCTCTATCATACACCACAATAAAACCACCCTTATGTCGGCTGTAGGTGTCTTGATCAACAGAGACCCAGAATAGCAAACGGAACAATTTTAAAGATGCTCGGTTTGCGCATTATTTGGATGTCTAGCAGCCTACGTCCTTGAGTATTGCATATAATCTTAAAGAAATTATCTTATAATGTCGGCTTATTTGATGCTTATAGATCAGTAAGTTAGGAAACTATTTGAGGTAGCCATCTACAACCTCACACTAATATTTTTACCAAAAATATACTTATTACTAATGTCATTAGGCACCCACCTGATTCCAGTCTGCATACTGGATTCCAAAAATCCTGTTGATATCTCCAATATTTCAAACACCACTGATTCATTGGTATCAGACAATATGAAAAGAAGAGATAATGTAAAGTACAAACAAGAAGTTGTATTAACGGAATTAACAAGTTGAAAACAAATCTTGATCACTACTTATTTTGGATTACAAGAATTTATTAACATGTTTGTTTGGAATCATGAATGTTGCATAAACGTTTCACCGCTACATCGTTAAATTTATGAGACTAAAATAAGTTCACTGGTACAGAATAATAAAAATGAATATCTTAAGTCTGAAAACAAAGAAATGGTATAGATATGTTCAAGACAGCTTCGAGTAATTTCCTGGAGCATTATAATTCATTTTTCAACTCCATAAGAATTAGGAAACAAAGTCTAAGTAGATAAAGATAAATATTTTTCATAAATTTTATCATGTACAAACTATTCAATACCAAAGTTTGAACTCCTTAGGTTAACAGAATTTTAATTCAGGTATGTGCATTATAGGTGAGAGCACCGATGACCAAGTCTTGAAAGTAATGTAATGTTAAAACTATTTTAATACGGCGAATAAGTAGCGAAATCCTTAAATTTTTAATAAAATGTTATGTAATCCTTCATATTCATCAGTGAAGTAGATTTTATATAGACAAGTATAGAATTTAGAAATTTCTTGTGTAAATAGCAAGCGAAATGAAGTTCTGAGTCAAAATACCTAAGCAATCTAAACTTTCTAAAAAAGATTATGCGTCACACAACCTTATGAATGTAAAACTTAAACTTGAGCTGACCTAGTTAATTAGAGGGAAAAAATATTGTGGTGTATCTTGAAGGTAAAGAGTATGCCATCAATTATTTAAAAAAGGTTCTGTTTTAAGTGATTAGCCCACAGTTTTATCTTCCAGCTGAACATCCAAGTTGTCAGGACGAAAAGTAAGAAAATAACGTCTCAGAAGTGATCATAATACGCAGAATTTTCAGATCGAAGAAAATTGAAACGGCGTTTCTTTCCTGTGGTAGCGTAATCCATCATAAAATACTGACTTGATATTAGACATATTTTATATATGTGTAAGTCCCAATGTGTTTCGTGAGCTAACAGAAGTTGGAAATATGGACCATTAGATTCTGACCCAGTGGCTCAATGGTAACGTGTTGCCCATGCAACCTGAAGGTCGCGGGTTCGACCCCTGGAGGGGTCGTGGGTGCGCACTGCTGAGGAGTCCCATACTAGGACGAAACAGCTGTCCAGTGCTCCCAGGTTTCCTTTGTTCCTCCAACTGATGTCAGCCTACGATGAATAACAACTTGAAATATTTCGAAATCTCCACAACTCTCTTGAAATAATTCTAACGTTTCGCTGGGACTTACACAAATATAGACTACAGCTAGTGTCAACCTGTTATTCAGCGGTCAGTATTTGTGATACTAATAGGTCAAATCTTGATTGTAGTTCGTATACAAATGATACTGACTTGTTAGAGAAAATAAACTGGTTAACGTAGGCGATAAGGTCTCTAGGGTAACCTAAAGCAATTCTGTCTGTAGGATAAACGCACAAAAAATATCAAATCAATCACTTTGACAAAAGCTGAAACATGTTGAAAGTTAAGGTGAATTAACACCAAAAAGTAAAGAATTTATCTGGTTAAGAGAGAGAGAGAGAGAGAGAGAGAGAGAGAGAGAGAACTAAGGCTTTTGAAGACCAGCTAGCAATAGTATTGTGTTTATTTGGAAATTAACATAGTGAAAATTTTGATAACACTGATATTCCAAAGTGTATTTTTATTTCATACAAGGATTACTTTCAGAAATTCTGTAAACTCAAATTTGATTCAGTATTATAGAGAAAAGAGAGAAATAATTGCGAATCGACAGTGATTTCAAAGCTGAATTCATTAAGGAAGAATTCCTTCAATAAAATCTTCGCTTGCGAAACAAATTATTAAGACAAGTTAAGTGATTACTTCTTCTACATCTTTTAGACTAGATCTCAAAATGTATTTTAGATGAATCCGCATGTGTGACGAGGTCTTAGTGATCAGGAATCTCCAGTCATCTTTCTGTGTTTAGAAGAGAGAATAATTTTGTCAGTGTCTAGGAAAGGCCTGATTAGACCTTACAATCTGTTTATTATGCGGTCCTAAAGAGTTATTAAATGATTATTCATGCGATAATACTGAAGGTGAAATCCAGCTCTCTTGTTTAATCTTCTTTTTTACTCAGAAACATTAGGTGTCTGTTATATGTTATCACTACAGTAAAATATATAGGGTAAAATAAATTGGCGAAAATAAGTCTAATTAGAAACTGCTTTTGGTCCGGTATACTGCAGATTTAGTTTCAACAATACGATTTCAACAGTCGTGTGATGTGACAATAATGATGCTTGAGAAGTCTTATAGTTGAGTACATTGGTAATATGTAGTTTCCAATAATCTATCAGAATTGGTCTTCGGCAGAGGTAGAAAGAAGCATAACATAGGAGGAGCAAAACGCGATGTATTTCTAGGCAATCGGCAGTACAAATTGTATTGGTACCAGGTTTCAAGTGTGTAGATAAACAAAGCTAGTTTTACAGATGTTGAGGAAAATGTACAATGTAGATGCAGTCAAGCAAAGAAAAGTTAACTTCATTTTTTAATTCAATAAAAAAATATTTATGCAGACTCCACACGCATTAGCTAGGCGTACCTACCTTATAAAAAATGCTACCGTTTTTATTTAAACTTGAATGCTACAGGGTTATTCACTAGGCTGTTTGATAATGACAGCCACTCTTTGTGTAATGGGTATAATTTGATGATGTAGCTCATAATCCATCTTGGTTAACCTTTTAGATTGAAATGACGGAACATTTTCCATATTTTGGCTTCTACAGTTTTATTATTTTATAGCTCTTATATACATATCAAAGAGTCTGTAAGGATCAACCTGTTTTCCTATCTAGGAGATGGTAAACAGTAATTCACTAATGTATTTCTAAACGAACTGAACTAAGAAGACACCAAGTTAAATGTGGAATAAACTGCTTGTTTTCAAAAACCGAAATTATAACAAGAGCATTCATATATGCAATGTCAATCAAAGTCCATTAATGGCTGGATAATTTTAAGGTGTAGATCACAGAAGTACCTTGTAACGAAAATCACATTTTATGTCGAGTTAAAAAAAAAGGCGATATTAATGTATGGCATTTTATCTGTTTGTCAATAGCTACGCTCATTCTAGGTTACATATAGTATGTTATCGAAGGATTTAGTACAGAAACTAAAAAACCGCAAAGTGGAAACATTCACAGTGAAGACAAATAGTCTTAACGGGATGCAGCCAGTAAGAAATATCAGAATAATTAGGAAATAAACGAAATGCAAACAAGTTATTGTTTAGATAACGTATCATTAGTACAAATCTACTGGCTAGTTTAGCCTAATACGTTACTTATTGATATTAACCGAAGCTAAGCGCGAAATGGATAGGTGGCAGCAAAAAAGCACCCAATAGAGAAATCGTTATCAGATCATGATTTATGCATGACTGGACAAATTCGACGCTATACGACCGATCGGATTTATTTATTTATGTCCTCATTTTCTGAGGGTTTTGTACATATAATATATATATATATATATATATATATATATATATATATATATATATATATATATATATATATATATATATATATACCTAATTAAGTTTTTGTTTTCACCCACGGGCCATCTAATTTTCGTGGCTCAGTGAAGCAGAAGGAACTGAAAGAGGTTAGTCGTAACAGTGTTCGGTTGAAGTGTCGATTGAGTCTCAGTATCATTATACTCACGCCCGTAATTGCATTCTGTCAATACAACTACAAACGGGGACGATGAGCTTGTTTTTATGAATCCATATAAAAACAGTTTCTGTGCTACTTGTTTTGTTTACGTTTAACGAACTTGCGTCATTACTCTGAAAACAGATTGCATTGTGATTTTCAAAACGACAATCCTGAAGGAATACAGAGAAGACATCTGTTCTTATTGCTTATGTTGGTAAAAGTTTTGTAAATATGTCAGATTCGTTTGTGAATGGTACAGGACAACCTTATTAAACATATAATTAGAGAAGTTACTTATTTGACTTTGACTACGTAGATAACATAACGCTGTTAAATGCAGACGCTGGCAATATACAGACTCTTCTAGATACTGATAATTTGCTAAGGGACTGGTCTGCATCAGAATTCTGTCTAACAGTAAATAAAGGAATGCCTGAAAGCGTTGTTCATTTCACATAACTGTTTAGTCAAATCAACCCTTGCACAGACGCCGTGAACTTGGTTGTCTTTCATCTGGAACAAGAGTAGACTGGAAAAAGCTATGACTAGCCAGAAAATAATCTGCTATCAACCCATGAATTCTTTGACATTCGGTCTGTACCTTGGGACTTACAGGACTCAAGAAAACGAGTCATTGAACAATCAAAACTGATGACTTCAAACCACATTGGAAAAACATTTGTCACAGTGGTATCTTTGTCTTGATTGAAATTTTAAAATATAATCATCATATATCTTCATCCGTTGCATCTTTTCATCTCAAAAGTCTTAGTAACAACTGATTTTATCCTTTGTAGTCCCTCATCTTCACCCTTGTTCACTTCTCTTTCAATACATTCAGTCGATAACGTCAACTTTTACAGTGCAAGACGTCATTTGCACATGAACTGAGCAGATCAAAATACTTAGAATTCAGTAAATTCGATGTAATATAAAAGGATATCTTTAGGAATCGTTAGTCTGATTTAACACAGAAGATTGTCCTACCATAGGAGTGTTTCAATTCACCCGATCTTTATCGTTCTAATTCAGAATACAAAATATTTGTTGGTTATTAGTAAACAGGAGGATTTTGGTCTCTCGATTAAAGGAAATGGAGGTACAAAAAGACTTTTTTGCATCTCTATATATAGAAAACATAAATTCCATCTCTTGGCTTACATTTAATTCATTACACAGAATTCTCAAGCCTGATACTCATGAATCTTGAGAATAGCATTACAAGAAAACAAACAATAGACTTCATCCACAAAGTGATATAGCACAACCTTTACAGAAGAATGATGATATTAAGGGAAGGAAACGAGTGAAATGAAGGATATGTTTTGAGCTGCAAAATGTTTTGGTGACGCTTTGCCAATAATTCATTCCCATGGTAATTAGCTACATTCTATGGGGAGAGATATAGCTTTCTAATGGGATAAAAATATCCCTTTATGAACTTGAGTGAAACCTATCAGTATGTACCTATCTGTGTCATGACCAGTACCAGTTAAACACCCATCTGTAAACCAACAAAAAATTATAACATATACTAATAAAGTGCTATCATCTGTTTGTTAATTTTGCTGGATAAAAGCAAAAGATAAGTGAAGACTGCAAGTATCTGATTGATCTTATATTGAAAATGCCGCTCAAGTATAAGGGAAAAGGAACTGAAAAGCTATTTTACTGTCAGCATGAACACTGGTTAACTAGTTTACTAGTTACTAGCAGGTCCTAAGCCCGGGTATACAGGGAAGGTTGGGCATAGGGCTAGCAACCCTACCCCGTAAAACAAATCTAACCGCTAAAGAAACTTCAAAGCACAAACAAAATATAAAAAATGAAAACAAACTTATTCCCCGCTGGAATCGGAGAGGCGAAATGACGCCAGTTGGTGAAAGCCTTCGGGAAGCCAATTGGCCGATGTGTCTTCTCTCGATGAAAGCGAAAGTAAACGTGGGGACATGGAATGTCCGTACGATGTTTGAACCCAGTAAGGCAGCCCAGATTGCAAAGGAGATGAGAAGGTATAACATCGAAGTGCTTGGGATTTGCGAAAGCAGATGGAATGGGAGTGGACTCTCCAAACTGTCAACTGGAGAATCAATAATCTACTCCGGTCACCCAGACGCCAACCACGAGCACACTGAGGGAGTGGCTATCATGATGTCCTCAAGAGCATCGAAGGCTCTCATGCAGTGGGAACCAATCTCCTCCAGGATCATGACAGCAAGATTCAACTCAAAAGGAAGAAAGGTCACAATCATACAATGTTATGCACCTACAAATAATGCAGAGCAAGAGAAAAAGGAGGAATTCTACAGACAACTTCAATCAACACTGGACAAGACGTCAGTTGGCGATATCAAAATTCTAATGGGCGACATGAATGCCAAACTGGGAGGGGACAACACAGGAAGAGAACTAACCATGGGTCGAGAGGCGCTAGGTGAAATGAATGAGAATGGAGAATTGTTTGCAGAATTCTGTGCATTCAACGATTTGGTGATTGGAGGCAGTGTGTTCAGGCACAAAGATATCCACAAAGCGACATGGATTTCACCAGATGGACACACTAAAAATCAAATCGACTTTATCTCAATCTCAAGAAAATGGAGACGCAGTCTACTTAACACAAGGTCAAGAAGAGGAGCAGATGTAGGTTCAGACCACTACTATCTAGTGCAAGGAACCTTCCAAATCAAGTTAAAAGCCTTCAAGGAAGCTGGTGATAGACCTCAATTCAAGTACAACACTAGGAAACTGAAGGATGAAACTACAAAGGAGATCTTCACGGCAGCCATCAAGACAAAATGGGAGACATCGAGGGACATCCCTGAAGAAACCTGTGTGGAAGAACACTGGAAGTCTTTGAAAGCTATGTGGAAAGAAACCTGCACAACAGTATTAGGAAGGAAGAAGAAAGAAGACAAGGAATGGATCTCGACGGATACCTGGAAGCTGATAGAGGAGAGGAGGATGGTGAAGCAGAAGATAAACCAGTGCAAGGATGCTCAACGACAAGAGGAACTGAGCACAATGTATAAAACACTGGACAAAGAAGTGAAGAAGAGTGCACGCAAAGACAAAAGACACTTCTACGACACACTGGCAAGTGAAGCAGAACAGGCTGCAGGTAAGAGAGACCTGACGACATTGTATCAAATAACCAGGTTGCTATCAGGGAAGAGACCAACACAGATGAAACCAATAAAAGATGAAGAAGGAAATTTAATTACAAAAGAAGAGAAACAGAGGAAACGATGGGCCGACCACTTCAAGAAGCTCTTGAATCGACCACCACCTGCACTTCGTCCAGAAATACCACCTGCAGCCGCTGAACTACAAGTGAACATTAATCCCCCAACGAAAATGGAAGTCCTGAACGCCATAAAGCTACTGAAATGCGGGAAAGCAGCAGGACCAGATGGAATACCGCCAGAAGCACTGAGAACAGATGCAGAGACAACAGCGGACATGCTCACACCACTATTGCAGAAGGTGTGGAGGGAAGAGAAGGTACCTGACGATTGGAAGAAGGGTTACCTTGTCAAACTGCCGAAGAAGGGAGACCTCAGTGCTTGCAAGAACTGGCGCGGAATCACTCTCCTGTCCACCCCAAGTAAAATATTAAGCCGCATCATCCTGGAGAGGCTTAAAGACGCACTGGATTCAAAACTGCGACCGGAACAGGCAGGCTTCAGGAAGTACAAATCATGTGCTGACCAAATTGCAACGCTTCGTATCATCATAGAACAGAGCGTAGAATGGCAATCAGCTCTCTACCTCAACTTCATCGACTTTGAGAAGGCCTTTGACAGCGTCGACCGAGAAGTAATTTGGAAACTGCTTCAATACTACGGAGTACCGCAAACCTTTATCCGCCTCATTCAACAACTATATGAAGATGCCACATGCCAAGTAATCCACAATGGGAAGCTCAGTCAGTGATGCCTTTGAAGTGAAGACAGGAGTGAAACAAGGTTGCCTACTATCCCCCATGATATTCCTTATTGTGGTGGACTGGATCATGCAGCAAACAGTAGGCAGCGAGAAGAGGGGGATACACTGGACGACGGAAAAGAACCTAGAAGACTTGGATTTCGCCGATGACTTATGCCTAATGTCACATAAACTTGAAGATCTGCAGGCAAAAACTAACAAGTTGACAGAAGAGGCAGCCAAGACGGGACTTCAGGTGAATATAGAGAAGACAGAAGTGATGAAGATACCGCACCACCACCATCAACAACAACAACAACAAACTCCAATCACCGTCAACGGGAGAAACTTGAAGGAAGTAACCTCCTTCACTTATCTAGGAAGCACTGTTTCAACTACAGGCGGGACGGACGAGGACGTCAAAGTCAGAATCGGAAAAGCAAGACAGGCGTTCATTAGCCTGAAACCAGTGTGGAGATCTTCTGCACTCAGCATGCGAACAAGATACGGATTTTCAACACCAACGTCAAGTCAGTGCTCTTGTATGGCTCAGAGACTTGGCGCGTCACGAAAGGCATTTCCAATAAACTACAGACATTCATCAACAACTGCTTACGCTCGCTGCTGAAGATCAGATGGCCAGAAAAAATAAGCAACAAGGAACTCTGGGAACGAACCAACCAAGAACCTATCACGCAACAAATATGCAGGAGGAAGTGGAGATGGATTGGCCATGCACTGAGAAGGCCGACTGAGGACATCACGCGTCAGGCCCTCGAGTGGAATCCCCATGGGAAGCGACGAGTTGGACGTCCGAGGGTGACATGGAGGAGGTCATGCGAGGAGGAAATGAGAGCTTCTGGGACCAGGTTCAAAAGATCTCAGAGAACAGAGGTCACTGGAGGCGTGCTACTGAAGCCCTATGTTCCACTAGGAACCCAAGGGACTAATAATAATAATAAATGAACACTGCTTATTTGGATGAAAATAAGGAGTATAGAGCGCAACATAGAGAAATCCAAAAGTGATGGCAGTCGGTTAGTGAAGATTCAGGAGGGAAGAAGGTATAATATAAATGGGGGATTTAGGGGGTAGGAAAATTATTACGCCAAACAAAGAAAATATTTCTAAACGTGACCTTAATAGTCAAATTAAATATTTTTATCATATGATTGTAATTTTCCAATAAACAATAAATGCTGCTCCATTGAACTTGTTTTCTGATATGACCGAGTAGAAATGACTGACAGGATAATACAAAATATAAAAAACGCTACTCAAACCATGAGACACTTGGACTGTATGTGAATAGCCACTGTTCTTCCCTAGACCTGATACCCTACTGAGCCGCAAAAATCAGAAGACAAAGACCAGGATGCTACTGTAAGGAAGATAAAAAGCCCATCATTTATATGGTTTTTCCTCAGAAAATAAAGCCACTAGGTCAAAAATTGGATGCTTATTTTCACTGGTCAGCTGATGGACGAAATTGTTCAATAAGGTTTTCCTACGCACATAATAATAAAAAACCAAGGTTGAAATTCAAAACTTCTAACTTGGCGACTGATGCTTTAGAATGCTGATTTCGAATTAGGCCACTTCCTATCAGCCTCAATAGAATTATATTTTAGTGTAGTTCAATGAAGTCCTTCTGATACAATTTGTTTATCACCAGCCTTGACTCATTTCAACACATTGTAGTATTCCTAAGTGTGTAAATTGAAGCGTTTTTTGTCAAACTTTACAATCAGTGTGATACAGTTGTTATCAGAGCATGACTTAGATGGGGAATACCGTACATTGATTTTTCCATTGAATGTTTGATGATTGTGCATGAGATATGATTTTTTGATTGCACTTTTTTAAGTGTTGAAATGTCTGTATCATTCAAAGTAATTTTGAAATGTCAACGCCAAATAATTATTTACCGTAAGCTTTTTCACCAAACGTAAAATAACAACGTTTCTGAACTAATCTTTGAATCACTTCCAATGGAGTTTAACAAGTTAACAGTATTGGTAACAAAAAATTGTGCTGAGCAGAATATTAACTAAAACAACATCAGGACTGATAACTTAGACCACAGATTAATGTTAATTACTCTTTTTATCGTTACAAAGTAAGTTGCCTGCTGAGTAATCACGTTCTTCATTAAGTGATTTGGAAGCGATTAAAGCATACATTAATGATTCTAAATATTCAGCGTTGCGTCGTTATGTGTCAGTCTAGTAAAATTAAAGGTAATGTAAAACTTGGACTCTATTCCTTATACACCAAAACGACTGATACCGATATGTGATGACTTCTTTTTACTGTGGCGATTTCAAACGATGCACTCTTGTTCAAAGTTTTACGGAGTTAAGTCTAACAATGACTTAGTTGAAAGAACAAAATCGATTATTGGATAAAGTGAAGTTTACTCATTCAAGTGAACGACTGAACTGGATACATACGGAAAAGAAATTTCCACTTATAGTTTCTGCCTTCAGTTTGGTTGATTCAGAGGTGTTGTTTTACGCGACTAACAACTGTTTGATCTAAACTTTTGAGTGGTAAAGGTTAGATAAAATATTCGACGATAGTTTCCATTATATGACTTAGGGTACTATTAGAAATAGCATTCTGGTTTAGAATTTCTCAACAACATGGAGTAGAGGAGAAAAACTTGTGAGTTCGACAAGTCTAACGTGAAATGATTATCTCATAAATTCAAGATTTTCTATGATGAAAACTAGCTTCAAACTTATCTAGGAAAGAAAAAAACATTCAACCACTAACGAAATTTATCCGGCACACTAATTCCACATACATCTAAAGCTTCAATTTAAGCAGTAGATCTTCTGAGAAGTACACGGGTGTCATAAACAACGCTGTTATTTGATATCAATTCTTTCCTGAATTCGACTGCCACGAATTGAACTGATATACAATTGTTCCAGTTTGCAGACTGCTACAATGAAACGATTATACAGTAGTGAAGGATATCTTTTAAAATGAAATCCATATCAGGTAGTTATTTGCAAAGCATAGCATCTTCAACCCTTTCTCGCATTGTAACCGAAATAAGGGTACATTCCAATGAGCAAACCACCATTAAATAACCCGTTTGAAACCTAGTAGTTACTACATCATCACAGAATACTGGAGTGAACGACTGACATCACTGATCATTGAAACAAAAGTTATTATTCAACTAACATACGCTATAGAAAATATGTACATAAACACAGAGCCACATCAAGTGGCACGGTATAGAAGAAAATTCTAAAAAATCCCCATTAGTGAAGATAGCTCATAAGTAAATACAAAAGTTATTAGATAATGTAACTTCACTTTAAACAGAAATGTATATAAAGGATAAATGCATACATCGATACATTTATCTACAAAATACACGACTGACAACAATCCTATTGGTTTATATTTTGTTAGTGATCAACTAGTTTGATGGAAGTATAGTTACAGAAAAATAAATGTTCAATATAGCTTTAAAAATAGTACAGATCTAGCAAATTAAATGAAGAGTTTATCACCATCTAAGTAGTAGTCATTGGCAGCAGAATATGATAGCAGTAATGGTAATATAGAACTGCATACATATATTAGTCTTTCTAATGATAAAATCAAAGCATAAAGGTAGGGGAAAAACAAACAAATTAAAATTACCGCCTCCAACAGAAAATACATAGACAAAGTCAGGAGAATAAGTGGGTAATAGATAACAAATATTAAAAAGGAGGCGCTATGAGTAAGCAAATAAGTAGGTGTATGAATATACAGGTTGATGGAACGGAATGTGTTAAGTAAGTATAATACATGTATACCATACAGTTTGTATTTAAAGAGATTTCAAACCGAAATACACTTATGAACATCTTTCCTTTTTTGCTCTTACAAAAATAACTCGACGTAGTGATTTGTTTTCATATCAACTAGATATTGATTGTGTTGTCTCAGTTGAATATTTTTTAAATACTCGAATGCAACCATTACAGTCAGCTGAGACGACAACTTCACCTAAATATGTCCATGTTCGTCGATCTTCAGAAAATGGTAATTGATTGGACCATAATGGTTTATGATGGTGATAACAGCTCCCGTTACTTCCTTCTGAATGACTTGAAACAATAAATGAACTCCGTGTTTTCGGCTCGAAATAATGTTTATCCAATACTAAATTTGGATTTGGACTAAAGACTGCTACAGTGACCATAGTATCGTGAGCTTTAATAGCCTCCCAACAATTATTTCTATCTTTACGCACACGTGAAAATCGTGATACTCTGTCAACATCTAGTGATTTTTGCCATATATAAAAGAAGGCATTCTCTGAACCTGATATTAGATAACGACCAGTTGGACTGTGAAAATACAAAAATAAAACAAGAGGGTAAGGTGTAAGTACAATGCAAAAAGAAGAATGAATATAGATCTGAAACTCATAGATGGCATACTTGCAGGGGATCATTATCAGCATGGAGAATCTATGATGTCAAGAAATGGTATTCTGTTCTGTTTCATGATGAATTTGTTCTTGGTTCATATACATAAGAGTTGAAGTCTTGAGCTAAGACAGAATGATACCCGGCACATATAATTAGACAACAAAATCTATCACAACAATTTTAATGTATTTGGCTGAAGTGTTGAAGATGGCCATACATAAATCTAGTAGTTTATTTTCTCCAAGCATCAACCGCTGGAGTGCAAATTAAAAATTTATTCCGCTTACTTCGGTTTCACAGATGAATATTAATATAAACAGTTCTCACTTGTTCTAGTCAATTTAATATCAATATAGGACCCAGTATTACTACGTAACGCTTTACGTTGCCATACCTGACACTAAGATATATAAGAAGAAGTTAACAGTTGACGAAACAGAAATGATATAACACAAGTCATTACGGTATAAAACAGAGGCTATAGTAAATAACAAATTGTAAAAGAAAGGTCAGGAAGAAACTAAGATATGGATGAATCTGTTCAAGTGAGATAGATTTCCAGTCATATCACTCAGTCTCCGATTATCGATACGGTTGTCACATAAACTCAGAATAAGAAGTCTACATTTTCAATACGGATCACCCAAACAGTTGAGTACTGGATGGAGTAATCTTGTTTTAGTCTGGCCATCCACAGCTCATCAAAATTCAACCCTACAACAGCTAACATAACGCATAGAAGTAAATAGTAACTAGACCATATCAGCTGATACACAACCACAACCTTATCAACTGACTTACCCGTTTTACCAAAGACTCTACATCTAATCTAATGCTAATGTAGTGTTCAGGTTTGAGCTGCTATCCCTCTTTATTGTGCATGGAAAGTGCAAGAATACGTTGATATAGTAAGCTGAAGTTCGAGAAAGTATTATTAATGTGAGCTTAACAGGTTTTCTTACGATGCAAAAGCGTGTTAGATTTATCTGATTACTACATTTATCAGGTTATACGTGATTTAAATCTAAGCATTTTGCTTAAACCTATCTTTATATGGTCGAAGTGCTACGATTTATTATTTTTTATCGAAATTTATGTTTAAAAAAAATCTTTGCAGTAACTTAGATACAAATATACGCGGATAAAAGTATTGAAGAACATCGTCTTTGATGTTATAGCTTGTGCATCTCCGTCACTGATTGGACCGGAACGATTGACGACTATCGTGACTTAGTGGGTAACGCTTTGGTGGTTGAAGTGATTGGTCATGGGTTCCATTCTAAGTAGCAACAAAATCATCCACTGGAAGGCAGGTACATTCAGCTGACGAGTCTCAGATGGGACGAAATGCGCATCCTAAGTTCTACTGCTAGCCACCATCCATTATTACTATCAAATTTGAAAAACATTCCTTGGATGATGCTTCATGATGTACTCTATATGGCAGATATACATACACATAATTTTCTAAAAAGGAAATGTTAAGCAACCTCTAAAATAACATTCATATTTGCAGAGAAACTTATCAAATGGAATAAATTCACCAGAATGCCGAGAAACGACAGATGGGAAACATACAGACCGACAAACGTTCAAGTGATCATACTTCGCAAGAGGAAGAAAAACGAAATAAAATAATTCCATAATGCAGTTAAGAAAAATGAGAAAATATAAGGGTCAAAATTCAAACAGTGTTTGTAATTTCTGGTATAATTAGAAAAAAGAAGTCCATTAATGCTATAGTGATTGTTTCCCAGTCACTCTACAGACTTGAACCATTTAAAACCTTAATGTCCTGAGGACGTTAAGCAGGCAGTCTGCATGGTTTATATCACCAGTCAAAGACTTCATGGTACTATGTTTAGGTCCAGTTATCCTTAGCTCTGAACCCACCTAATACAACTTTCTACACATCCTAAAATATGAAAATACAGATCACTTAGATTTTTAAAAAGTACTGAGAATAAATTCAAGCACAAATCACTACTACAGAGACATGGGATGAGAAGGTCATAGCCAGAAAACAGCAAAATGAATGTTTACCAAGTATGGCTTCTTTGAAAATCTTCATCTAAAGATAAAGTTTATTATGAACCGACATAAGTTGGAGAATTAATAAAAACCAGACAGCATTAGACAGTCAATTATCTCTAACTTGAAACCGTCTAACAGCATACACTGTCGATAATTAGTGTGCTTAAACTTAAACGACCCAGCAGCAGCGTGTAGGTTTATGCACTAGATGATAAGTCACATCTGTTGTATGCGGACTGATGGTTCTAACTAGGTACCTTAGTCCCGGTAGATGAGACAGGGATGGAATACGTGATCAACTATTCAAGAAAACGGAGTATCTAAGTCACTCTACCACCAATTACTGATGAAACTACCTATGGCCAGGTATTTTTGTATTGTAGGATGTAATACAACACCACCACCGGGTTAGATTACAACGATCGTAGAATACCGTGAAAGTATTTTCTAGTACTACTGTAGAATATCCTTCTTCATCCAAGAATAAGGTAAACTCATAGATTATGTTTTTAGTCAATACCAATTTATGACGAACACTACTTGTGAAGAATTCTAAGTTTTGAGCTTTCGATGAACCATGTCAACGAGATAATAATGCATGAGCTAGCTAAGAGATGTGTCATTAAATCTTTATTTGAATGAATTTATGCATTCTTAATCATGCTAATCACATGACTGAACGAAGCAACACTAGACATTTTATAAAAGCATTAAACATTCTGATTATTAGATGCAGAGGTGGAGATTATGATGGGATATTAATGAAATTATAAGTTTAAGAAAGGCAGGTCATTATTAACGATTACACTTAAACATGAAGAGTAAATTTAACTTCTACTACAAAATAAATAAAGAACTCGTGTATTCCTTTCACAAAAGAATGAAATATCTTTGAGATTAACTGATACAGTGTAATGGGTAACTAAAAAGACCACAAATGTAAGATATCACAATTATGACAAGTATAGTTGCTAATGTGATGTTTAAAATAAATTTACTGTACTGCTAAAGATATAACTATAAATTTCTTCTAAATGTAACTTAGAGGTAAAAAAACACAGGAATGCGCAAAACACACCAACTGTAATTAATCTGTCCTATGTAGGAAAAGTATGGAAAAGGTATCTGTTATAAAATTACTGTTGCAGAGAGGGTAAATGTTCTTCAGATGGTAAGAATGTAAAGCTGAAGACGATTCCTGACATTACATTAGAAATTTATCTTGCGACAGGAACACATTATCATCATCAATATCAACATAGGACCAGACATTACTGCCTTATGGTTCGAGTTGCCACACCACATATCAGTACATCAAGTAAAAAGGCAGTGAGGCACAAGATGAAAGTGAGGAAATTCAATCAAAGGAAATATAAAGTACGAAAAGAGAGAAACGAAGAATGAGAAAATTGTGAGATTCGGTATAGCGTTAAGATGAGGATAATGTATGTATACATTTACGCCACTGACATCGGTTCTCAACCATATCACCTAGAGTCTCCAACCACCGCTTTCTCTCCTCCCGCCAACCCCAACCACCTAGTCTGCATCGCCCCACATGGCTCAAACAAACAGTCAGAGACTTCATACATTGGTGACATGTTTGTGTCTGGCCACCTCAGGCCTTTTTACAGCCTCAATCTACTTCAGCCAACATTGTGTGACAAGGCAATCGGTGACTAGGCATATGTAGTACGTGTCCCAACCATCTCAATCCATGAAGGTTCATAACCTCGTCGACTGACTTACCTCTTCTCCATAAAACTCTACACCTGACTTCTGAATTACTCACGTAGTGACACCACGCAATACGGCCTATACTACGAAGGCAAAGGTGGTCAAACACTATAAGCCAACCTTCTCATATCTTTCACCTTCAATGGTCATGTTTCACAGCCATAAACTAGAACAGAGTGGACTGCTGTGCAGTACACGCCACTCTTAATAGATAAACGGATATCACGGCGGCGCCATAGGTGGTGTAAGTTGGCGAAAGCCAATCGAGCCTTTTGTATTCATGCAGAGATTTTGTCGGCAACTGACCCATCAGGGCTGATCCTACTTCCGAGGTAAGTGAAGTGGTTGACACACTCAACCACTTCACTATTTATTGTTAGCCGTGGCACCGCTGAAGACTAGTCCTGGAGCAACAATTTGCATTTGTGTGGTGAGAACCACATCCCAAACATTCTCAAATTCCCACTCAAAGTGTTCAGAAGAGTTTGCATCTTGTCAGCGTCTTCACCTAACGGCAGGAACTAAGAACAGTACTCGCTACATTTCTTTTTTCTTTCACTATCGTTCATTTTTATTGTTCTCATTTCGCTTCTTAAATTGTCTTTTTGTATAGACATCTGCATGACAGTTTTGATCTAACCAAAATGTAATAACTATTTCGATTATCTATTCAGGTTTTAACAATTAGGAAACGCGGATAACACACGGTAAGATGAAAAATAGCTATAGTATTAAAATGAATTGTAGTGGGAGCTTGATGGTAAGCACAAGCTTCATGCTCAATAAGAGGCAATGCAGTTTGATTTCTAAAGTGCCAATATTTCCTATGATGTTGTCTTTCTGCCTCTTAATAACAGAGTTGGTGGGAAGTGTTAAGTCATACTGGAAATTTAGCAGTGTAACTCAGCAATCACATACAGGTTAGTATATCATTTTGTAAGCCACACCTATCTTATAAGATGTAGTGATATTTCTTGGACATTGAAACCCTTGAAGGAGGAAAAGAGTTAGAGCCTATGGCCAACTGGATGAAAGTTAGGTGATTGAAGCAATGAATCACAGTTTTAGGATGACCCAAGTTTTTAAAAAAACACTGATCTCATGAATTTTTCATTTCAAACAGTTCACTATCATTAGTGAGAAGAAAGAATATGCCTAGACAGTTTCACACCGTTATTTATCTGAGTTTATAATTACTTTATCTCAAAAGACATTGGAAACAAAAAAGGTTACTAACTTCTATCTAAAGTGAATTTATTTAATGTAATAGAAACGAAATCAGACAATATAAAAGAAATATGCATATGGATACTTACCTAAAAGATGCACGAATTTGACTAGTTTCATTTACAAATCCTCGGTATTTACACAATGTATGATAGTCACGAGCGTCAACTAAACGTAGACGTGAATCGTTTGATGTAACTAAAATCTGTACAAGAAATAGTAATAAACCAAAAATCAATTCATCATCATATATATAGTGTACTCATCAGTAAAAACAGTTATCACCTAGTGGGTTGCTACTTTGAAGCTCCCGTACTCGGTCATTAAAGCGGAATACACTGGATAACAGGATTCTGAAATCGTAGTTAACCAAGGTACACGAAAGCTAAAGACACAGCGATTTCGGTTGACGAATATTTCCATATTAAACTAAACATCATCAATGATAGTTCATCAAAATCAAATCAAAACTGAGAAAATGACAATGATTTCAATATAAAAAAAAACTATAGAGAAAATAACTATCCTGGTATATTTTTCTTCTGATTTTAAAATATTTGCTACAGTAGGCAATTTGTGAAATCCAACAGTCAATGAGTTTTTGAAAAATTAACCAGTATTATAGGTCATCAAGAACCTATCGCTGAACGAATATGCAGAAGGAAGTGGAGATGAATTGTGTATACACTGAGAAAGCCGACTGAGGACATCACGCTTTAGGCCCTTGAGTGGAACCCAGGTGGGAAGCGACGAGTTTGGCGTCTGAGGCGAGGGTGACATGGAGGAGATCATGAGAGGAAGAAATCACAGCTTGTGGGCCGTCGTGGAACCAGGTTCAAAAAATTTCAGAGAACAGAGTGCTCTGGAGACGTGCTACTGAAGCCCTATGTTCCACTAGGAACCCAAGGGACAAATAATAATAAATTATAGTGATATAAGTATTTAGTTGCTTCATGCTATTTTCATTCTTTATGCTGATGTAAATATACTATCTGAGCTAATTCCGAATCCATTAAAATGATTATTAGACGAGTACGTACATGAACTAAGCGATGTACAGTCACCTAAATGAATTTAAGATTTTCCACGATAATGAATTCGTATTTACCTAAGAACGTTATATGGATACTGACAAGTCATACAACATTGAAGTGAGCCGTGTTCAAAAATGGTAGTCGAGTGTAATTTTAGATTTAGTAGGGATGTTTCTCAGTAATTGAAATGTACATGCTTTAACCATTAAACTATGAGTACGAACCGTTAATCCCTTGTGAAAGTGCAGAAATCCAGATCATATCGCTATTCCTGATATACCGACTGCTTGATGAAAAAGCCGAAAACGGGTCAATCATTTACATTCATGTTTATTTATCAAGTTAGCCTGCTACAAACCAATTTATGTTCATTAGAAGCTGCGTTTAGAAAATTTATTGTTTAACTATTGTGACTCCAAATCGAACCAAATTATAAACTATACACTATAGACAGTTGATATGTGCTCACTAAGATAAAGCGATATATAGTAGTTTTCTGTTAACTGAACGAAATACGTATCTTGATTCACAGAGTTGCATTAGTACTGAGAAGCATACTATCACTTTGGTTAGCCATTTAATGATCAATAAGTGTACATCAGCATCTTAGATTAAGAAAGAATACATACACAAATATATTGAAATTAAGGGAGATCCGAAATTTAGCAGGAAAGCAAAATAATACACACTAAGACATAACGAACATTTAGGCAGTGTCAAGGTATTCACATAGAAGCTCATCTACCAACATACATCGAGCAAATCGATCCGGTAAGGCAAAGTAGCAGTAAATAAAACCTGATACCGTTGAACAGGAGGTGGCTCTCATGTTTTAGTGGACTAGGCGTTTGAAGCGATAGATACCGCATTTGAGAGATATCATTTTTATGGTATGATGGAAGTTCGAATGAGATGTACTACTGGTTGGAAGGGGTGTGTGAATTGTGTTTGTCACAGATGACCAGTAATGCCACGCTGACAATGCCTTTTCATGTCAAGAGGAGATAGGAAAGGTCAACACCAAAAGTCTCTGCTTACGCACCTAATGACTGCAGTTGGAATGCAGTGAAACCTCCCACCGAAAACTGTATAGCCTCCTAATTAGAGCCAAGCGTTCAGAAATGGTTTTCGTTGCAGGTGATTTCAATGCACAAGTGCTTAGACTAGGTTAGCCAAAAGGACACTTACGTGACACTTTCGGAATCCCAGAGGAACGAACAGATAATGGCAATTGAAAGCTACAACAGTGTTCAGACAAGCACTTATTTCTGACCAGCACGAACTTTAAACATTAAAAAAGATGTCTGATGTGGCATCCACCAAGCTCAACTCAAGAATGGACACAGACAGACAATATCTCTATCAATTATCTATGGAGGGTCGACGGAAATTGTCACTCTTTCTGGGGCACGTGTTTGGACAGCGACGGTTTTCTTCGTTCTGAAGGTGGCATTTAACTTCGCCAATGGAGATTTTTTATGGTAATATTTCCAAATCTCCACAACCCCCTCAAAATGTAATATTTCTCATCAAAAGTAGTGGTTGATATGTACATCACTCTATCAAAGTATCTGAACTTGAAAATATATGGGGTTGTTGTAGCCTATGGTGAGCTTTCATGTGACTTGTATGCTTCGAGTCGTGTCCGTCAAGGATGTCCACTCTATCCATTCTTATTCAACTATATCATAAACATGCCAGTAGAGGTCTCCCTTTTTTCCCCTCACTTTCTGCTGATTGGTCTTATCACAAAAGACTCCTTAGTAGATCTAAAATACGCAGATCATATAGTCCTGTTAGGTGAAGATGCTAATAAGATACAGTCTTTTGGATACCTTGAGTAGCGATTTGAGAATCTTTGGGATATGTGTCTCACTACCCGAATGCAAATTGTTGCTTCATAAATGAACTGCACGGGTATCTTGTTTAATACTAGGGAATGAATTGATTGAGGGTATTGTCAACTTTACCTGGAATGTCTAGTCAGCCCTAGTGGGTTAGTAATCAAAGAAATCTCTGCACGGTTTCTAAAGACTCGATATACTTTAGCCAACTTACGCCATCTAGGGGGCTATTGTAATACATGGTCGCCTATTAAGACCCGAAAGTTTTACTCTACAGTTCGCTCTGTTCTATTGTGTAGCTGTGAAACGGCCACTGAAGGATGACGACATGAAGTAGCTTCAGGCGTTCGACCACCACTGCCTTAGTAGCATAGCCCCTTTGTCGTGGTATCCCCGCGTCAGTCATTTCAAAGTCACGTGCAGAGTTGCAGAAAGGAGGAGAAAGTCAGTTGATGAGTTTGTGAACCTTCGTCAACTCAGGTGGCTGGAACGTGTTACGCATGCCTAGTCAATGTCTAACTCGCCTAATGTCCTGATATGAAACGCGGCAACCTATCCAGTATTACCTGGTGCCAGGTTGATGATGACTGGATTCGAATGTTGAATGTCAGCTAAAACACCATCATTCGCACAGTTGCAGGTACATCTGGCTGATGAACTCCAAATGGGACGAAACGTGCATTCAGGATTCCCACTGCTAGGCACCAAGTAAACTCCAACAAAATGAATATTCAGGCAATGTCAAAGTACACACGTAGGATCCTATCCTACCAATAGAGGTTGAATAATTCGATGCAGTATAGCAATGGGAAATTCAAAGTATCAACTTCAAAACTATTTTAAGGGCTTTCTAAGTTTCAGTAAGGTTCTGCTGTTTGAAAATTTATCGAAAAGCTAAACATATGTTATCTAATTTCACAATAAGTAAACAATTCGGCCTAATATAAACGAAAGTATTGTACGTTTCGATATATAAAACAATACAGAATAACTGAATTATTATACTTGAAATAGTGAGTGATTTATCGGATTAAATGTTCACATACTTTTTAAGACATTGAACAAATGTATTTTGTTAAAGTAAATCTGTGTCTCTAATAATAATAATAATAATAATAATGATAAGCACAATGAAGTATGACCTCAAATGATACTTCAGACAAATGGATCCGATTACACCTTTTTTTGTTAATGATGATAAGAATTAATGGTTTACATCTTTGAACACTACCAGTCGACCTCATATTTGGTTGGTTCGAAATGAACTGTAAGTGTTAAAGTAGATAAATAAAGGGCCGAACAACAATATATATATATATATATATATATATATATATATATATATATATATGTCTTTCATAAATAGAGTTATAATATTATTTTAATTAAGCACCTATTATTCTTTAAAACCTCGATCAGTTCATTCAATGTGCAACAAAAAATACTCTGGCTCCCTTGACAGAAAACTATTATCAGTTTGAAAGAAGAGAAAATATAAGTGAATTAAAATACATTACATCAATGACAGATTTGGAAAAAACCACGTAAAATACAGTTCATGAAACTAATTGTATTGTAAATAATATTTTATAATTAGTTCGTGTAGACATGAATAGTATATCAGTTGAATGGATTGCTAATTTTATTTGTTCTAAAAGTCACTTAATTCCCTGATATTCTGAAAGCCAATGAAATTTCACCATGGGGTTACGAAGACCCATTGTGTATTGATCAACATATGCCATTCATCAAAATGTATATCTAAACTGCATGTTCATAGAAGTCAACGTTATAAGCAGACTTTTCTTGAGAGTCTTAGACACAAGTATGTGTGACAAGCTACCAATCAATTAGACCTTTGAAGTGGTGACAACTTCGTACACAAAAGTGAGTTTCTTTTAAAAAGAATCTAGAAATTAAATTATTGTTGATTTGCTTTTTTATTCACGTCATGATTCATTTGGTGATTCAACTGGCTCAGTAAAAATCAGGCAACACCAATTGATGATCACAAAGGAAAACTAGTGTGAAACTGAATTTACGATCCACTATTTTGCGCTAAGATGATAACTGTAGGAAAATCATAACCATAACTTTTAGACAACCACTGCAGTGTTCTACAAAATACGCTGCCAGACACAATTTTTAATCAGACTTGAATTTCACCTCACTCATCTGAACCCAATGGCAATCCACAATTTTAATGATGGGCTGTTCTTGTTGATTCCTACAGTTCCTTGATATTTTTAAGTCATTGTTTTCAGTAAAATAATCAGAGCAAAGTCTGATGACCTTAAGAATGACTTTCAGTAATATCAAAGATGTATAGCGGTGAAAAGTCATATAGTAACAAAGGATATCTATGAATTACTCACTAACTTCTAATATCCTTATGAATGACCTCGTCTCAATAGAAAAATATCGTTACGCTTAATAGGAACGTTTAATTCGTCAACTCAGTGGTTAGTGGCATGCACAGATTTAATTAATACTCCGTGTTTTAGGAAAAATGAAATGAAATATGTGGTCTTCCATTTCGTCTAGTATATCATTAACTACTCCGTTCCATAGTATATCGGTAAAATATGTCCTCGAAAGAGATCATCCTTGTATAAATAGCAGTTTACTGACTGACAGCTAGCTAGTCACTCTTCCTTTCTAATTCATTTCACACTCACACGATAAAATTTATGGTCAAAGTAATGTTAAATTATGCATGGAAATTTAAAAAGTATTTTCACTTTTCAACTAATGCTTTTATTTACCTTATTCGAATCAGATGGATCACATTCAATCGCCGTTACACGACAATGACGTCCTTTCGTAGTTCCAGACTTGATTGTTATAAAAGTGATATACGACAGCTGTGTAATTTAAAAGAAATAAGGGTTGATTTATACATATGTATAAAATGTAAGGGTAAAGAGAAGTAACACCGTCAGACTTCATAGAAGTCATGGTACGGTTACTTATTTAAGGCAGTCGATAAAAAAAGATGTGGGTCACACCAAAATACAGAAACACGTAGACTAGTCAAAATTAATGAAGGAAATGGAAAGAAAGATATGGAGGAAATCGCTTTTCATAGTAGTTTTTCTGTGTTAAGGATGCATGCAGTAGATGAAGAAAGCCGAAACAGGTGTAAAGGAATAGTGTACATCAAAATCAAGTGAGTTAGTATAGATACTTACCTAAGAAAATGAGTCATAAAAAAACAAACCCATTAGCTGTGAATGCGTTATATATATATATATATATATATATATATATATATATATATATATATATATATATATATATATATAATCTAAGCACTACATATGACTGTATGCAAGAAGTATCAGTCATTCTTGAATGAACAGAGAATAAAACAACCTACTATTAGCAACTAGGTAGTGGTCTGATTAAAATAGTGGGAACTAGTAGTGGTTTCATGGTTGAAAACCCCGTCAACAGTGATATCTTCACTGTAGAACAGCTATAAAGTATCGAAAAAACCTATCCAGTATAGGTTGTTGTACTAGGCTACAAGCCACATTTATGATACATTCGGGTTGGGCAGGTCGGAACAGTTGGTATGGAACTTGAACGGAAGACCGATGAGTTGAAAGTAGAGTGCTACTATCAGTCAGACTGTTGGTGCATACGTGACTGCCTACTGAATCGATAATCTGGATTCCTATTAAATTTACACATACAGTTAGTTAACCAACCATTCAGTCTTTCAATATTTACTCCATCAGGCTTTAGGGATAGTCCTCAATCCAATCATCACGAGTCACAGTATTCAATTCTGCAACTTTGTCTACTGCGTAGTCAATTAGAAATTAGCAGACTACGCATAATTGTACAACGGAGTTAATGACATTACTAATGAAAGTAAAAATCAAACTATGCATTCGTGTGCAACAGTAAATCATAAAATGAAAATGCACATCAACGCAGAACTGACTAACCTCACTATTGAAAAATAACACACGTCCATCGTATGTGCCAACAATAACTTTAGTGCCTTCACAAGCAAATGCTGCACAAGTAATTACCGTTTTTGGTCCTACAACACCTTTTGACAAACTCATCACAGATGTTGAATACTGTGAACCACTGTATGGAATAGAACGTGTGAATAGACTTGTTACGGTATTCGAAGAGGATGATGATGATGAAGATAAGGCCGTTGTGGAAACCGGTAGAGCACTGGGTACGGGGACTTCAACCCAAAAACGAACTTTTTTATCAGGAATATTCCATAGTCGGAGCTTTCCATCCAAACTTCCAGAAAGGAAATAACGATCGTCCTAGAATTGGGAAATATAGAATCAAATATATGATATGAATGTCAACACCACAAGTTCGGGCGCTATACAATTTCAAAAGAAAATATGATAAAAAAGCCGTACAACAATAAAATAGATCTGCTCTACTGTAGTTACTTTCAGAATTTTAGCGATAACCATATCTCAACGAAGTCGAAAAAAATGGGAATGCACTCAATAATCATGTGCACGTTCATGCAGTAGACAGTGAGCCACACCTATTGTGTGCGGGTTATTGATACTGCGTTGCTGCCCGAACGCAGATAGGTGGAGCAAGATTTTGACCTGTGACCCACTAGTTGAATGTCAGCTGTTTAAACCAGTGAAAAACAACAACTCTCAATGAAGTACGTGTGAATCATCTAAAAAAGACCATCTAGCTAACCAATAAAAATGAAAAAAAAACTATGAAATCTCAGAAAATAAAACACTGGTCAATCAAATTCTAAAATACCCTTAAAACTTCTCATCCAGCTGAACTGAACTTAATAAAAGTAATTTCTCATTGATGCATACTAGTTTAAAACAAAGTTTTTTTGTTTCCAAGTAAATCTTATACACTGGGAACTATAGTTTCAGCTACTATAATCTTTCTGCATGTTTTAGATTTCAGGATTGGATTTCCTTCTCTATTTCTTTAATGAGTAAGGGAACTTAATCCATTTTATTTATGCCAGGTCCTATGACTGACCAATAAACATAGCTGCGTCAATCAAATAGCGAACTAGTGAAATCATAAAATAATACCAATAAATTCAAAATATATTTATGTCAAGTCAGTATCCGTCAATTCGATATGGTCACATGAAACGAGATTTGACAAACTGTGAGTGAAATGAAGATCAAAAGAATTGAGATATTACTACTCTGTTATGTAGCTGATGACAATTTTCGATAAGATGACGATAATGAATACAAAATAAACAAATAAACTTATGACACAGAGTTGAACTAGTTGCGTTATTGTTAAAAAAGTACAACTCACAACTAAACCACTTTGGCCTAATTACTGCAAGCTGCTGATAGGTGTCAACTGTCATTAATTATTTTTACAAATAGTTCATAATACTTCTGTATTAAAGTACAGACCAAGAGAAATGTCATTTCTGGTGAAGTAAAATGAATAGAAACTACATAAATTTTAAAGTTACATTCTAACTCAGTCTATAAAATTTGCAAATTGTTCTTTGCATTAAGTTTGCTCAATTTATCCAACCTTCACTCTGTTTCACTTTACACATTACGTTTCATAATGTGACCATGTCTAAACTAATAGTGTTAATCATTTTCTTGAAAGATTTTTATCCAATAAGCGAAAAATTGTACAAATAAACATAATTAAATAAATTGTCGTCTACAACATTTTTGATTGGCAAGTATTTTTCTAGTGATTGGGAAATGGAAAGGAAGTCGACATGCAATCAAACTTGACAAGGAAAGAAACAACCAATCGAATTACTGCCACAGTAACGCTATTAATTATACAACACCCGATGAACGGAAGTAACTAAAAGTAAATTGTAAGCGTCTATTTCGAGGCTTCTCGGCACTTTTCATTTACGGAACGATGTAGTTGTACCAGATCATTGCAATAATAAGCTTCAAATGTCAACTAGGTGGGGGCTCATCCAGTAAGAGCAGTAACACAACAGAAGTCATGTCAATCGCTACAGTTCTAATTTCTAGAGAGAAATAATTCAAGTTAACCTGAATATTAACGATAACTGTCACCTTAAACACTATGCACTATTAAAACCAGTGAAAATCAGCAAAGACAAATATTAATGTTCCACAATTCTATTCAACTTTTCCCCATGTAACTGGGGGATAAGAAGTTGCTGAGCTGTCTCATTTATTAGGCAGAGAAAACTTAAAAACTACCACTGTGAGAACTAATATGTCTATAGAAGACAAAAGCGGGACAGAACATAGTATAGTAACCAGATTAAGGTCTACGAACCGGGATTTGACCCTAATATTCAACGTCTGGATAGTCTGAAGCTTAGAAGAAAAAAAACTACAACCTGCACGACAAATATATGTCGTATGTAAGCAAAAACATAGTTTACCTTTGGATGAAATACAATTGTCGGCACTGTATCATTATGACTAAACACGCATAGGCATTCACGTCGACTAATATGCCAAAGACGAACTTGATGATCCATACTAGTTGCTAAGAGGAATAAATTTTTCGACCATGCTAATTCTGTGACCACACCTTCATGTCCTCTTAATACTAATAATGGTTTAGAACGAAATACAGTTTTACGTTCTCGTTGTGAATCAGAAACAACAGATAGTGTTGTTGTCATCACTGGTGTTGCCAACTGATGTTGGAATCTATTATTTTTAGTACTACCAGTAGATAACAGTGGTGAAGGAAGATCGTCAGTCCCACCGAGAAGAGCAGAACATCCTGGTGCAGAACTGCTACTAGATGCTCCATCCTGTAAAGTGAAAAAAAGGGAAAAATTGAAAAAATAACAGTAATGCATGAATGTCAATCTATTATAATGAAATTAGTAGCTCATTATATTCAGCGTTATCAGAATGAAAATTGATTGGTTGAAGTAGCCAGGTCCCTGATCAATTTCACTGTATGATAAAACAATAAAATGGAAGGCCTACCACTGCTTCATAATTTTCAGAAAACAACTTTGAACTGTTTCAGTCAGGCAATTAATTATTAAGTATGGATAAGGACTTCATATATCCCTTCAAACTCCTGTTTGAGTGAACTAGGGTAACATCATCAATATGACACAAAAGCTGTAACTCAGAAAATGTATATGGTAGAAATAATCTTACCAATATTTGAACTAAGGAATCTAGTCAAATCAGAAATGCTGAGCACAAAAACGTTGAAGCTAAAATGGTCAATGACACTAGTGTCAGACAATTCTTGTATCAAGTGCTAATAATAATAACTCGTCACACATTGTGTCAAAAAAATGGGTTTATTAAATTGCAAACATCTACGTTGAATATTTAGTTTTTAGCACTTCAAAAATTGATTTAAATTCATCTTAAAAATCACTTGCAAAACTAGTCTAAAATCGCTAATACTATGAATTTAACTTAATTTACGTTGAAAAGCATACAAATCTCTAGGAAAGTATAAAATGAATAAATACAGCGAAAATTATTATACGGTTTCACTTACAGCTTCACTGAAATCAGTTTTCCCGGAGGTTGACACTGATGTTGATGCTAAGCTTAAGGTATCCAGTCGATTCTCGTCATCCATCATCACGTTGGATACCGCATTATTATTCGGAATATTCAAGCTACTCGTCATAAATGTATTAGCTGAACCGTACTTTGTATTACTAGGTGGTGGGGCTAAGACAATGAAAGTAAGGTAAATATATTATTAGTGAGGAAAATAATTGCAATACTACTTTACAGTGAAGTAGCGTGAGAAGTAACAACTAAAAAAGCTGTCTGTGAAATCTTAGTAATTCATGAGACACAGCTTCTGATCAAGTCTTAACTTCACCTCAATCACTTAAGGTTTCCCCAGTTGTTATGCAACTGTATGATGTTCATCTCTTTGTTCATTATAATCACATCATTTGTATAATCACTCAATTCATATCAAATTGAATTATAGCGTAGAAGCCTTCTTCTACTGTTGATTGGACTACCTAAAATAGGTACAGTTTCCTTCCACAGTACAAATTGATGCATAAGTTATGCAGGCGCTTACACAAATAACATTATCAGCATAAGAATAGACATAGCTGTTTGTCTTTATAGTTGACAGCAAAACAAGAGGGATACAATTCACGGTTTACAATGATCTCATTGCACTTATTCATTCCATTATCTTCAATTAAATATACAAGATAAAAGCATGTATTGGATACGGGATACAATTAGGAGACTAAACGTGCACTGAAAACAATCAATAAACAATACACTTCTATTCTATTTAGCAGAGGTCACAACACTCAGAATGCTAAAAGGTTTGCATTGTATGTATAAAAAGGTAGTTATTATGGTATGGTATTTCACATGCCCATGTGAAGCTGGTCATATAGGCTGCAAAAAGTGCTCCTTCCAAACCCATCTTCGAACACTATCTTGCATATCTGTCTACATGAGAGTGCAAAGTGATTAACAGCTTGATTCTTGAGCATTTGGTTAACTCTGATCACTCAGCTTCACCAGGGTTTTCCTTCAAATTCATTTATAAAGTCAAATTGAACATTTCAAAGAAAGTGCAGATTCGCCATCTGAAAACAATAGAAGTCTTGGTAATTCATCCTTTCAAGCCTGATCTCTATGTTTAATTTTCAACTTTACCTTGGTTATGATCTCCTTAAGGCATTTTATTTATTAATTTGATTATTTATTTATTACTTAATTATTTTGAGGTTAATGAGAATTTATTTCTAAGGTACTATTCATCACGAACTGACACCAGTTGGAAAACCGCTGAAAACCTGGGAGCATTGGACAGCTTTCTATTCCTAGTATGGGATTCCCCAGCATATCTACCCCCGATCTCACTACGGATGGAACACTCAGGACCTTCAGGTTTCACGGTGAACATGTTAACCATTCAGCCACTTGGGTTGGAGTTCAATGCTTCACAGTTTCCAACTTTTGTCAATTCGCTATATAGTTTCAGGTTTATGAAAATTTCACTTAACACTGTTGAAGAGTCCTATACTAGAACAAAACGGCCATCTAGTGTTCTCAGGTTTTCAATGATTATTTCAATCATGTCAGTTCGTGATGAATACCGCCTTAAAATAAAAAAAATGTCTATAAACCTCAAACTAAATTATGTATTCTAATCCTATAAAAAATCTTTTAGGGCCTTGTCCTGATGTTCAGTCCCCTTGTCATCCTATTGAGAATTTTTGATGACCTTTTATTGATCCATTAGCTATTGATGGACATAAATTTTTTATTGTAAGTTTGAATGTACAGCTTCTAAAAACGATTCATCAAAAAGGAAATTTTCTTCGATGAAAGACCTTTTGTCTAGAGATGATTTAGGAACAAAAAGAGATGGATGTCTGAGGCATTATAAATAGAGGTACAAGAAAAAGGAAGTCAATATTCTAATATATTGGTCCTTATATGCATAGAAATATGTCATGTATTTTAGCCAGTTGTTAAATGCAACAACAATACACATAAACAAGGTAACGTTTCGCATTCACTAACACCTGCTTATACACGTACACACATACATATTCTCGTTTGACTATCTGCCGTAGTTTCACAGACTAGTATTTATACTGGGTGAGGATTGAAGGTTAGATGTAAATCTGGACCCACTATGTTTCACATAAGTCTGCCAAACAACGTCTATTTCAGATATTCCAAACTGATAAACAGCTAGTGATGATATATACAGAAAGCATCAAGTTTAAATTCAATGTAATGTTATTATCCAACTGGTTTCCACTGGAGTGCTTTTATTTGCTAGGAATACTTAAGCATCAGTCTAGACATAACTTTCAGTCCAATGTAAGCAAGAAATGATATTAGTGTTTCTTCATAAATAGGTTTTTTGATAACAGTCTCATGATCGTACATGGTGGTCTTGAGCGACAGGAGTAATGGTTATCAGCCAGTTTCACAAATACTTGATTTATTCAACTGCTTCACATTCTTTCAACTGATCTCTTAGATGAATTATCTTCATATTCTTTGTGATCCAGTATTTCCGAACAAATAAGAACTCTACTGAATAGTCTATTAAAAAGGCCATATTCCGCAAATCATTACAGTGTTTCTTTGTTCCATACAATAATGGAGAGTCTGTCAAGGACTGCAGTTACAAACTAGTTGAGTATTGTGTTCTCCAATATGAACACCTAATATTAGATATAACTGACTGCCAAAATCAATGTAGAACCTGGAGCACAAGTGGATCAGATAGAGTGGCCACACTTCACAGTGTCACACAAAGAACAGGTGGACAGAAAAAGAGTGATATCAAAGGAGACGAAGTTGTGTGAGAGAATAAACAGCCTGAAGATAATGGTCAGTGAAAATATTCAAGCTTTAGAAGATATCAAGGAGTGAACACATCTGCGCCATCGTGACCGATTTCCAGACATTTCAACAAGAGTCCTCAACCATTGATTCCTTTCGTCTCGGGGCCCCCAACCAGGTAATCAACATCGCCTCACATGACTCAGACCAAGAGTAAGAGACTTCATCGACTGGTGCTAGGCCTTTGTCTGACCACCTTGAACTCTCTTCCAACGTAGTCCAACTTCCCCAAGAATGGCAAGCCGACTGATAGCTGCTACCTCAGACCTGCATATCACAATGATCCAACGAGCTATGCTGGTGGAACGCTTGTTCCCTCTAGGTTCTACCATGCCAGAAAGGTCTTTTGGGCAGTGGTAAGACGAAAAGAGGTTGCCGTTGTAGCATAAATTATTACACTATGATGGGGGTTTTGACATCAAAGTTTCACTGATGGTGGCTGGATGGGGTAAGAGAGCAGTAAGGTGTTTCCCGTGGATGACCAGCAGTGCAACGCTGATGCTGCCTTCCCAACGCGAAGAGGGTGTTAGAAAAGATTGGCCACGAAAATAACACCCCCACCTCTATGTGGCATGCCGATGTTAGCAACTAGGGTTCATAGTAGGATTTAAGAGCAAAAACCAAAATATTGGGTATAAGAAGTTAAGCGGTATAAAAAAGAACAATAAGGATTTGTATGGAAATATAAGGATTCAGATTGAATATATATATATATATATATATATATATATATATATATATATATATATATATATATATATATATAACCTCGCCTGGTTAACTAGTTTACTAGTTACTAGCCGGTCCTAAGCCCGGGTAAAGAGGGAAGGTTGGGCATAGGGCTAGCAACCCTACCCCGTAAAACAAATCTAACCGCTAAAGAAACTTCAAAGCACAAACAAAATATAAAAAATGAAAACAAACTTATTCCCCGCTGGAATCGGAGAGGCGAAATGACGCCAGTTGGTGAAAGCCTTCGGGAAGCCAATTGGCCGATGTGTCTTCTCTCGATGAAAGCGAAAGTAAACGTGGGGACATGGAATGTCCGCACGATGTTTGAACCCAGTAAGGCAGCCCAGATTGCAAAGGAGATGAGAAGGTATAACATCGAAGTGCTTGGGATTTGCGAAAGCAGATGGAATGGGAGTGGACTCTCCAAACTGTCAACGGGAGAATCAATAATCTACTCCGGTCACCCAGACGCCAACCACGAGCACACTGAGGGAGTGGCTATCATGATGTCCTCAAGAGCATCGAAGGCTCTCATGCAGTGGGAACCAATCTCCTCCAGGATCATGACAGCAAGATTCAACTCAAAAGGAAGAAAGGTCACAATCATACAATGTTATGCACCTACAAATAATGCAGAGCAAGAGAAAAAGGAGGAATTCTACAGACAACTTCAGTCAACACTGGACAAGACGTCAGTTGGCGATATCAAAATTCTAATGGGCGACATGAATGCCAAACTGGGAGGGGACAACACGGGAAGAGAACTAACCATGGGTCGAGAGGCGCTAGGTGAAATGAATGAGAATGGAGAATTGTTTGCAGAATTCTGTGCATTCAACGATTTGGTGATTGGAGGCAGTGTGTTCAGGCACAAGGATATCCACAAAGCGACATGGATTTCACCAGATGGACACACTAAAAACCAAATCGACTTTATCTCAATCTCAAGAAAATGGAGACGCAGTCTACTTAACACAAGGTCAAGAAGAGGAGCAGATGTAGGTTCAGACCACTATCTAGTGCAAGGAACCTTCCAAATCAAGTTAAAAGCCTTCAAGGAAGCTGGTGATAGACCTCAATTCAAGTACAACACTCGGAAACTGAAGGATGAAACTACAAAGGAGATCTTCAAAGCAGCCATCAAGACAAAATGGGAGACATCGAGGGACATCCCTGAAGAAACCTGTGTGGAAGAACACTGGAAGTCTTTGAAAGCTATGTGGAAAGAAACCTGCACAACAGTATTAGGAAGGAAGAAGAAAGAAGACAAGGAATGGATCTCGACGGATACCTGGAAGCTGATAGAGGAGAGGAGGATGGTGAAGCAGAAGATAAACCAGTGCAAGGATGCTCAACGACAAGAGGAACTGAGCACAATGTATAAAACACTGGACAAAGAAGTGAAGAAGAGTGCACGCAAAGACAAACGACACTTCTACGACACACTGGCAAGTGAAGCAGAACAGGCTGCAGGTAAGAGAGACCTGACGACATTGTATCAAATAACCAGGTTGCTATCAGGGAAGAGACCAACACAGATGAAACCAATAAAAGATGAAGAAGGAAATTTAATTACAAAAGAAGAGAAACAGAGGAAACGATGGGCCGACCACTTCAAGAAGCTCTTGAATCGACCACCACCTGCACTTCGTCCAGAAATACCACCTGCAGCCGCTGAATTACAAGTGAACATAAATCCCCCAACGAAAATGGAAGTCCTGAACGCCATAAAGCTACTGAAATGCGGGAAAGCAGCAGGACCAGATGGAATACCGCCAGAAGCACTGAGAACAGATGCAGAGACAACAGCGGACATGCTCACACCACTATTGCAGAAGGTGTGGAGGGAAGAGAAGGTACCTGACGATTGGAAGAAGGGTTACCTTGTCAAACTGCCGAAGAAGGGAGACCTCAGTGCTTGCAAGAACTGGCGAGGAATCACTCTCCTATCCACCCCAAGTAAAATATTAAGCCGCATCATCCTGGAGAGGCTTAAAGACGCACTGGATTCAAAACTGCGACCGGAACAGGCAGGCTTCAGGAAGTACAAATCATGTGCTGACCAAATTGCAACGCTTCGTATCATCATAGAACAGAGCGTAGAATGGCAATCAGCTCTCTACCTCAACTTCATCGACTTTGAGAAGGCCTTTGACAGCGTCGACCGAGAAGTAATTTGGAAACTGCTTCAATACTACGGAGTACCGCAAACCTTTATCCGCCTCATTCAACAACTATATGAAGATGCCACATGCCAAGTAATCCACAATGGGAAGCTCAGTGATGCCTTTGAAGTGAAGACAGGAGTGAAACAAGGTTGCCTACTATCCCCCATGATATTCCTTATTGTGGTGGACTGGATCATGCAGCAAACAGTAGGCAGCGAGAAGAGGGGGATACACTGGACGACGGAAAAGAACCTAGAAGACTTGGATTTCGCCGATGACTTATGCCTAATGTCACATAAACTTGAAGATCTGCAGGCAAAAACTAACAAGTTGACAGAAGAGGCAGCTAAGACGGGACTTCAGGTGAATATAGAGAAGACAGAAGTGATGAAGATACCGCACCACCACCATCAACAACAACAACAAAACTCCAATCACCGTCAACGGGAGAAACTTGAAGGAAGTAACCTCCTTCACTTATCTAGGAAGCACTGTTTCAACTACAGGCGGGACGGACGAGGACGTCAAAGTCAGAATCGGAAAAGCAAGACAGGCGTTCATTAGCCTGAAACCAGTGTGGAGATCTTCTGCACTCAGCATGCGGAACAAGATACGGATTTTCAACACCAACGTCAAGTCAGTGCTCTTGTATGGCTCAGAGACTTGGCGCGTCACGAAAGGCATTTCCAATAAACTACAGACATTCATCAACAACTGCTTACGCTCGCTGCTGAAGATCAGATGGCCAGAAAAAATAAGCAACAAGGAACTCTGGGAACGAACCAACCAAGAACCTATCACGCAACAAATATGCAGGAAGAAGTGGAGATGGATTGGGCATACACTGAGAAGGCCGACTGAGGACATCACGCGTCAGGCCCTCGAGTGGAATCCCCATGGGAAGCGACGAGTTGGACGTCCGAGGGTGACATGGAGGAGGTCGTGCGAGGAGGAAATGAGAGCTTCTGGGCTGTCGTGGAACCAGGTTCAAAAGATCTCAGAGAACAGAGGTCACTGGAGGCGTGCTACTGAAGCCCTATGTTCCACTAGGAACCCAAGGGACTAATAATAATAATAATAATAATAATAATATATATATATATATATATATATATATATTGATTTTGCAATACGCCTTCTGTTGTCTTAACACCTTTTTTATTTCCCAAGGGATTGCGCAACCATCGATGGTGGGTTCTGAAGGTTAGTGTTCAAGTGTCTACAAGTATGTAATCGTGCTATATCAGTAACCATGAAGATGATGATGCGACTCAAAATCTGTAATTCAATTTGAAATGGTGTATTTATATCTCAGGTTGGTATTCATCATGAACTAACATCAGCTGGAGAAACACTGAAAAACATGGGAGCACTGAACATCTGTTTCGTCCTGGTGCCAGACTTCTCAGCAGTGCGCACTCATGATCCAGCCAGGGATCGAAACCAAGACTTTCAAGTTCCGCGGTCAGCAAGTTAACATTGAGCCGTCGAACCATTGTATTCCAACCCAGTGGCACAGTGACGACGTGCTGACCGGGGAGCTCAAAAGTCCTGCGTTTGATCCCTAGTGGGGTTATGGGTACGCACTGTTGAGGAGTTTAATACTAGAACGGAACAACTGCCCAGAACTCGAAGAGTTCCAATGTTTCTCCAACTGATGTCAGTCCATGATGAATATCAACATGAAATCAATAAATAAATCCCACACAAACCTTAAAACTGAATTTATATCTAACAGTTTTAAAACCATTCAAGAATAAAAAGACAATACCAATGACAAAATGAGAGAATTACTCACTAGAATTTCTTTGCATTCCTTTGAAATATCGATAGCACTGACGTAGGACCCATATTCGAATATTTCGATCATATCCAGCGGTGGCCTAGTAGTGTAACAAGTATAAAATTAACAATTTCATAGAAGAGTAACACAGAAGAGGTAATGATATTAAGATGAGCTTTAGAATGAGATAAACACCTTAGACGGTGGAAAAAATAAAACATTATTGTTTTTAATGCATGAAGTCCCATAAGTTTCTTTGAAGTACTATAAAAATGTAAACATAATTATCAATAAACTGTAGTTTCGACTGAAATAAGTCGATGATAATAGCGTTCATTGCTCATAAACATAACTTTCTATGAATCAGGTAACCGAGTTACAACCAATTTGCAATACAAATTACAATGGAAGAAGAATAAAACAGAAATATTGAGTTAATAATCATAATAATAATAGTAATAATAATAATAGAGTTAACGATAATAGTACAAATAACAACCATATTTGTACTAACACCTATTGATTAATTAAGAGAGAGAGAAGAGAAAGAGGAGGAGGAGAGAGTACCAGACGTTTTCTAACTGCGGTATCTCTATGAAGAATACGAGATACCAGATGGTGTAAACAGGTGACATTTTTATGAATGAAATTTATCAAGATTCCTGTAAAGATTTTCTTTGTCAGTACTGATGATGAACAAACTTTGAAACCTTATAGCTTCTATGTACCTATGAATTTATTAACTAGAACCTCGGAAAATCACATCGATTAAACTCCGTCAGTTCATTATCAACTATTTGTTAGTATATACTATCTCCATTCCCTGGATTCATCAAGAAACTGTAAATTCATGAAAACATTCAGATTCAATCACATTATTCATATTTTCCCATTTAATTTATTAAGATGAAAAACTCAATAATAATAATATTTTGAAAGCTCCTGAGAAGTTATCCTCTGTAGATATATAAATGGCTCAATATTTTGTACATTGAGTCTTTTAATAAACTTTTTGTCGTTTTACAGCCTTTATTCTTTCTGATGAGTCGAAACACAAGTGAAGTGGAGTTTTAAGAGTTATCATCTTCAAGTATTCACGACATGTATCAATATTTATTTTTCAAAGTAGAGTTACAGAAAAAAAAATCTATAAAACCTATGAAATCAATAACTTTTTAGTCAGGATCCGACACTCATCGGTTACATACAGGTTATTATGGAACTTATTTAGTTCTGTATGTCTTCGACTGCTCAATAATAGCAACAATATCGAATATTTCTATCCCACTAATCTACAAACTAGAACAATAAATGAAGGGTTCGATTTGATGAATTTCAAATCCTAATATGACCGATTATGTGCTAACTAATTTCTTATCATATGCGACTTGCATAAAATCCACTATATATATTATGAATCAGGGACCAATTATACAGTCGTTCAACTGCAATTCATCTCATGTTCTACGAACAAACAGAATATAAGTAAGAAAAAAATAATTATGCTCAATCCTACTGTCAATTTAAACTTAAGTGCATTATTTCCACTAACGAACCTAGATAAAGCATTTATGAAGAGCCTATATATACATATACTACCATTTCTGGTTCCATTGGTGGTTTGAGGAAGTTTCCATCACAAAATAACATCATATGGAGAAACAATGGAAAACTAATTCGTTCCAGCACAGGACTCTTCAACCGTGTACATCCATGAACCCAGAACCGTCAGCTCTAGCAACCAGTAAGCTACTGTTTAGCAAGTGGGATGGAATCCGATGGTTCATATTACCACGCCTCTGTCAACTCGCGATATAACATGGGCGTCATTCAACGCTATTGGCGAATATTTTACCTTACAACCAATATAGTGGACCCTGCAGGTCGCAGCTACACATTAAAAATTCATGAAACCTATCAGTTTCTGTGGAATTCTGACTGATTGCTTAAGGCAGCCAACACTCAAATAGTAAGTGACAGGCTCAAAAAAATTCCTTACACTGAAGTTTGGACAGTCGGATAGTGCTATTACTATACTTCAGACTACAAGTCACCTACAGTTTAGTCTATTATTAATAGTTATCGCAGAAAAAAGGCTCCAGCAAAGGATTAAGCAGCAAAAGAAACATAATCAAGAATAATATCACTATGGAAATCCATGATATATGTACAAGCACAACCACTTCTTTTTCCATATGTCTTTCTCTCTCTCTTTCCCCCTAAAAAGTAGTAGTCACCAGTAACAAAAGTTTGAGTGACTTCGACATCCAAATACGAAGCAGTTATTATTCAAAGTCATATTCTGATAAGGCAATTAAAGCTTGAAACACTGAAAAAAAACTAAAATTATTAAACTTTACTATTGGTTACATCTCACACATACTGTACAGAACTTCAATATCCTGAGGCTAATTAACAAATAAATTTCAATTTTTATGATATGTAAAGAAAAGTACCAAACATCCAAGAGAGGAGAATTATCAAACCCAGTTAGAAATTTCGAATAACAAAGTTATCGTTTCTCTTTCTTAAGCGACACCTTCGAAAAACAGTGTTTTTAATCATATTGGTCTTCACTGCCTGACTAATATATATATATATATATATATATATATATATATATATATATATATATGACTTCAAATAGTCATCGGATGTAAAGGAACTGAATAAAAAAATGTTCCTTTGCTGTTTTTACGCTTGCATGGGCTCTTTGAGGTTACCATCTCCGCTTAGATAGTAAAACTAGATAAACGTAACTTTGGGGCTAGCAGCAACACATTCAGACTTGCTTTTGGTTGTGTCAAGCGTCAGTAATTCCTTTGCCCAGTGCATGGCACCTAGTTTAATGACTAGCATGGAACAAGTAAATCGATGTAACGAAGAACCAAATGTGAGATTGATCCAGTAGATCAAAATAGGGAAAATCGATTAAACTGAACACGATGTACGAAATTGGAACAGCTTATGGATTCGGAAAAAGACAAACTTACTAAGAGCCTACCACAAGGTGAAAAACGCATAGCCCATATAGCACCCTAAAAGAAAAATTAGACGGAATACAAATTTACCGCATACAGTGGAGTAGTATCAGTTTAAATGAATGTAACGTATGAAAACTGATGAGTAACTGAGATATAAGTTGAATCAAAAATCGACAGAACAAGTTAAAGAAACAAAGTTAATAGTCGTTCTTTACGGAAAACGTAAAAGATAAATGATGATATACACATTAATGCAATGAAGGCTATACTCATATAAAGCGTCATGTAGTAAACTTCTTCTGCGATCTAAAGCACTATCTCAAGGCTATGCAAAATGTGGAGGTTGGAGTTGACAAAGAATGATTCAGCGATTAGGGTTCGAGCATCCAGACAACTAAACTATCTTCTATTTTTCACAATAGGTGTGATTCCATACACCCTTTGTCGCATAAAATTAAGAATGAGTATCGTTGGCACATGCATATTGTTATTTTTGATCTTGGCACTGAACGCGTACAATATACATAAAATGTGAATATTAATTTTAATGAATGCAACAAGTTAATTATATATATCCGGGCAGAAAAGGTCTACCTATAAATGATGATCAGACTTGCATACCATAATAATCCGACGGGTTATGCCAGTGGGATGCTTGTTCTCTTGAGGCCCCATCATACCAGAAAGGTCTGTTGGATAAAAGTCAAACGGAAAGCAGTTGCCAAAACAGTAAAAACTGTTACTCCATCAAGAGTGTTTGAGGGCGAAATTTGTAGTGCTTGCTGGATGGGGTGTGGTAGCAGTATGATGTTTTTCGCGGATGATTAACAGTACTATGCTGATGCTTCCTTCCCAATGGGAAATTGGAGTTGGAAAAGTTTGTCCCCGAAACCTACCCCTGCCCAGCGGTCTTCCGATCCCAGCAGTATGGACTTTTCCTATCTGGCGTTAGGAAAACTAAATCTCAGACCACCAATCGTCAAAAAACTTTGTGCGGCAGACCCCAAACAGATGCCTCTTGGACTCTGCAGTCGAGCAAAACTAATCCCTCCTCTCATTTAGGTACCCTGAGGGAACAACTTCTGCGGTGTTGGTAGCGGAGAAGTGTCAACCGCCTGCACGCCTCCAGTAGTACGCAAACTCCAATCAAACCTAACCTATCCACCTCAACTCTGTCTCCTACCTTCCCTTCACCTTCTGATACCAATATTAAGCCTCTTACAACGTCCTCAACCTCTTATCCTGAGAGCACTGCCAACGATCCAAGTCAGTGAAATACCATTCTCAATCACTTGAAACCCTGCTGTCAACTACACATTGGATTTTCCGACGTCCAAACCATATGCTTAATCAGACGGCAGGTAACTCTCACAAGAAATCTGAAATCTCGAGCCGGGATGTATGCTGTGTCTTTGAGACACATACAGGACCCAAGTGTAGTCATCAAATTGACTTCACCTGACCAGAGTGGTGAATCTTTAGAATTCACTATCCGAAGGGTCGGGAGATTCAGTGGCGAGATCTTGTCAACCATTCGGTGTAGGCATTCGGCTGTAGAGGGGAACGACTGGACACCAGTCAATAGCCTACTCTGTAGTGCTCGTCTCGACGCATCTGCAAAAACCAAGAAAGACGGTGAGACTAACCAACCCACTGCAGTTCGGATGATGCAAAAGATGAAATTTTTATTAAAGCCCTCAACTATGTGGGCATGTTAAAGATAACCGCGAAGAGATTAGTCGTTAATGAAACCATTATCGAAAAGGATCGAATGTTGATAACCTCTCAGGATAGGTCGCTAAGACGTTGGAGAGAACACTTTGAAGTATGGTTCAACTGACCCACAGCAACGCTTCAGTTGCCCAACACTCAGCCCAAACTGGATTGGGACACAGACATCAGTCCCATGACTAGCCTCGAAGTTGAGAAGGCTGTTTTGAACTTGAAACGATGCAAAGATACAGGAACCGATAGTTTGTCACCCGAAGTCTTCAGGAATGGAAGCAGGAAATTACTGATTACAGTAACGGGATACCTAGGTGGGGGAAAAAGTCTTCTTGTAACAACCAGAGGGGAATCAATTTGACTGATATCCTACCCAAGATCCTTGGATCGATAACCACCCAACACCTAACTGAACCTTGAAAACAACAAATTCCAGGAAATCAGGCGGGTTTCAGACCGGAACGGGAGTCCGTCGATCAGATTTTCACCCCTCGTCGGTTTATGAGATACTGGCGCAACTTGTTACATTTCTCGACCTGAAGGCGACACTCGACTCTGTCGATCATTAGGTGTTGTAACAGTGTCTGATTGTGAAGGAAGTAACAAACAAATATATAACGCCAACCAAAGCTTTCTGCACGAACTCAAACAGCTGGATATGGGTTTATAAACAGTTGGCATCTGAATTGACAATAACTAGTGCTGTCCATCAGGGATGCTCACTGTCACCGTTCCCCTTTAATTTCGTTATAGATGTATTGATAAACATAACCTTAGGTACCACTGAATTCACACGGACTTGGAGTGTGCAGACGATACTGCCCAACTAGGTGAAGATGCTGATAAAATTCGCGGTCTTCTAAACGCGTTGAGCAGAAACCTAAGTATGTTTGCTGTGCCTCTAGCACCTGTCAAATATAAGATGATGCTTCAGGACTGGTCTGCAGGTAATTCTAATTCAAGAATAGAGAGTGACGTGGTGGAATTCGTCAATTGATCCACTAACTTGGGAGGCTGAGTCAGCCTGAAAAGGCTGATTGTTAACGAAATCTAAGCTCGGATAAAGAAACCCGGTTCAGAATTTACCAACCTGAATCATCTCTGGCACCAAGTGGCTAAATATTCGACTACCTATTAAAAGATGAGCAAATTGTACTTCAGCGTGTTCCGTGTTGCTATACGACTATGAGATATGGCTGTTAAAAGTGGGTGCTATGAGATTACAGGTTTCCAAGCGCAGGTTTCATTTAAGCATTGTCCACGTTTAGTGGAGTTACTTTGTGAGTAGTGCCGAGGTTCCGAACACTTGGAGAGTGAGGTGACTTAAACATATGTCGCGCATGCCAAGACACCAGCTACCTCGACGAGGAGTGTTAATCGAAGTGGGAATGGTTTAGAAGGCTCAGAATGTCACAGAAAGACGTGGCACCAGTATATAAAGTCTCTAGTTGTGGTTTTGAGCCGTATATGGAGGTATAGACTATGAGACGACAGGAATCAGTGGTTGAGGACTCTTGTTGAATTGTATGGAAACCAGTCACAAGGACACAGAAGTACTCACTCTTTGATATCTTCAAAAGCTTGAATGTTTTGACTAACCTTCATTTTTAAATTCCTTCTCCCATACCTTTTCCTACTGATATCAGTCTTTTCTGTCCACTTTTCTTTTGTATGTTGCTGTGAAGTGTGGTAAATTGAACTGATACAGTTGTGTGAGAGGTTCTACGTTGATTTTGTCAACCCGTCTGCAAGACGCGATAGCTAGTGACTAGGTGGGGATATTACATACCTTCGCCACGTGATTCCATGAAGGTTTACAACCCAATCAAATGATTTACCATTTCATCTCAAGCTCTACTCCTGACTTCTGTAGTACTGTTGTGCACTATGCTCAGCTCCTAACAGTCAATCACATTTCATTCCGCAACCATAGATGGCGTAAGTCAGAAAATTCAATCGAGCGATTTGAATCTACAAAGAGATTTCGTCTGTTGCTAAGCCATCATGGCCTATCTGACTTCTCATCTAATCCAACTGTTCAATCCGATTATCCACTTCATTTTCTCTCTTTACACGCGGGGTCGATGCAGACCAATCCTGCAGTAGGAATTTGCATGGGCAAGTAACGCACGCAAAACGTCCTCAAGTTGTTGCTTAAGATAGCGAGAAGACAATGCATATGATCCAACCAATACCTGTTATCTTGATGTGGTGATCACGTTTACATATCACAACGACCCAACGAGATACGCTGAATGGGACTACTGGTCCTTAAGATCCAACCATACCAGAAACGTTTACTAGAAAGCAGTAAAACTAATAGCAGTTACCACCATAAGTGTAAATAGATTACATTACACGGTAGGGATTCAACAGCAAAGTTATACTGCTGACAATGGATACAATATGAACACAGTAAAGAGTTTCTCAAGGATGACCAGTAGTCTATACTGATGCTGCCTTCCTCATGAGAGGTTAGAAAAGGTAAGTTCTTAAAAGGGAACACTCTCTCTTACGATGAGGTCATCCAGCACCAAATGTATAGATTTTGATAACTTAGATTTAACATGATCAAACTTAAATCTCAAACTTGTAGAAAGACCATGTGTGACCGATTTCGCGCAGATGTTCGTTTAGTTTAACGGTTACACAAAACTAATTCGGTCTCTCTTTCACATCCCTAAATAGGAATCAAACTTCCACGATATAGGCTATAGGGAAGCATCAGCCGTTTAAACGCCTATATCATCATCACTTAAAGAATTATTATAATGGATATATTGACCCTACAACAACTTATTTGTATTTCATTCGGCATCATCTGTTGATAAACACCTGATGATTCGTTTTTTCTAAAGTTAACACAAACACAAACGTAAAAGTGCAGACAAGCTGAGCAACCTTATTTTCTCAACAACCACGCATTTTGTATACTATTCGAAATACAACCAGTTATGAACTCAATATCTAATGTTGAAGCGAACGACCCCCAGTTCGAGTCCTAGTGTAAACAAGATTGCTCACTGAGAGGCAGGTACACCCCAGCCGCTAGCCACTATCTACCATTAGTATATGAACTCAATATCGTTTGAATTTATATCAATTTTTTTTTAACGAAAGAATGACTTTTGAGGGTGTTGTGGAGATTTGGAATTATTTCAAGTTGTTATTCATCGAAGACTGACATCAGTTGGAGGAACAAAGGGAACCTGGGAGCACTGGACAGCTGTTTCGTCCTAGTATGGGACTCCTCAGCAGTGCGCACCCACGACCCCACTAGCAGGGATCGAACTCGCGACCATCAGGTTCCGCGGCCAGTGCGTTACCATCGAGTCACTGGGTCAGAATCCAATGCTCCATATTTCCAACTTCTGTTAGCTCACGATATATAGCGCAACCGTCACCCAATGCCATCGCTGAGTATCTGTCCTCATGGCCATCAGGCTTTGACTCCACCGGTCACTACTTCTCATTGGAACTTCGGGAATACTTCTCGAAGCTAGTCACCAATGAGCACCAGTTCAATTAAATTTTGAGGGAGTTGTGGAGATTTGGAATTATTTCAAGTTGTTAATCATCGTAGACTGACATCAGTTGGAGGAACAAAGGAAACCTGGGAGCACTGGATTCTGACCCAGTGAATCAATGGTAACGCACTGGCCGCGGAACCTGAAGGTCGCGGGTTCGATCCCTGCTAGTGGGGTCGTGGGTGCGCACTGCTGAGGAGTCCCATACTAGGACGAAACAGCTGTCCAGTGCTCCCAGGTTTCCTTTGTTCCTCCAACTGATGTCAGTCTACGATGAATAACAACTTGAAAGAATGACTGTTTTAGAGGAAACATGATGTCTTAAACTAACTGCCATAACACTATAGAAGTGTTAAGGAAATCTCTTAAAATAACTATATCTTCAAAAGTACTCATGTTTTTCAGTTTCCTACCTCATGATAATCTCTGTGATGTATGTAGTTAATGCAGAAGTGAACACCGAACAATGATAAACCAATAACAGTATTTCCATCTATTCACATAGATTATATTTCAATTATACGAATGACTAAATCAGTTGATTGCTTATATCACATAATGTTAGACAAAAAGACAATAACTAAGAAAGATCATGACAAATAAATTGCATTAAAACTGAACCTACTGTGTGTTCATTTTTCATTTCTTGGACTAATTTGATTTGAAGGAATTCTCGTCTTCCTCTTGCCTGTCTAGACGATCGTAACTATTAAAAATAAAGAAAAAGATGAGTACACAGTGAAAGAAAAAACGAATATTTTATTGTGATTTCCTTAAGCTTTTCAACCTTATTACTAGTTAGTTCTCAAAAATGAGACATATTTCCTATAGAATACTATGCACAGTTATCACTAATAGTCATGATTTACAATTTCCCTTTAGACTAATTATGTAAGTGAGACTATAAGTTGATGAAGATAATGAAAATATGAAATCTTTGTGCATGACTTGTATTACACATTTGAAGTTAGTGTTTCCGGCAGCAATTTAAAATAATAAATTCAAAAACTTGGTGTTAAAAACTGTAAATACTATTCAGTGAATAATACTTTATTAGTGGATGCTATCTCAAATAAATTAGCTTTTCAAGTGAAACAGTCAATGGCGAAAAGAAGATAATTTTCGGTGCCCCAGTGATCAGGTAGTTAATACATGAACTTAAAAAGAAATACTTGCAGCTAAGTTAGTCTTAGTATACAAGATAAAATACTTCTAAAAAATCTATTCGCATTTATCTATCTACACGTAGCTCTAGAAACGAGTACAGATGAAGGACAGAAAGGAGGGAATATAAGATATTTTTACAACATGTTTTGAAAACGTTGTCTCAAATCAAGATGATATGTTATACAATTGGAAGGTATACAAGATGAAATGAAAGCCAACAAGTTTATAAATGATACTTTACAGTCAAAACAGAATTCATTTTGCTTTGCAGAAAGCGTTGCTCTCAGACGCTCACAAACATCATTAGTCTGAACTTGCCCCAATAACCGGGTTATCATATTTCTGGAATATGTGAGTTTTGTTTTTTAACCTCGTCATTCGTTTGTGTAATGCTTTAATCATAATTATCCAGTTTATTGGCATAGGGTTTGTATACAAAATCTTTTCCTTTTCTTACTACTTTGAGAACTTTGAAGGTAGTAGACGATGAGCTACACTTATATTATGTGACGGTTTGTGATACCACTTGGTTGTTTAAACCTCAGTAAGTGAAGAATGGTGTTCGTACAAGTGAATCATTGTTTAAAAGTCAACTGCCAAAGTCAAAGAGCCATTGATTCTGTTGTGATGTCCCAGTCTTGTACAAAACATTTTTATTGATCTGAACATTTTAACGTGTCATTCTCACGTTATTTTTCCAGTATGACTAATAGTCTATTTGTGCCCCCATTGTAATGTAATTCGCTGATTGGTTAACTTTTACTCTTACTATGCGAATTTCTCCAATTGCGGACAAGGTCATTTTTCATGTGTATACTTATTCAAGTGTTTTGGATTGATTCATGGTCATTATATTACATTCTCGGAGTAATACACTCTCCCATCTGCCAGCTTCGGTTTTCTCTTTATTCGTCCCGGGGTTGCAGCCAGTGTCTCTGGAGTACCAAGTTAGCTATCAGCTGAGCGCATGCATTATATTCGTTTCGTAATATATACATATACCATTAGCACCTCGAACCCATAACAGGTTCACTTTTACAATTTAATACTTAAGAGCTAACACATTTCTTGATTCTTTCCATATTCTCCTACTTGACTCGTGTATTGTGCAGTATAAACTCAGCATTCAACTTAAACACTTAAAGTAAGCCATCTTGTTACACTTAAAATTCAAAGTAATTGATATAAATCTAAGCTATGTGCAGCTGATACGAAGATGTGAAGTAACATGAGTTACTTTTATCTCACAATCGCTAATGTTCTTATTATATTCACAAAATTTAATAGTAAAGTGTGAATAATAAAGATTTTAATAGAATGGCTAGAAAGACAGATTCATATGGAGAGAGTAGAAATTAATTTCAATAACAATATATCCCGTCATTAAAAAACAAACATGTAGATTGTTATTCAACTAGTTTAACTCATTTTATAGTTAACTGCTACTACTGTTTTGGGAGACAACATAATTTCCCGAAAAATATGGATAAAACTAATAAACAATTAAATAATTATTAGAAGTAGTATTCATCATGGACTGACATCAGTTGGGGAACCATTGGAAATCTGGGAGCACTGGACAGCTGTTTCGTCCTAGTATGGGACTCTTCAGCAGCACGCACCCACGACCCGGCTAGGGGTCGAACTCAGGACCTTCAGGTTTCACGGTGAACGCGTTAACCATTCAGCCACTGGGTCTAGATTTCCAATGGTTCCCCGACTGATGTCAGTCCATGATGAATACTACTTCTAAATTAAAAATCCCCATTCATCTCAAAAATAATTATTAATCATGCTATGAAATTACCTACTGCATGTGAAAACTCAACATTGTTTCATTAAATTGGTAAGTTGAATAGTCTATTGGCAGAATGATTGTATCGAAATTTATAAACAAGCATACATTTCACGCTATATCATTAGTTGAAGTGCTAAATATGTGTATTTCATTTTCCTCTCTTTTGCTTTGTTTTGTTATTTTAGTATCTAGGCCAAGGAACTTGATCAGAAATAAAGCAATTTATCAGATCAATGTTTAACAGTTCGATTGTGAATCGTAATGTGTTAGCACGGTTCGGATTACCTCACATCAGTGTGAACCAGAAAAAGAAAACTAATGAAATAGACAGCTTGCTGTAGTACAAACAGATGAGCATGCACCACAGTTACACTTATGAAGATGAGAAAAGAAATGAAGACTTGGCTAGCACTAGAGATCTAAACATCAAGTTAGTGGAGCTGTGGGTCAGTGGTTTAGGAAGATGACTATCGACCAGTGGGTCACGAGTACGAACTCTGCTTCACATACCGAGGTTTGGGCAGCCAAGTAGTATCACTAGTCTTCACAAGATAGGTGACTGACTGCCTAGTGCATGGATGTGCATTCCGAGACATCAAGTTGGCAGTTCACTGTACTGACAACCTAGGAATTGATGGCATAAATAAGATCAGGCAAACAGGCAGACGAAATGAACATAGAACCTCGCTCACAACTGCATCGGTTCAACTTACCACATTTCACAGCAACATACAAAGGAAAAGTGGACAGAAAAGACTGATATCAAAGTAGGAAAAGGTGTATGGGAGAAGGAATTTATAAATGAAGGTTAGTCAAAACATTCAAGCTTTTGAAGATATCAAAGAATGAGTACTTCTGTGTCCTTGTGACCGATTTCCAGACAATTCAACAAGAGTCCTCAACCACTGATTCCTGTCATTTCAGGGATCCTGATCAGGTAGTCTACACCTACAAATACGATTGCATACTAAGTTCGCTTCAATATTAAGCGATACACACGTAGGATTGAGAATAAAAACAAAGTTATTTGATCACCAAAACATAGTATAATTTACTAGTGATAGAAACAGAACTAATAAAGGACATAACATACACGAATGCCTTGATTTCCGATAACTTCCTCATCCTCCTCAGACGACTCTTCATCAGGATTAAAAACTAAAATGAATGAACAGTTTACAAATAAGAAAAATAATAATAGATAATGACATAAGTTAAAACAGAAGCTGTCAAATGGCTAACGTTATCTATGCAATAAAAATGCAGTGAAGAAGCCAAAAGTACAGTTAGTAACTGAAAAGTTTCATCAATAAAATCTGATACCTACGCAAATCTTTTCAGATTTATTGTTACTACTCCAAAAATGCATGTTTCATCTAAGTGTATATATACCATATGATAATGCAAGATATAAAGTACATCCTACGGTAGTTATGTTTACTACACCAAGATTATTTCCACTAAAATGAAAGTATGAAAGAGAATCCTTGCAGTTGTAATCAATTAGGTATAGTGCTAAAAATTAATATCTACTTAATGACCTTGGACAACAAGCCCCATACTAAAAAGCTGATATACATTAGTGAACTATATGGTGTATCAAGATATGCTTTACATTAGCTAGAATGAGGATAAATATGCTCATTCCATTTTAATCTGTTTATTAGAAATCTCACACAGTGAAACAGTAGCATTTACTGGATAACGTTTCGGATACAATTTATTGTCCATATTCATATCAGGTAACTCCACAACTTCAAGACAGAATTTATATATTCCTAATTTTCTCTCCTTCTCTGTGATGACAAGGGTAGTAGAATTTTCCATATATCTGGGACAGGTGCAGAATCATTTCGATTGCATGTATTTGGTGTCACTTCGATAAACAAAGGTTCGGTTGTCAATCTCTCCCGAGAGAGAGATATCATCATCATCATTATCAACATAGGACCAGGCATTACTGCCTCACGGTCCGAGTTGCCACACCTCATATCAGCACATCAAGTAAAAAGGCAGTGAGGCGAAGGATGAAGATAAGTGAATGCAATCAAAAGAAATATAAAGTACGAGAAGAAAGGAAAGAGGAGTGACAAAATGGTGAGATTCGGTATAGCGTTGTTAAGATGAGGATAATGTGTGTATACATCTGTGCCACTGACATCGGTTATCAGTCATATCATCACCTAGAGTCTCCAACCACCGCTTTCTCTCCTCCCACCAACCCCAACCACCTAGTCTGCATCGCCCCACATGGCTCAAACAAACAGTCAGAGACTTCATACATTGGTGACATGTTTTAGTCTGGCCACCTCAGGCCTTTTTACAGCCTCAACCTACTTCGGCCAACATTGTGTGAAGAGGCAATCGGTGACTAGGCATACGTAGTACGTGTCCCAACCATCTCAATCCATGAAGGTTCATAACCTCATCAACTGATTTACCTCTTCTCCCTAAAACTCGACGTCTGACTTCTGAATTACTCACGTAGTGACACCACGCAATACGGCCTATACTACAGAGGCAACGGTGGTCAAACACCTGAAGCCTGAAGCTATCGGTCGGGAGAGAGAGATATATGGAAAATTCTACTACCCTTGTCATCACAGAGAAGGAGAGAAAATTAGGAATATATAAATTCTGTCTTGAAGTTGTGGAGTTACCTGATATGAATATGGACAATAAATTGTGTTCGAATTACAATCGACCACAGTGCCCAAGTTTTACTCTTATACTCATAAAAGTCACTTACATTTTCTTGAACTAGACAATTCAATCAATGCATAAACGAAAGAAAGTCTTGAGAATAGCATTCATTTCTGTCCAGGCGCTTCCACCTATGTCAATGCTTTTTATTTACTTTTCACATACTATTGTTAGTTATACGATTCTGTTTATGCAGAATCGAAACAATGAATTTTGCTATCTCTGACTTGTTGCCACTCAAATACACCAATTATTAAACAAAATATATTGTTTTTAAAAAATAATATCGACGAAGAGTAACATAAATATACCCAGTTAAGATAGTAAATGGCTCAATAATGGCCTTATTACCAGTAAAGGAAATATTTTCACGATAAACTCTATTCTCTGAAGGCTACCTAAAACTCCGTTCTGACTGAACAGCAATCACAATGATACCTGAAATTTACCCATGCCGAAAACTTAGCGACATCCATTCAAAGATACTTTTGGATAAGAGTCAATCAGATCGCAACTGTAGACCCTGTAATAAAGTTGGTGATTAGAGCATTAAACGTTTGAGAATGTGATACGTTATAACTTAAGTAATCTACTAGTGAGTAAACATTGGAAAACGCGTTGATAGTGTGTACAGAAATCAAACGGTGAGCATTTCAATCAGCTAAGTGTGTAATATCAGTCTCCTTCTAATACGATTTAACTGTAAATAAAAGTCATTGTTTGACGAGTTCATTGGATATCACTCAGATTGTAGATTCATTGAGCCCAATGCACTCCAAATGTGTGTAGACTGTCGAGAAATATTGCAGATAATTGTTAGGGATGCCTAATCCCTAAGAAAAACTAACTTGTAGTGTTTTTATCATCTCTATAAAATGTAAACCTTATTTTCGTGCCATGCTATATTACTTATTTTCACCGCATTTTAAGATACTAAACGCTGATTTGTCCATTTCACACTTTTAATACGCTATTTTGTTTTCTTTCGCTAAGACCATCTGAGGATATTTAAACGACTGAGTTTTCAGCAGTTAAGATTCGGTTGAAATAAATATACTTTCAATCCCATCGTCTTATTCTGGTGTTAGGTGAATATCGAGTTGAAAAGTCATTTTTCCATCGTAATCGAATTGGGTATCGTTATATATACCGTGGGTCATAACAATTTGCAATTGTTATATTTATCGACATCAAACATATCTTCGGTGTATCGGACAGGATTATTCTCAAATGGCTGTTCACAGAAAAATCATTGTTTACACACTATGAATAATTTTTGAATTTGATAATATTTCGACCCAAGTTACTGTTCATGATCACGCCGTTAACTGATATCTTACTGTTTATTTTTGTTTGGTGATGACAGATATGCTGTGCTGCACGCTAATTAGACTGCCCGATCAACCCTAACTCTAGTTTGCAATCCAGTCGTTATCGTCTTGATGGTAATGTACTGGCAGTGTATGTTCACTTTCGCTGATTAGGCAGCTATACCGAAGGCTGGCCTTAAACTGATATCTGAAGGTCAGATAATAGTAAAACTACCAAAACATGAACAACCTAAACTACAGAATTCTGCAAACATGTTAAAGCACTTGCAGAAACACCACGCAGAAACTTCATTGAAGTAATAACCTTGACTTGAGACACTTAGTGATGACAAATGAAATGAAAAGTCAGATATGAGATATGTGACGAAATGCCTATATGAAATTTAGATTCATACTCAGACTCAGATGATTCTAACAATGCTAAGAAGAAATCATTTTTCAAAAGTGAATCCTAAACTATAGAGGTTTGTTTTTGTTTCAAGCATACTTTGGAATAATGCTAAATATCACAACTACTGTCTTGAAACATGGTACCAGTTCACGAAGTGAATATGGGAATGTAAACCTTCCGCTAGGGGTTCACATGACAACTGAAATCGGGGTTTCAAGACTCTAGATGATATGACTCAGAATTGGTGTCAGTGATGCAGATGCATCCACGTATTATCTTCAGACAAATCGTCATGTTGGATTTCGTTATTGTTTTATTCGTGCTTCTACTCGATTTTCTGGTACTTTTGGTTACTTTTTTCCTCACAATCCCCTAAATTTTATCTTGATGCCTTCTATCTTGAAGTGCTGGTATGACATATGGAAGCCTGGACTGTTAGGCACTGTTGCCAGGAGCCACGTTGATGTTAACTAATAGACTGATTTGTTGTCTTCTGATGCTTGATACTTTCAGTAGAAACAAATAAGCCAGTTCGGTAAGTAACATTTTGATCACTGTCCTGATACAGTATTTTTAGAAACTGCGAATTAATATAGGATAAAATGATTCGACTCAGCAGATTAACGATAAATTAAAAGGTGATTTTCTTCATACACCTTCGGTTTGTAACGGAAGAGAATTGAAAAATGAGTGGGAGCTATCCTAAATAAACTAAACTCTAGATGAGAACATATCAGGAAGACTGAAAAGAAGAAATTAGAAAGGTGATAATGAAGATCCGTTTCATCAATCTATGCGCTTTTACATGTTTATGCAATGGTTTGTGAACAACGTTTAGTGTGCAAGTGTTAATGATACTACCCAGCTGACTAGACTGAAGTAAGTGGGGAAAGACTTCCTGTCTAGGACTTGTTGCCTTGTAGCTGAAATCCAGTGAGCCATATCTGAACAACAACAATAACAGTGTTATTAACACTATTGAAAAGCGAAATAAAATTGCTGCTGTGTGTAGTAGAAATACAGGGGAAAAGATAGAATGATTAGTTTGCAAATGATTTACAAATCACATGAGCTGAATTTATTCGGGTACACCAATGATGAGCTAGGCCCTAAACGAGCAAAACGGCCGTCCGATATTTAGATCGCCCTGATCTGGTTGTCAAAATACAACAGATCAGCCTGAGTGGTTTCTAGCCATTCACGTTATTTAACAGTAGTATCTTTCATAAGAAAAGATATTGAAAATGATAAAGAACAGTGAAAACAACAGATGATGAACTGAATAATTAACAGTGGTATATATCAAAATCACGACCGGTCGGCATACCTGATAGCCGCCTTTTAAGTGCAGGCACCAGCTAGAGAAAAAACTTTCCACGTCCGTATAAACAGTTATCTAGTCCGTTTGCATTTGAAATGGCACTAAAAGCCATAATTATTTCGAAGCTGTGGAGTAATACTGAGGGGCTCCTAGTTCGAAAAACATCACATGCATGCCATGGTCATATTCAACAGATGGGACATCCACAACGTCGTCTTTTTGTGGTATGTCAACGGCATATCCTACTTCATGGATGCAGATCTCAGTTTTCTTGGTCTCGACTGGCTGGAAAACCTCTTCCCCGCAAATATGGCGCTTAAAGTCATACGTAATGAAATACAAACTTCAGCACCCCATAACATAGTTCAAAAGTTCCCAAATGTTTTTAAATCTGATACTGAATGATGTACAACAGCACAAGCCATTTCGTGATCACGATCCGATGCCAAATCTATCTTCCTCTAGAAAACACCCATGTCATGTGCTTCCCTACTACAAGTAGAAGCTGAACTTCCCCGTCTCAAACGATAAGGTGTGTTATTGTCTATATCTTCTTGACTGGTGAACCCTAGTAGTATTCATAAAAACCATAAATGGTGGGCCCGAATTAGTCCTGATTTCTCCATAATACATAATGTCCAATGACATCTTCACTATCCCAAACAGTCACACTTGTTTCGCGAAAACTGATCCAGTGGGGGTTTCCTTATAAGTAGAATGCAGCGAGTTATTAACTATAAACATCCATCGTATACCAGGCTGCACCTTTGGTCTAGCAGATTATCGATACCATCCTCTTAGGAGTGTCAGGGATCGTAGCGTATTTGGATGGCATACCTAATGTTGGAGCCTCACAAGCTGAATTAAATGAGCGCATCAAACGAGTTCTAGAAGAGGAATTTAAAAGCACGAATTGTGATTACATGCTGAAAAATACCGATTTTCTTTCCACTCTGTAAAGAAGTACTTTGGATTTCAAACATCCATGCCATAGTTGTTACGAATGCCCAGAAGGAAGTTGAGCGCAGAGTCAGGTTGATTCATTACATAGCTAAGTTTTAATACAATCCCAGCGTGTTCAGAAAATTGAAAACTAAATTTTTCTGAACCTATCGCTAAGTATGCCACAGCTTCTTTAGAAGAATATTCGGATTTAATTCAATATCAAAATACATACTGTTAAATGGTACATGTATGAGTTTCTGTCTTTATGCTACTGGTTAACTGCTTCGCTGTTCAGACTGATTGTTTCTAATTAGTCATCTTAAATTCAGACGCTCTTTGTCATTTGTCATCAAAAACAGTTCAAATAATCAACGTGTGTGTATAGTACTTTGGATTTACCTACGATGAGTCTGGTCGTCGTCCAGACCATGAAAATAACCATGCCAAGCAACAGATGCCCGGGCAAAAAGACTCAATCAAGCTTAGATCAGTCCGAGTTAGAACAGACCTAATGATGAACCAATTTCAGAGAACATCTCTTAAGGAATACAAGAACTCCTATGAGAATGGTCTAACAGAAGACGGCGAAAGATGGTAATTTTCTAAGTTTAACATTAAAATTTCTCAAGAGGGAAGGTATACTGGATATTAGATCCCTAAAAATATAACGTTTTACGCCCAGAATTCATAAATTTACCAACTAGAAATTGGAATTTCTTCTTTGCTCCTTTTTCCACCTCAAGTGTGTCGCTTGTTTCTACCGCTTTTAAAGACAATTTCTTTATCAACTGTTCTTCCGTTTTTAATATATGCTAATTCGTCTGTTGCTCCTACTATGTTCTTACTCTTCGATTAATGTGCAGTCTCTCCTCAGTAAAATACTATCTTCTTCGTTGTGTTAGTCGAGTGAGTTGTCAAGTATCGCATTGTTCATTCAGTATCCATATTTCGCATCCCCAGTAAACTATAACATTAAATCTCAACACTAACTCACTTTTATTTTTGGTTGCAGATTTCATTGCACTAACAGCACCACGAAAATATTTTTGGATTTTCATCATTTTCCTGAATTGGAGTTAAAGTGGAGAAAAATTAAAATGAAACTGTTATCATTCATACTGAAAACAGAAGCAGACATATTCATGCCAAGTTCAAATATCTTCTCGCTTTCTCGTTATATATATATATATATATATATATATATATATATATATATATATATATATATATATATATATGCGAAAATTCCCATTAAGACATTTAGTAAAACAAACAGTGTGATCGAAGAAATATTTCTTTTCAATTAGTTCCTCATCAATGGCTCTACACTAATATAGCATTTTCAAACGTAAAATTACATACCAATCTAGTGGTGAGAGTTGTTCAATGAAAGGTTATCAATCTCAAAGTATCAAGAAGGTGATAATTGATCAGGTAATTAAGACAGTTAACTAAAGCAAAGATTAATTATCGTAGAAAGATTTTGTGAACAGGTTCTTACATAATACTGACATGACAGAGAAGATGGAGAGGCAATTATCCGAATCCTTAAAAAAGCTGAAACAGCAAGGCTTCATTTCACAAAATGAGTATGAAACACTCAGACCTACTGGCACAGTAACACCGAGGTTGTATGGTTTACCAAAGGTGCATAAGAATGGATTACCACTCCGACCGATTCTTGACATGTCAAACTCTCCATACCATGCGACGGCGAAATGGCTAGTACAACTCTTGAAACCATTGCATAAGGAGGTTGTAAAGCATAGCGTCAAAGATACTTTTCACTTTATCGATAAAATAAGAGATTTGAATGTGAATAATAAGTCTATGATATCCTTAGACGTATCATCCCTATTCACAAATGTCCCTCTGATGGAAACAGTGGACTTCATATGTAGCGAACTGGAAAAGAGAAACATAGAAATTGGAATTACGGCATCCACCTTGAAAGAGCTTCTCTTACGATGTACAATGAATGTACACTTTCTCTTCAATAAGGAATTCTATAGACAGTCAGACGGTGTCGCTATGGGGTCACCACTAGGCCCAATCTTAGCGGATTTCTTCTTAGCAAAATTAGAAAATGGCCCTCTGGAAAGCATCATAAGCGGGTTAGAATTTTATTGCCGTTATGTAGATGATACATTCTTGATTGTGAATAACGAGGACGATGCAAGGATCATACTGGATGAATTCAATGGCGTCCATCCAGCAATAACCTTCACTATTGAAACAGAAAGTGACGACAGCATCACCTTCTTAGATGTCCGATTGACAAGGAAGGTGGATGGAACTATAAAAAGAAGTGTGTATCGGAAACCAACGTCAACAGGTCAATACACCCACTTCTTGAGTTTCGTCCCCTTGCAATATAAACGAAATCTCGTTAAATGTTTGGTCCATCGGGCGAGACTCATCTGTTCAGATGATACTTTTGACGAAGAGCTTCAAATTATCCACGATCTACTCAGTAGTAATGGATATCCAGAAACGTTCCTGGCTAAAAATATGAACACATCCAATATGAAAACCAGAATGCCTACAGTCTCCAAGAAACCATTGTTCCTAAGACTACAATTTCGAGGTGACATCATCAGCGAAATTGTGACACAACGCTTAAGAAATGCCATAAGAAGATCATTTAATGCCGCCAAGTTATGTTGTGTTTTCTACAGCCGGCCGATGATGACCACACGAACTAAAGACAGACTCCCTGACTTCTCCTCTTCTATGTGCATTTACCAGTTCAACTGCTCCTGTGGAGCTAGTTACATTGGACGTACAGTTAGGCAAGTCCGTCGTCGAATCGCCGAGCATCATCCTTCATGGCTAAGTAAGGGGGAAACCAGACTGACACGAAGCTCAATACTCTCTCATCTGATTGACACCGGCCACCGAGTTAACATTCATAATGCCTTTAAAGTTATTTATCACATTCCTTCTCACCTCACCCATCCTCTACGAGTCGTCTTTTACATACAGCAGAAGCCATAGGAATCCACCTACACAAGCCAAGTCTGTGTGTTCAGAAGAGATTCGTACAGCCTCTTTCTTTGCCTTGGCCATCTGTATAGCTCATTTATTACAACAAGACTCTTCATTTCATCCACCACACAATTCACTATAACTAATATTTTAATAGCTCCATTATTATTATATTATATTATTATTATTATTATTATTATTATTACAGACTTAACCATCTTTCTCTCCCCCTACTGTCTCTAATTACCGTCAACAATTTACCATTTTACGTAACAGTTCATTTTTGCTCTTTAGTTATCATTATACAAAATATCAATTATGTAAGAACCTGTTCACAAAATCTTTCTACGATAATTAATCTTTGCTTTAGTTAACTGTCTTAATTACCTGATCAATTATCACCTTCTTGATACTTTGAGATTGATAACCTTTCATTGAACAACTCTCACCACTAGATTGGTATGTAATTTTACGTTTGAAAATGCTATATTAGTGTAGAGCCATTGATGAGGAACTAATTGAAAAGAAATATTTCTTCGATCACACTGTTTGTTTTACTAAATGTCTTAATGGGAATTTGCATATATATATACATAAAACGGTGGTCCATATGTATTCATGCCTTATTTTCACCACAACTTCAATCAAGTTTTACCCCTGTTTGTTTTCTGGCTTTCTATGACATTTGATTACATTATTTCCATTTCGCTGCTTCGCAACTTATGTCGTTACGCAATGACTCACGAAGTGCATATATTGAGACTACTAAAATATCAAAAACAACACAGTACACGCAAGCATTTTCTCCTCATTTCAAAGGCCTTACAGATGCTTTTCATGATAATTTCTTATCAATCGGAAAACAATAGAAAGTCAGAGGATAACGAACAATTGTTTTTTCGCAGTTATAGATTCAATAGAATGTGTATCTGAGGAATGCAATCAGTATCTAACTGCATACAAATACGGTCTTTACAAGTCAAAAACTGGGAACAGCTGGCGAGACCTAGGATACAGAAAAGCACTCACTCAATGATTTAGATACTCAGTGGTTCTTCAGCCCATTTGCATGGGTACAGAAAGCTATCTCTTAGTAAATCAAATTCATAAGACCGCTGAGTTTAACAAGAATCAAACTGTGACAAATCGTTCTGACATAAAGATGTAACGATACCAGAATAACACACAACAAAATAAATACAAGTAGACTAACCCCATCACACCAATTGAGTTTTGTTGGGATAAAATGGAGAAATCATTTGTTTCTTCAGATAACGGAGTGTATGGCAGACTAGAATTACTGAAAAAGGATAAGAGACATTGGGAAATGACATAAATTACCAACAACGTATGGGATACAAAAATCACTATATAGCTACATACAAGTATGTGAATGATGTAAAAAAGATAGGAGCATCATACGTTGTACAGACGATGCAAGGAATATTTTGCTTTCTTTTTAGTAAGGATGAGTTTGCCTTGATTATTTCTATTTCAACAGACAACTGTAATCAGTGACATGGAGGGGATCGTGTGAAGAAGAAATGAAAGCTTGTGGGGAGTCGTGGAGCCATGGTAGAAAGACTTCAGAGAAGAGAGTGGAATGCAGGCGTGCTAATGAAGCCCTATATTCCACTAGGAACCCAAGGGACAAATAAAATAATAAGTACAATGATATATTTCATAAGAAGATAGTTGAAAAGAAACCTGGAACATAGCGACGTCAATCAGTGAGTTTCGTATAACGAAACTCAGAGGTGAACTACAAAACCCAACTGTTAACAAGGTATCAAAATCCACTTCAACTATATGGATGTTTCGCTCAACTTTCAGGTGAATAAGGGGTAAACAACTACTCGTTCTTAGTCACATCATATGATATGTGATCTCTGATAACAATCGACAAGACCATGCATCTTCAACTTACTGGTTTTAAGACTCGGTTTGCAACCACTCAGTTGGGTAGGTGAGTCTTGCTTCGTCTATTAGTGTTTAGCAGCCAAAATAGCTACGCAAATATCACTTAATAGGCTTGCTTGACTACATAGGAAACAAATCCCATAGCTGAATTTCTTGAATTTATTCGGTTAGAGCACGACAACAGTTCTAAAAACTAGTAGCCTAGAATCAACTGGAGGAACAAAAGATTTAAATTGATTACGAAGATGGGGAAGAAATTATTGTAAAGATATTCAAAGTCTAGAGTAAAATAACGGATGGACTTGTCAACATTAGTAAGGCGAATCACCAAAGGTCAAAGATATCACAATCACAGAACTAACAAACCACACCAGTAGACACGGATTTCATGGTTTTGTTCAACAATCTATATGACCCGCTTGGATTTCCCTGAATTCCACATTCTATGACTAGATAGTCATCATCATCATTAATCATCAATATCAACATAGGACCAGGCATTACTGCCTCACGGTCCGAGTTGCCACACCTCATATCAGCACATCAAGTAAAAAGGCAGTGAGGCGCAAGATGAAGGTGAGGAAATTCAATCAAAGGAAATATAAAGTACGAAAAGAGGGAAACAAAGAAAGAGTAAATTGTGAGATTCGGTATAGCGTTGTTAAGATGAGGATAATGTGTGTATACATCTGTGCCACTGACATCGGTTATCAGTCATATCATCACCTAGAGTCTCCAACCACCGCTTTCTCTCCTCCCGCCAACTCCAACCACCTAGTCTGCATCGCCCCACATGGCTCAAACAAACAGTCAGAGACTTCATACATTGGTGACATGTTTTAGTCTGGCCACCTCAGGCCTTTTTACAGCCTCAACCTACTTCGGCCAACATTGTGTGAAGAGGCAATCGGTGACTAGGCATACGTAGTACGTGTCCCAACCATCTCAATCCATGAAGGTTCATAACCTCATCAACTGATTTACCTCTACTCCCTAAAACTCGACGTCTGACTTCTGAATTACTCACGTAGTGACACCACGCAATACGGCCTATACTACAAAGGCAACGGTGGTCAAACACCTGAAGCCAACCTTCTCACCTTTCACCTTCAATGGTCATGTTTCACAGCCATACACTAGAACAGAGTGGACTACTGTGCAGTACACGACACTCTTAATAGACAAACGGATATCACGGTGGTGCCATAGGTGGCGTAAGTTGGCAAAAGCCAGCCGAGCTTTTTGTATCCGTGCAGAGAATACATCGACCACTGAGCCACCAGGGCCGATCCTACTTCCCAGGTAAGTGAAGTGGTTGACACACTCAACCACTTCACTCTCTATTGTTAGCCGTGGCACCACTGAAGACCAATCCTGGAGCAACAATTTGCATTTGTGTGGTGAGAACCACATCCCAAACATTCTCAGATTGCCACTCAGTGTTCAGAAGACTCTACATCTTGTCAGCGTCTTCACTTAACAGGACAATGTCATCTGCATATTCTAGGTCTAATGAAAATTCTCTTGTGATTAGGTCAACGCCTGTGTAACCTGGTGACGAGAGGGAGACCTCTATAAAAATATGTATGATGAAATTGAACAAGAATGGAGACAGTGTGCATCCTTGACGGACACCATTCGATGAGCATAGTCATTAAAATAGACGTCCTAAACACTTCAGTTTATGTGTCCATCACTCATTTGACAGTTGCATCACATGTGAAAAATGGCTCGAAGGCAACAACATCAAACGGCTGCAAGCTTTCTGTAATACCCACTTTCGGCAGTCATTTTGCAAGTAAGGGAGTGGAAAGGGCAGTTGTGTAACAACACGCATTTGATCCTTGAAAAGCAGGAGTATCTGCGACCAGCATTATGAAATAAGCTAAAAGTGATTGTTAATTCACCACTCCTTACATCTCACAGGGAATTCATAAGAATATGACAACACAAAATAAGAATTCGCATTTAAAATTACCTCAAGTCAGAAATAATAAAAGAGCAGAAGTACTACAATTTTGAGAATATCCGAAGTCTAAAAGGTAACCAAAATGCACGCTCATACAGTAGGTAATGAACCACACCTAGGGTGAAGGCTGATGATACTATTCGGTTGCACACACCTAAGTAGGTGGAACTGGCTTCGAACTTGTGACACGCTAGTTGAATGTCAACTACCTAAACCCATGAGCTACGGCTCCACAAGACAAACAAGTCTTCAATTCTAGTAGATTTCGAATTATGAATACAGAAGTATTTCACCTACATTTTGCTTTATGCTCACCTATTTTCATTTTTCGTTACAAAGCATCTAAGCGTTATGCAGTTTCATGCACTAAGCTTCAAGTAAAACCTGTTGTATGAGAGTCAATGACACTGCCCTTGAGAGAGGTAGTGCGATTTTAACCATAACGAAATAGAGAGAAGTGAATACCCATGATATCTATCTTTCCGTTTCATTCAGTATTTAATTTTCATTGGATCGCTGAAAGACAACAGTGGCAGAAGTGTGATATGTTGTTAATATCCTTATAAGTTTTCCTTATCCTCTTATTTGCCACACAACTTTTGCATCCAAAGACTGATTTAAGATACGATGAATGAATATAATGTGGTGTTGTGTTACATTCAACATACTAACAATGAACACATTCAAAAAAATCAACTCTCAACAAAATTGATCTATACTGTGCAATTTTTATGGCAATAACAGAAGACAGATTTACCTTCTTGTACGATCACGAAATTGCATTTCTATAGGATTCACCAATTGTTTTTCATTGTTTAATGTAGCTGAAGACGACTTTACAATTTTATCACCACTCTTCGTAATGTTGTCACAGTCTATAGTGGGTCTATTCATTAAAGTCACTGTGTTACGAAATTTGCTCCCATTTAATAATGTTTCTTCATTCCCATATTGACTTTCACTCAGATTTAATTCTGTTTGCACACTGGTACTAACTAATCTAGATGAACGATGAAGGCAAGGATGGAGTAATTCATCAGTCCGACCACAAGTGATGTTGGCAGTAGTGGATTGTGGAAACATGGATTCAAATCGTAAACGATTGTAAGCTGTATCGTATAGTGAACTGACAGTATTCGAATCCACCTGGCCTGTTTGATATGCAGGTAAATTGTTACTTGCTAACCATGTATTTGTTGGTAAAAAAAAGAGCATAGAAAAACTGATTGAAGAAACAGATGACGAGCATATAATGCATCATTATGTCACAACGCTCAAAGTATCTAAAAATATTTGTTGACCAAATTACCAAACTGTCAACGGTTACCTTTTAAAAAAAAAGTGTATTTCAACACAATTTTATCCATTTCATCATTATCATCATAATTCAGTGAGGTGTTGCTTAACCCTAACAGACACATTGAGTATACTTTTTGGATCATTAGCTTAGACATTGAACTATAGATCATTGGGCAATAAATTTAAATTCACATCATTGAAATCGGTCTCACTAAATGCATAATACCATATACCCCTATAATTCCAGCACGGTTGGTGTACTAACATATAGAGTACTGATAATATAATAAGCTCTTAGTGTATCCGTTTAAGACAAAATCATGCAAAAGTGAGATATGTGTGAATTGCATAAATATTCAGGCTATTTTTTTAATATCATGGTTCTTCTATTATATGTATCACACAGTGAAATAGTATTATCTATTATATGGTTGCTGATGTTAAACTTCAATTTTAGAAAAGTAGATCAGATAAAACTAATCTGCTGGTTAAATCCAGTTGATAAGTCACACATAGGACGAAACGTGTGCCTTAGATTTCACTGCTAGCCACTATCCACCATTATTATAAAAGAGGGAAAATATAGAATCGTGCAGTTATGTGGGAAGGTAAATTGATAGAAAGGTTCATTTAATTATGGATATGACGAGAACTGGCAAGAGAGCCATAGTGATAACGGGGGAAAATGATTTTTGCACTTAGACGAACATCAATCTGGAAATAAAAGGTGATAAGATGACATCTGATAGCTCAAATACTATAGTACTGAACAGATAACTTCAAGACTGCATGCTTGAACTTAACTGCGACTGCAGAAAATCACGTGAACATTTTATAAACTTGTTCCACGCATACTCACCAATACACAACGGTGGCTTCTAAAATTTGATTACAAACATTTCGGCGTTAATTTACTGAATTCAATTAACGTACAATGGTCAAACAGATGGTTCTTCTTCAAAGGAAAAAACTCATCTAAGTTACCATATGCATGAATAGTAGACACGAATGAATGCAGTTGAAAACTAGTTAATTCATTAACGACTACTGTAGTATTGGATTTAAAGAGTGATGCCCACTGGTAATATCTAACATCTGATAGATACTCAGGTGGATTATGGTTTCATTATTCATTTATAGATCAATAACTTACCGATGCGATCTAGTGTCACAGTTCCATTAACTGATGCTCCTGACAGTCCTGAATTCTGAAAGAAGTGGAAAAAATAGCATAAGTATAGATACTTTAATAGAAGGTCTTTACTGTGTACATTTACAGATGTACTTCTACAAGGGGTTTTAGAAGCACAAGATATTTGTTCAACACTGATGAATGACATGACCTAGTATATAACAGCGGATCCGTAAACAGTGTAACCTTCATACCTCACCCTTTATGCTCGCTCAATGCCTCGAAAAATACAAAAGGCAGTAGAACAAGTTGTAACGTCAAACCATGTACAAGATACAACGGTATATATATATATATATATATATATATATATATATATATATATATATATATATATATATATAGTGCATCGACCACTTTATCCGACAAGAAATCTGGAATATCTTGATAAGCTAGTGGACAACAAGATATATATAAGCATGTAAAGAGATATAAATGCATCACCTAACATTCCAGCCTTTATATTTCATGAGCTAACCCAGTATTTTTAAAGGGATTTGTGAGGAAGAAATGCAATCTATTTCCCTAAACAGAAATAAGATGTGATTGTTGACGCTGAGTATCATATGAAGATCGATAGTTTTAGTTCAGAAGCAAAAATCATACTTTTTTCATCGGTGATGAAACTAGTAAGTGAGAAATTTCCACTTAAGGCGTAGTTTTATGCAGGGAAGCCAGGGTGATACTGACAGCTCCGTTTAGTTGATTACTTTTCAATGTACTGTTAAATTGTTACAACACCTAGCTGCACCGGATTTGAGGGTACATTGTTCTCTCAAACAAGCATCAGTGTATGAGCTGAAAGTGAAACAAGCACGCTCCATGTGTACATCAGTATAACACTCTGAAAACCTCGCTTTTTAAAATACATTTATTACATCTGGGTAGAGATGTAGGCATAGTTGACTCTGGTATATGAATTTTTGTTAAACTAGTGTCCTTGAGGCATGTAACATTCTTGATAGGTATAAAAGCATATTTTGAAGCCGCACATATCCAATCTCAGTATTCAGACAGACATACAAATCAACGTAGGGGCTGAAGCAGAAGAGTCTCATTTCAATCTGCCACACTTCACAACTATGCACAAAGAAAAAGTAGGTGGAAGAGTGATATTACGATAGATGGGTGCATGGAAGTTGAGAGAATAACTATGTTAATGAAAATATTCAGAAATTCGAAAATGGCGAACAGTGTATAAATCCACTCAACTACGATGGATTTTGAGCCATATCTTTAACCACTGATTCATATCATCATGAGGACCTCCAGTCGAGTAGCTTACAGTTCTCAAAGGCCATGGACTTCATGGATTGATGCAACACCATAGTCAGGAAACATTCAGTTTCTCCCAGCCTGATTATATTTCGGTTTCACCACTAATCGAGGTACGCAGTGACTCAGCCAGAGCTACACATATCCAAACCACCTTAGTCGTTGAGAGTTAATGACCTCATTAAAGCCTAAATACGACTTAAATGTCTTCCTTGATAGCAGTTTATATTTGTAAATCCAGCTGACTGATTAAAATAAAACTTTTGAAATTGGTGTATGATACAGCAACTCTAATCTGGGGACAGTGAAGTGAATTCTACTGCATCTATGGAATAGATCGCTAGAGATATGGTTTAAATTCGTTAACTACCGATTTTCGCTGCGTAAAAAACTGCAAATTTTGACATTATGTAACCCCACTGTGGATTACGCCAATCACGAGCTACAAGATAGATAATTTAAGACAAAGGTTTACAAAACCTCAGCAAATAACTTTGAGATTTGTTCTGGAACACATCAACTTTTCGTGATAGAAGCTAGTTATTATATTTCAGCCCCTTTTACATCAAACGAAAAGCTAATATTATAAAATCTCCCATTCTAGAGAACAAAAATTAGTTGAACAGAAAAACCTACCTGTTGTCTGGCTGCATCAAGAGACCAAGATTTAACGTATTCCAGCAGATTCTTGGCATCTTCATGCCGATTTGATACCTCAGGAGCTGAAGATATCACTTGAGGTCTGAGGAGTTGAATGACTGGGAGGTTTGAATTTTCAGTTAAACTACAGTCAGGAATCTCAGGTAGGTGAGAAGCGATACCTTCATTAATAACCGAGGGTACGAATCTATACGCTGAAGGAGCGTCATTAGGTGCTGCGTTTGAATAACCGTACAAGCCGGAATCCATCGGAGTTCTGAATGTACATTCACTGGGATATTGCAGTGATCCACTTTCTAGAAAAATAGTTTGTGTCTGAGCAAACTGTGTTTTCATCAGTTGTTTTTGAGCATTTTCACTGTGTAACAGACTTAAATGGCTAGTTATGGATGGTTCTGGAACATTTACATATGGTAGTAAACCTTAAAGAATATCAACGGAGAAAAAAGAGAGACTAAAAGTATAAGTAGGAATCGACCGTAGAGACAAAGACATCCTGAAAGGCAATAAGCCAGTCATTAGGCAATTTTAGCTCTATGAGTTTAGTGTTGCGGACACAAATCTATGGGATAACCTGTATAATTTATTACATTCACTGAAAATACGAAATTAGTACAATATGGAAGCCAAAAAACTAACTAATAAATAATGTAACAACACTATGAAGACACAAAAGTAGTATGAAGAGAAGCGGAGAAAAACAGATGCAAAAAAGCAGAAAATAAATCAAGGAAACAGTTTTAAAGATGAATAAAAGGAAACATTCCATCTTCGCTTGTTTTATTTCCTGACAGCTAACGAAACAAGAAGGCTATAGCATAACCGCAACTGGTTGGTTCTGAATCCTATCTCGTAGTCAAAAAATGCTGAGTAGCACTATCTATCGGAAGTCTTGAGGCACCAACGAACGACAAACTGACACAGCTAGACTTCATTCTACAATGCTAAACTTGACTCTAACCAACTTTTCGCCTCCTTTATTCAATCCCAGGGCTGGTAAAGGATTAACGATATGGGGGTCTTTTGGACGACATTTATAACACTCCAAGCCACCGAAGTCGGCTTAATAGGTGATGATTTCCATCACGTCTAAATATGCGCCATAGGACCCAAGGATTATATGATGTTCTCACTGGATGCCATTAATCATAAAAAGGTCATCAAATATACACGCACATCTTCAGTCCTAAGAGGTCTGCTAGGTTCCATGCAAATAGAACAACTCTTCCCATACCAACCCATTGTTTAACCGACTTCCTAATTTACGTTAACACTGTGACAGTAGAAAAGGATGTGCCACTCTGGCTCTACATTTATGGTTGGAAATTTTATCAGTTACACCACCAGCGTTTATACAGCCACACAGGTACACAAACATGTCGACTACTTCCAACGGTTCTCAGCCAAGCGTAAGTGCACGTACAGGCTCTGACCAATTATGTTAAATCAGGTAAATAGGTTCACACTAACCCTGCATACCTCTTTCAGAGCCAGCTCAAGATTTTCATCGTTGGCAAAGTCGAAGTGAAACGGCAAAATGAGGCAACTCTACCTAAACCGGCTGTTAGTTCAGAACATTCCGTTTTACCTATCGCACTGATATGCTTTTTTAATAAGGACGCTCAAAAGACCACATTTGATAAAGGTCTAAAAAAGTGTAACACATTTTTGAATCAAATGAAATTCACTCAATCACCTTGGGTACGTCCGTGCACTAGGCAATGAGCCTGAGCCACACCCGTTGTGTGAGGGCCATTCACACTACCTAGCTGCCCAAACCTCGGCTCGAACCCGTGATCCGGTGGGTGGTAGTCATCTTCCTAAACCACTAAGCCATAGCTTCATTTACGCCTTGTTAAATCGAGAGAGATAAATTCATTGCTCTCTGATGAAAAATATTTTCGTATTGTTGTCCCAGCAGGCAGAAAAAGTAATGAAAAAAAGTACAAAGGAAAAATAACATTCTCTTTGTGTTGAACACATGTAAATACTTTCCCCAAAATATACATGAACTTAGCGTTTAGAAGATGCTATAACAATACGACCTAGCAACAAAATACAGGTTCACTTACTATGCTGTGAGAGGTACCTGTGCAGGATATACTCAGTTAACCAGAGTGAAGTAGTTAGAGTGGCAGTTGTATTTAAAATTCAGAAAATGTTTTTAAACAGGATTGGACGAAATGATTAGCAAACAAATAGCTAACAAGTAACGTACAGACCCTTAGACGATTTTTCAGGAAATCATACACAGTAAGGATAAGTTGGTATTTTCGTATCAAAGAGTGATGAGAGTAAATATGTCGACGAAACTATCAATAACTCAGGTAGAAGCGACGAAATAACCCAAGGTCAGCCAAAGCCCATATTGCTGGGTTGTAGCTTTGTTTGAGCACAACATAATACATGATGAACCGAAGAGCCTTCAAAAATATCTAAGCGAAGAAACAGTTCGTATTTAATCCCCATTTTATATACAAAAGTAGAGCATCAAGTGGGCTGGAAAGAAAAACTAATATTGATCGCTATGCTACGCAAAAAGTAGCTTCAAACCTATGACTACACAAGAAATCCAAAATAAGTAACTGTCAGCCGAACGACGTTAACAGAATTGTCTTTTTGCTTACTTGGTTTTTCTTGCGGTGAGCCGAAAAAGCCAAAATCAGGCTTGGAGTACAAACTAATTCTTTGCAATAACTCTTGGTTTTGAGTGTGCACATCCTTCTCATCTGGTAAAGTAGTTATTTCAACTTCTGACTGACGTATTTTACTTGTTGGAGAAGTGAAATCATTCACGTTACGGCGTAAACAAACCTGAAGACAAAACGTTAGGAGATGAGTATAAGCAATCTACTTTTATAATGCATAATCAACAGAATAAAGAAACAATACTTATTTCAGTCATTCAATTCACTACCTGAAAGCTATGTAATTGCTAAACGTGAGTGGTTAGTCACAACTGTTAAATACAAGGTCACTTCTAAATCAAAATGTGGTTTTCAGTTCCCGATTGAAATTTTTTACCCACTCACTTTATGTGTTGCAAGTTCCAAATAAAATAAAAGAACCAAGATACACTTCAGTATTGAGAGTAGTTTGGTAGGTTGAGAACCAATCTTCTCCATCCATGTAACTGGATATGTATTTAAGAAACTTAAAAAAGCGGAGTATAAGCACACAATTAAGACTAGTAACCACTGAAATATGATTCACAAGTTTCCTACAGTCTTGTGAATTATGTTCCAGAAATAAGAAGATAGTGATTCTATGAGACGGTCCAATCTTTATTAAAATCTTCAGAAAGGAAAGCAGAACTCTCACACGAATATTAATGAGGAGCATGAAGCTATTTAGAGTTTTATGTGCCACCACACCTAGTACGACTGTCTTCGTTACGTCAGGATAGCCACCGGTACTGACTTACTGACGTCACTTACATGTGACGCAGTGGCTATGGAGACGATACAAGAAAACATGGGGAGTCTTAGCCAAACCAGATAAACCGATCGGAGATATGAAACTTCGCCTGACTGTTGATCTAAGCCATGTGGAAAAGTGAAGGGTTATTGGTCAAAAGCTGTGAGACAGCCAAAACCGATGGTTAGATTTCGGGTAACAGTTTAAAATTGACGACTGGCACAGATGCATGTAAGCCTAATCTCTATCCAGATGCGTGAAGGCTTGACCACTGAATATTCCCATCACATTTTTACAGATTTCTGTCTGATAACTCTTTCACAACAACTGGTATGGCCGTTTGTTCTTCCTCATATTTGCGCACTCCCAATGCCCTAGTGCAAAGCATCCAGTTTGAAGTGATTCACAATTATACCCTATGTTATGTCGGTCATATCCTGAATTATTATTCCAACCATTATCACTATCATTATTTCCAGTGCTCCATAGGCCTTTGACATTACGGAAGCACTGCTGCAGGTTTTGATCTCATTAATAGATATCAAGCTGAAGAACACTTGTTTTTTAAAGTTTATTTCAAATGAGAGAAGGGACTCAGGTGCGTAGAAGTTATAACTCAGGGGTTCAAATAGTTAAATTTAGAATGCGTGGTCTTATGTTCAAAACTCTCGCTCCTTACTAAGATTTAAGTAACAATATGGTTTACTCAACCCATAAAATAAAGTTGTAACTCATAGCAAATATGCGAATCTACACAAATTCACTTGCACACACTTCTACCCATTTTAGATCTTAAAACAGTACTATTTAGTTAGGAATATAATTTTAATCATGACCAACCAAGAAACAATAAAGTGAATGCACTTGAAGTTGTTTAGTGACTAGAAAATAATACTACCATGGTGAATGACAGCTCGAGTGTGACAAGGCCATTAAATCTCCTCCATATTAGATCGGAAAGGACCGACAGGCTTTTAGGCTTTGTCGATGAAATAACTGTTTGGGATGGGTCCATAGCACCCAACTGAACCCCATTATTCGCAGTGTGTTAGGTTAAAGAAGTCATCCAGAAACACCTAACAAAGAAAACGGTTTTTCTCAGGAGGACGCACACAAAATACTACCTGAAATACAGGTTTGTTAGCCCATTATTGTAATTCACATTGGCAAAACAAGGCAGAAACAAATTCAAGGGAATACTAGATATTAAAATAATGATGGCAGTCATAGAAAATTGAAGACGGAAAGGAAAGAAAATAGGAAATGAGACTAGAGATTTGAATAAGCAATCTGTGGATAAACTTGAGGTACTGTGGTTGATTTTGAGACACCAACATAGGCTCCCAATAAAAACAAATCGATAGGAATACCAATGAACCCTAATACCAAATGAGTGATTTTTCAATACTTCGAATATATATTAGCTCTCCATTAATACAAACTACTATAATAGGCTTGGAAAAGTAGCGAAAGTATTGGGAAAGAAGTTTGCCACAAATTACATCAACAGAAAACAAAACGGGAGAAGTCATAATGAAAGTGACCGTAAAGACAGAAACAGGATTATTCGCTGACGTCAATAACTCGGAACGAAAGACATGAACGTTATACTAAGACATTGCCTATAATAAAATATGGTACGACCTTCGCATCCTTGAAATGGATTTCCAACCATATCATCTAGTTTTCTGCTTCCGATTTAAATAAATAGTCTTAAAAGACAGCTAGGAACCTTGCACTGATATTAAATTTCATTGAGATCACCAATGACACTCTGACGTTTTGTTTTTACTACAGGTAGAACAGTACGTTGAGGTAACGTATTCTATCCAACTCGACTGAACGAGATTTATGTCACTCAGGAACTATATTTCTACTCAGTCATTCCATCACAAGTTTAAGACATTTATGCCTCACAAATAGTGTGAGAATTACGATGAGAACAACAAGATCGCGAACAAAAACAGACTTGTTTAATATCATTTCATCTTGTTGGTGATAGAGCCATTTGACGAAACATCATTTTTCGCACAAAATAGCTGGAAAATTTAATGACGAGTATTGAGTCACAGCGGATATCCAATAGATAAAATGTGATTGAATGTCGTAGAACAATTTGATTAAGCATCACCCTATTCAGTTACCGCGCAGTTAATCACGATTACCTTACCAGTCCTTGGTATGCCTGTGTGGAACGGACATACACAGGATACTAATAAGCTGATGAAACCTGATTTAACTGTTGGCAGATATGCAGTGTCATAACCAGACGAGTAAATAGTGAAATCGAATTTCATGTAGTCCACAGATGTATGGATGAGGAAACAGGAAAAACGAAAGGGAACCCAGTCCAAGCAAACAATATTAGCAAACCCAAATCGAAAAGGAGGAAAATATAGAGGCAGTAAAGGGAAAGCTTATTTTTAGAACATGTAGGAAACTCCACGCAAAATGGTTATTTTTTCCTTTTGTTTTTTCTCGTAGTTGTCGTCTTTTCCCCTGCTTCCCTAATCGCTTGTTTTCCGGCTGGCGACTAAGGAAAATAAAACGAAAAATAACTTCACCACACCACCTTTAGTGACAACTGCTCCTCAGCTCACACTGCATCCGTATATTCCATCATTTATCATACACTATGTAAGAATTGGCATAACTAGGAGACCGTGTAGTACATGAAGGAAATGTTAGGAAACCTCCAGCTACCTATTATACTTTCGAGCTGAGAAGGGTTGGAAATGTGCTACTTAGAGTCTCAGTTTACATCTTGGGATTTGAAATATAAGATGCATATACATTAAATGACAGAAAAGATTTGTAGCCCAGGGTAATGATGATGTTGATTCGACATCCTCTGAACTTCGGTATTTTATCGTCGACATTCCTCTCCGAAGTTGATGCTGGGGATTTCACTAAACCTGGTGATGAAACGTTCACGCAGAAGCTAAGGGAACACCAAACCATTATGGACATACATGTGAGCACAAAAGTATGCACACATTAAAATTGGAAAATTACTTTAGTCATTATTCCACGAACCAAATAACTTCAGTTATAGAAAAATTGGCAGCTCCACCCTTGTCAACTTAGATATAACATGATATTCCATTTCCTCCTAGGCCAAACACTCTCGGGCGATTCTAAGGAAGTATGATGTTCTTTGGCAAGGAGTAATTTTGAACCAAAATAATCACTTAGAGGAAGCTATGGATATTTTGAGGAACTACGCAGCACGTTAGAAAAACTCTGGGGAAGTATGAAGAGTCACCGAAATTAATTTCATTGAGATAATACAAACTGATTACGGTAAATACATGTTTCTTTGAAATTACTAGCATCAAGCTTCACCAAAAGTTCAAAGACTTTCCCTTATTATTCCTTAAAATAGTTAGCTTCTCAGTCAATATTTTTATGGGGCTAAATAGATCACTCACTATAGAAAACATTGGGATAGGCGTGGAGTTTTGCAGTATATTCCCAACGTCTGGCTACACGTACTGACTGTTGATCCTAAAACCAGCCCCATTGGCCTAATCAAAGCAGCGACCCAAAGTTTAGCCTTGTGTACACTATATCTGGCCCTACATCAGATTCATGGCCCAACGTTGCTTATTTAGCCCGATGAAATTGTTGACTGGGTTGTAAGGCCGACAATCAGTACGTGTGACCAAACGTTCTGCCATTTGTTAAGCATCAAGACCAGACGTAGGGCTAAATATGTACCACATGGGGCGAAGTGCAGGGCCAAAAAACATAGGACCAGAGGTAGGTGAAATATTGTGAAACCCCAAGCCTGGCCCGACGTTTTCTATGGTGAGTGTCTCAACGTTCTATTTGGACTTGGGCTTAAGCCCAGCCAGCACTTACATTGGGAGCACCCTTGCACTTTCGGGTTTTAGACCGAAGCAACTTTGGGCACACTTACCAAATTTCGGGTGGACCCTAAAATTTACAATTATTTCCGGTGGCCGTTTCAACTTCATTGATTTGTAATACACAAACACTTGCAGCAGTGGAACGTGAACGACATATATGATAATATTACCAAATATGGCTTCTCAGAACTGTGAATATAGGTTGTTACAAAGCTTAAGGCGCATTGCCTACACTTTGTGAACTTCGGGAGCACTTTGGAACTTTTCACGGTTTTAGGAAAAAAAGTTCGGAAGTTTAAGGGGATATCGTGAGTCTCCTAATCTGCGCTCGAAGTAAAATTTTCGTGGTTATGCCCAAAACTTACAATGTGCGCCTGAAGCAAATACTGGCTGGGAGCTTGTTCACACTGATATATACTGAACCCATATCGTCGGGAAAGGGGAAAATAATTCTTACTATGGGTAAATAAGTGGGAAATAAGGAGGAAGCTCCATGGTAAAAATAAGGCGATATTAGTGGGGAAATGCAACCGATTTTCCCTTTGTATGCTTTTTCCCCTTTTTGAAAGTCGCAAAACAAATGTCTCACATTTTTTTCATCCATAACTTCCATATTCGGTAGACCAGTTGACTGACAAAGTGAGAAAGACTTATCCAACAAGTTCTTTTTCAGAGATTCCACTCGACTTCGTCTCCGTGCATTTTGACTTTCAAAGTCATATGAAGTGCGAATCAATTCGTCTTCGCTCACCGAATGAGGTATAGGTGAAACAACATATTTGTCACCCCAACTGCGGTAACCGAATCCACATCCTAAGGCTTCTGGGGCATCAAAAAACTCATCCTCATCTGAACTCATTTGCTCATTTGTCATATGGTATTCCAGAAACCGCGCTAAGTCTGACCCTAGGAAACCTTGCCTGAAGGTCGTCTAAAAAACAATTCATAAATTAAACACCGCATACATTAATTGTCTTTTAAATACCGGTACTGTCGATTTTCTCCCATTCAATGAAAATCTCCATCCACATGCCACAATTGGTTGGAGCTGCTTTTTGGGATAGGTTGACTTTTCTCAACTCGCAGGAACATCCATATTTCGGGCGTCTAGGCGTTTAGTGAATCTGTGGAAGCAAATAGCTGCCCAAATTTAAGGCTCTGTACACCGAAGAAATTCAACAGGGATGGTGACTTGCCCCTCAAAGTGCCTGGAATAAATACATTTTGCTTCTGCCACTGCCGTCTTATTTGCTGCCTCTGTTTGTCTGCACCTAATTGTCCCTAGCGTTAGCCACAAACCCATGTGACGTGCATGCTCTGAGAACAGAAAGCGGATTTTTCTACCCCTTTTGCATTTTCCTGTCCTGCCGTGTAATTCACATCAAAGGCTTTCTTATAAACCTTGACTTGAGGTAATTGAGTCAGTGTTTGATGTTAAATCGTTTTGAGGTTTAAGGTTGATTTTTGTGTTGTCACAACTTAGGTCCTTGAGTCCAAATTTTGACCGAATTCTTCAGTTAGAGCACGGTGTTATTATATAAAACGGAATGGCGAATAACACGGCTAGAGATAACCGTGCTTGTGGTTGTCCCAGCTGTAAATTTCCAGTCGATGAATTTATGCATTGTGATGCATATGGGTGTTGTTCCACATAGTTTGTACCGGGTTGACACCAACCGTGTACAAGCATTGCAGCAAATCAGATTCTTCCTGGTTATGTGATTTTTTGCTGCAAGCCGTTGTCATTCCTGATCTAGGAAGCTGTTGAATATGTTACTTGTCAAAAGGCGGTCACGTGGGAATGATGGCCATCATTTCAATGCGGCATCAGTTGATGACAGCGCGATTGTTGTTGTTAATGCATGCGATACAGGAGCTCATAATGCACTGTTGGATGCCAGCGGTCTAACCGGTGAGATTACACCGGTCCCGATGTGTACTCAACTGAAGAGAAATCAAAGGGTTACTGGTACACCAACTACATTGCTAAGGCTTCACCAGAAGACGAGACCTCTGCTAACAGCGTTGACTGTATGAAGGTGGTCGACGAATATGCACTGACGTCTTCAAGAAAAAATTCGAAGAAACCTTCAACGTTTATTACTGAATCTACTAAGCTTATGAAACCTACTGACAAGGTTTCAAAGGCTGTCAAGAGTCCCTCACCAACGCCCAGTGTTATCTGCAAAGTTGAGAAGCCACCGGACGGAGACTCTTCAATGCGTCATAACTATAACCTGAAGGTAGTCAAGTCGGCCATCAGACGTGCTCTACCTGAAACGTCTAAGGAAGTAAACATCTCCAAGTTGGTAAGGCTGGGCAAGAAAAAGTGAAAACTTGATGATAAGAGGATTTTAAAGGTTGTTTTAAGCAAAAAGAAAGTGGCTGTACTCTTGAGTAACTCATCCAAACGACGAAACTCGGATATCCGCTTTCGATTTGACTAGCATCTCGAGGACGAAGTAGGATGAAGAGAAGCCGTCCCCAAACTTGGAGCTCAACAAACTAATAGGGGAAAAGGATCCTAAAGTGGCAGGTTTTTGGCCTGTGAAGTCTTGGAAGAGAATATTTTAAAAGCCTGTATGGATGCGTCATGGAACTCCTTCAACACAGCGAACGTAATCTACACCGATGTTCTCAGTATTAGAGGCAAAACGACAGACCTCGAAGTTCTTATGTGTAAACTAGGTCCTGATGTTGCAGTCCTTACTGAGACCTAGGTAATAAAGGATTTTGATTTTACGCCACTCCACACAAGGTATTACTGCGTAAAAACAGACAGGTTTGTAGGTCTCGAATGTGGCGGGATAATACTCCATGTCATTGGTGACATACATTCACGATCAGCCACGTCCGAAGCACACGACTGAGGGACCAGTGACGTAGCTAGGTGCGAGCTGAAGTCAAAGCAAGGTTTTCCTACCACTGAGGTCATTAACCGTAGTACCTGTCACCTTGCAAATGACTTTGTGCCAACCTATATGCGTAACTGGAGAAGCAGCAGATTATTAATAGTTGGGGAGTCTGAATGCTCCACACATGAAATGGACTCAGCCAACAGCCTTAGCATCAGGCAGTTCTTTTGAAAATGACCTTCTTTTAACGGTACTAGAGTCTGCTTTGGTTCGAAACGTAACTTGTACAGCACGACACGATTGTGAGCACAAGCCGTTGTTATTAAATTTATTTTTGCCCCACAAATGTGAAGACATTTGGGATCTACGACTTTTTTCTTCATTAGCTAACAACGACCATGTAGTGCTAACCCTTGTTCTTCAGACCAGTAAGTTTGGTTATGACCCTGCTTCTCGGAGACGGCGCCCGGACGTCTGAAGAACACGGGGCTGAGCAGTCAACAGGGACTAATTGATTCAGAACGTATGAGATAGGTATAGGACTCTATTTGAAGAGGCTACGACGCCATACATCCCCTGGTTGACTTCACGAAGATCCTCGCATCACCCTTCGCGGTTTGATAAGGACACTTAGGAAATATTAGGGTGGAAGAAAGGTTTATGGGACTTGTTTATAGAGACTGAACTGAAAACATTTAAACCTAGGCACTGTAAAGTCCGTAATCTTTGCAAAATTTTGATTGCACATTCTCGAATGTCCTACGAGAGGCAGCTCTTTAGGGGTCGCCAAAAGTGTCCTTAAAGACCGTTCGCATTCATCAGAAGAAGGAATAAGAGCTAATGTGGAACTCCTCTTTTGGCAACCGACGAAAAGTCAGACAGTCTGGCGGGATCAAATATGTCCAAGGCCGAATGTCTACCGGATTACTTCAGCGAAGTCTATTCTGTGGATCATGATGATGCAGTGAGCGGCATTGTTGTCAGCACTGCTCCACCAGTGGATGCGGTGTCCATAACAAAGGACAGTTACAGATGCTCATCAACTGTAAACCTGGAAAATCCCCGGGTCCCCGTGAGTTACACCCTACACTGCTACCTTGGGTAGCGGATGCTATTGGTGAGCCAGTCATAGATCTTTTCAACACATTTTTATCCCAAACTCGTCTCCCTGGTGACTAGAAAGATATTATAATCAGCCCAGTTTTTGAGGCTGATGGCCCTCAGTTGGTCTATAACTACCGTCCTGTGAGTCTAACTAGCATAGTTATCAGGATTTTTGGAAAAATAATTCATGATAAGGTATTTCAGTATGTTGAATCAACTAATCTTTTGGCACCACAGCGCCAGGTTTTTGTACTGGACAGTTTTGTTTAACAAACCTCCTTATAGCAAGGGAGGAATGGGTTGCAGCCCGCAAATGCAAGCTGCCAATAGATGCCATGTTTATGGGCTCCGGTATGGGATTCGACAAAGTGTCGCGTGTAAAATTACTGGTAAACTTCTCCTCTTTTGGGCTTGGTGATTCGCCGCATGTCTGGAGGGAGGGGAAGAGTGAGGGTAAGTGGGATACTTTCCAGACGGAAACCTGTAGTGAGCGGAGTTCCTCAAGGAACAAACCTAGATCTATTACTTTTCTTGTCATATTTCAACGGACTGCCAAAAACGCTCATTCACTCGATGCTGTCACCCGCCGGGTATGCAAAGATTTTGAGAGCCATGGGCATCGGTGCAGACAGGTATGCGCTTGGGGCGAATTTGTATGAACTAGCGTGTTGGCCCAAACGTCGGCGCCTGGAAATCAACTCGAACCATAGTGCGATAATGTGCATTGATCACAGCACTTGTTTCCAGTATTCGGTTGATTGTGCACAACCTATCCAAGTCTTTAAACAGAAAGACTTGGGTGTCATCATCACCCATGGTTTTTTTCGCACACTGAAGTGCAGCTGCGGCGAACGGCTGCAGTGCACTGCGGTCCACCCACATAGCTTTCAAAACCTTTGGTCAGGAAGTGTTCAGAATACCTCATTCTATTCACTTTAGACCCCACCTGGAATGCTGCATTCAGGCGGGCAGCCAGTGCCTAAAAGAGGATGCTGACGTACTCGAGGGCGTTCAGAGGGTGGGTGCCGAACCTTTCGAACGAACAGATCAGCTAAACTTATCCCCACTGCCTTACCATAGAAAACTAGATGGTCTCATGCCGGTATGTTGTATCCTTAATAGTGATTTCGGTGGTGATGGGTCCCATCTTTTCGCCCATGCTAGGATTGATTACCTTGGAGGGCATCACAAGGAAATTAAAAGGCCGCCATCAAATCGACGTAGTGTGAACCTGCTTCTCTTCTGTCATGCGGTCACTGACCTGAACTCCCTGCCTCGGCAAGTAGTATCAGCACCATCTGGCAACGCGTTCGGGGCGAAACTAGATCTTCACGGAGATATCCTCTCCTAGGATCAACACAGGCCAACGGGCTTACTGCTCTTACAAGTGAAAACTGACTTTCATCGTTTTAAAGAACTGGTTGGGCTGAAGACATACGGGAAGGCATCCGGGCCATTTAACATGCTGTCGTGTTGGGCTGTGTTCCGTGTGTGCCATAGTTTAATGAAGTTATCTGGATGAGCCAGTATTTTGACGCAGTTAGCCGAATATACTTTTCCCAACTGGTTATCCCATTGTATTCATTTTTTCTCTCACCCCTAGGTACTCCAAAAATTCGGAGAACTAGTAGCTGGCATCGAAGTGCCTGGAGTCGGCGTAAGAGCAATTCATAAACGCAACATGAATTTAGAAGGAACATGATGAAAACAGGTGGTGGGAATAACTTCTTGGGCGCTTCATGCACATAGTTTGATCAATGCGTAATCATACTTCGATGATATATCTTTAATTATTAGGATTCCCTTTAGTTTCTCCACTGAATCAACTAACTGAAAGCACCATACTTCGGATAATATATTTTACACCAATTGTACTTAAGCTTGCTTCCACTTTGTGGTGCTTTAAAAGGGGTAGGTCTGCAGCTTTTTGGAAAAAACATGTGCCTTTTTTGTAAATCTACCAGACAAATGAACTACTATAAGTAGCATGGCAGACTTGGCCTGTATTTCAATTTTGAGTTTCCCTCCTTTTCGCCCTATGGCTTTCCGACGTGGCAGGAGGAAAAGGGAGGATAGATGGAGTTCAATGGTATTTCTGGAAATTCACTATAACGCTATTTCATCACCTTTTTGTCTACTATACGATACTGGGAGGGGCCAAAAAATGGCTAAGAAATAATCGAAAAAGCGTCAAGCAAGCCTTACCATGAATCATGTAAATTTTTAATGATATCCGATTTCATTCTGTTCCTAGTTGCGCTAAATTGTCATCATCTGCTGTAAACAATATGCCATTAGTTCTATCCGCGGTTTTCATGATTTTCAATATCATAACAACTTATTCTACGATATTCAAGAAACAAAAAGCAAGTAGATAAAGCTCGGTCTTATCCACAGTAGTTTAACGCATGGACAAAAATGACATGCTTTGTACCACATACTTACAATGCGTGAATATTCTTCATGCGTTGGTAGTTATGCCACAAATGTCCTTTATTATTTTGTAACAAGGAATGTGTGAAATACAACACATGCACACACAAGCCTACATTCATTGTCCTATGTATCAATGGGCCATGGTGTGAACTGTGTGAATGGTATGAATCCATGCAACAGGTTGGAATTTATCATTTCAAACGCACTCACATTAGTTTGAGTATAGTGGAAATCTAATATCAACCAATCATTCCGCTGCCAATATTCATGAAACTCATGTTAGGAAGGAGACAATAGGGCGTTGCTTTCACGATTACCTTCTCGATTACTCTTTCCAGAATATGAACTGCAGAACTAAGTGGGGGTATCGATCTTTAATCTGATGGGGGCTACCTACACTCTATTTTGTAGATAAACTTGACTGTGGTGTCTTTTGAGTCATAAGACAGTGTGCCACTAGTGAGTTACAGTCTAAGTAGAGTGGTCCTTGAGCCTGTAGGCCTTGGGTGCAATACATCCGGTCATGTAGATGTTCTTCATTCACAGTACTGAATCCCCCGTGCACGTCGTCACAAAAGACGTCCACGGAGTTCATTCACCTGAATATCAATGCTCCTACAGTTAAGTTCGTGTTCACCGAAGGTTGTTGCGTTAAATCTTGAACAGAATATCCGGTCGTGGATTTCGCTTCATCCTCAGTTGTCTCCAGCCTATCGGCTACATTCTGTCCCATACCCTAGGGCTTAGATACGACGATAAATCTTGTCCTTACAGTTCAGAGAAAAGCTGTCCCAGATATGGCACTACAGCTTTTGTAAGCAGCCCTTCAAAGCACATTCGGGACTGACGGATGGCAGTATGGACGTAGTATGGGCCTCTTTGTAAAGCTTCGCCGCCTCAGGTGTACGAAGCTGGGTGGCAAGGACCCAAGAGTTTCTCTACATCACAGCAAACTTCGGGGTTCGTGGTTCACTCATGAAAGACAAAGTTCTCCTCCCTCCCAAAGAGTTCATAGCTTCTCGGAGGAGCATCTTGCAACCTCATCTGTGGCTTCTGGTTTGGTGGCTCACTCATCTGAAAGGATTGACAAGATAACAGTCGTCATGCTTATTTTCCACACTTTTGGTAAAGGTGCAGTGCTGGCCAGGAATAAAATGGCTGTTGTGAACCGGAAGGTGGCCACAAAACAATTGCTTTTAAGGATGGTTGCAAGGTGTTGGATGAAACTTATGGTATATGTATGAGAGAATACTAGATCCAGAACCGAGAGAGCATGCTGATAATGGTATCCGGTTGTCACCCCAATGCACTGCGTTGGAGCCCAGGAAGTTGGTTCTTCAATTATTCTATGGTCAAAAGAATCACACAATTATTCTGTTGTTAAGGTGTCCCAGATATCTTATGGTATACTAGATCTATTTGTCAAGAGTAAGAGGCAAAACCTCGGCCATACATTCCGTTCGACAATATATCACGGCTACGTTAACACCTTCTTTGAGCCGCACTCGGCAACGCAGTATTTCACGCTTCCCGCTTTCGTGTGCAATCATGCACTTGGCTGTTGTGTCTCGGGTGTTGTCCACGTAAATGGCAACGCCAACACATTGACTTTGTGCCTCGTCCAAAAAGGCTCCAGCATCATTTGTTTTGTATCCCTACGAAATGGAAACTCACCACTTTTGGATCTTACTCCCCACTTGTTGATCACAATCTCAATTTTTCTGTCTCATTTTATATTGCAACTACCGAGAGACGGCCAACTACTCACGCACGCTCCGTTTCCGTGGAGTTTCAGACCACTCCTCAGAGTGAGGTCCCTTTCTTCTGGCGACTTGAAAATCACTTTGAAGGGCCAGAAAGTGTTTTTTGGTCGGGACTGTCTTTTCTTTGACCACCCTGTATGTCTTGAATAGGACTGCTCCCCGTACGTTTTTCGGTAACAGTTTGCATTCTAGCTTTGTATCTTAGCCTAGTCATGTTTGAGATGTCCATTCGGCTCTGAGTCCCTACTTTTTAATCCTCCGGAAAGTTACGAGCTTCTACTTTGTCTCTGCTGCGCGCAGTGGTGACGGTTTACTCTAGGATTGTGGCTTACTTCCAGTGTGCTGGCCACGCTTGGTTGTCAAACACTTCTCGGACACATATAGAGGGCTGATCAAGATCTAGTTCAGTGACCACGAGAGCTTCACAACCAAGTTTCATCCCCCTTGAGGCACCTGTGGTCAATGATTCAGCCGCTGTACTGAGTAGAACCTGCCGCTGGTATGGTTCCTAAGTCGAGGCTGAAAGTGTTCGGATCCCATCCCACTCATCAGCAGCTGTATTAGTCTCACGACTGGTAGTAAGCAGACTAGATCTGCTGGTTCCAGGGATGTGGGAACCCGGAGAACCCCTCTTCAACTTGTTGTTTTGCAGTGGTTCTTAAACCCCTATCACTATGCCCTGTCAGTAGCCCGCACACTGAACTTATGTGGGATATTTTAAAGGTTCTGCTTGGCAGCACTTGTGTCAGCGATGTTTGTGTCATCATTAAAATAATAACCAAAAAATTTCCCTTCGGATGTTAGCCTCTTCGCGGTGGCACTTCGAAGTCTTTCCGGTTCTTTAACCAGACCGCGAATATCTGAGCAGAAAGACAGACAGGATCAGATCATCGTGCCAACTTTTAGAATCACCACACGGATATCAGGGAATAGTGCGGAGTAGTTTGTCTACGGAGCAGGAGCGTTTCCGCGATACTTTCAACTAAGCACCCGGCGGAGGCTTGGGCCCCACTTGATAAAAGCGGGTGTCACATGGGCGCTATAGCGAAAAACAATACGAGACCCTTGTAAGATGTACCAAAAAGAACTACTTTCGCTGAGAAAAGTATTCAAGCTATTTGAAGAATATATGTAAGATTTTCAACTAAAAACAGTCCATTTTACTTCTGTTAAAGCTAAAACAATCGGTTTTGGTATGCAAACGGAGAAATGCTAAAAAGTTAAACGAACGTAAGAAAGTCAAACCCTTTTCAGTGTGCGCGCCGGACGGCTTGTCTCTATCGGCCTTGTTTCTGATACGCATGCCTGTCTTATGATAAGAGAAAGGAGTAAATCAACCAATAGGGAAGCTCTTTCTTCATGAGAATAGCATGTAGAGGCGACAGCATCATCCATTTTCTGAGGGACTTCTTATCTGTTAGATTCATCGATGAGATTGCACAAGACAAGGGAGTGTTTTAATTTCTTTGCAGCGGCAGTACAAGGAGCAAGATATTGGCTTGCCTGTAGCGTATCACCCTCCAGGAGATGGGGTAGAAGTCCACTCTCTACATGTATTGGTGACACTGTCCAGTTGTGTGAGACTCTGACTAGCAGTTAATTTAAAACGATAGCCTGGTAGCTAAAGAGGTAAATATCGCATCCAATTACCGGTTATCAACAACGCTCAGTTATATTGTCACTTTGCAGCACATGACGACATACAACTATTGCATTTTGCAGCCTGCTGCATCGTTTTCAGATCCATGTAAGCTCTTTCAGCCGTCGTTTAATCATAGAAAGAAGTACTCATGCTATGAGTTATTCTAGTCAACACCATAACTGAACTAGATCATCGGGTAGCAAATACACTAGTTATCAACCCAGCAATATCTCAGGAGGACCGTACCAATTATTTGCCTCAGGATGAAGCTGCACGGGCCCCTTCAAACCCTTGAATAACCGACTGCTTGGAGTTTCTGCTTCGCAGACTATCCACACAAGGAGTAAACGCTGTCGCCCGCTAACTGATTAGGTTATGAACAGTATATTACCACGTGGACTGGCAGTGTCACTAATAACTTTACTATTCATCAGGTTCAGCAGTCATTCAGCATGTCCCTAAGCAAGCACCCAGTGACAACCCTTTAAGCTTGGATTGGTTCGGAAGTGACCTGTTTCAGGTCATTATTGGCAATTTTGGAGGCACTTTCAACAGACAAAGCAAAATACAGGGCAGAGTCTGAGCTAGAATGCTTTACCAGGGTTATTAGGCGGCAGCCACTTTGAGATTTAGCAGAAGCAACGCGTGTCTTAGTGGTAAACAGATCAGAATCTAAGAGTACCAATTTGCAGGAAGCATTCACAACTCGTTAGTATGACTAGAAATCTAATTAAAGTTCCAAAAGTGATTGATGAAAGCCATCGTGGTTTGACTGAGAGTCATAATCCGACGTCAACTTCAAAGCTTGGTTTTCACGTTACTTCATCTTTTGTTTAGCAGTATGGACGAAGATCAGTTTTGGGCTCCTATACGCGATGCTGGAACAGCAAGACGTACAAAAAAGAAGGTACCTTCCTTCCATGTTATTGGACCTGCAGACCAATGAATCAAAAGATGTTACGAAGGATATGGTTCTCCTTGTTGATACTAAAGAACCCTAGGAGGGATTAGCGTAACAGTGGTTCATACACAGTAAAGACGGAAAACGGTCGTAGTCCAACCACATAGGATAGATAGATATCACCTACCATAGCGATGAACCGTGTAAGAGGCAGCAGCTTTCACGGTATTTGTGGGATACAATTACTTCTGGTACCAGCCGGTAATGATTTTGGCAGAAAACACCAGTCGTGATTTGAAGACCACACGTCATTAGCTTTCGGCAGTAGCATGAACTTTCAAGGCACTCAGCCAGCTGCACTTCAGCCATTTCATGTACAACTGTGAATAGGTTGGACTGTGGTGTTTGCGGGGGGGGGTTTAATAGACCCTGCAATCACAAAGTCCTAAGCCTTCTGAGTATTTTTGCCTGGTGACCAAATTTTTAGCTCCTGACGGGGTCGACTTAGCTTAAGCAGGATGGCTTTAGAGCCGCAATACAACTTTACCATCGTGATTTAAGCACAGACAGCATAACAGAAGATTTCTAGAATTCATACGGGGTGAAGCGCTTGAGGAAAGTGTTGCTTTTTTCTTACGAATATGCTACATTCAGAGTCACTGGGCGTTTTGATCTCTTAGAGTTAGTTTTTTCTAGATTTTGCTGCCACTTTCACCATCGAGAATCCGAAACCAGTTACTGTACCTTAGATTTCATCGACGGTGTTGGTAGGAAGGTGATTTTATCCTGGAACCCTTCAAGAAGTCAGAAAACAGTAGTGGCGGACTTGCTGAGTGATTGTTATAACAATTTATCATACCATGCGTGAAGTGGTATTATCAGTAGGTCGGTCCTTTTTGGTTAAAATATTGCCTGGGGTTGTCTCATCAAGCTTACGCCTAAAAAAGAACAATAAAGGAATGAATTATTTCGCAGATACTACCTTTGGTTTCATTTTTATCATTTTAAGTAATGCTGCAACTCAGATTGCTTGCAAATTTCCACTCGATCATAGAGTGGAAATCCCTGAGCCAATAGTTGGGTCCTCAACGCTGTGTGGTCTCATGAAAGGAAAAAGGATCATGTTACGAAACACTACACAGCCATTCTGCGCCTTCACTGCTTATCAGTAGAATACAAAAACAGGTACAGTTAAAAATAATCATGTGAGTGAATCAGAGCAGCGTATGCAGCAACGCCAAAACTGATAACGATAGAATGGCAGGGATTCCAGCAGAAAGAAGTTTGGGATATATACTGCAATAATTGCTGGTTTTACCACTTTCAGCTACATTTCCTCAATAAACGTGATATTGTATTCTACTGAACCTCAGTAATGGTCATAAAGGCAAACCGTCCGCCTCAAAATAAGCTCTTTTAGCCCTCCCCAAACGTCTTACATCCTCCCTTCCTTTAGGACCACAGTAAAAATCTTACTACTTTCTCAGATCAGCCCTACATATGCTTCCTCAAGCTCATGCCGGTTCTCAAAGCTACTATCTGTAAGTATCCGCATTACAGCTGAAGCTCAGACACTGGAAGTGCCCTATCTACAGCTTAAAAGGTATATCATAAGTACCGCATTGAACTACGTAGCTATTTATTTGCCGTGTCCCCTTTAAACGGCTTGGTGTTTGACATCGTTTCATTAGATTCTTAGATAACGCACCTCACTTCCCAAGCCTCGATGTTTCCACGGGCCATACCAGTCCACGCTCATCATTGGAGCAGACTTTTTATTTCCATCCCAACTCTGCAAACTAAGGTTTCCTAGCGTCTGAAGACGCAGAATATCAGAAGGCGATTTAGACCAAGGCACAGGCTCTCGTACTGATAAGATCGAAAGTCGAACAGATCTTCTAGCCTTGGGAGGACATTTCATGAAGCGAGGGGAATAAACATGTATTCTTTCCATCCATTTTTAACTTTTTGGTTACCTAAAAATTAGGTTGGGATTAAATCAAGACTGTCAGTATCGTTTGAGTTTATGTTTCAGGTTTGCGAAAAGATTCATGCCTTTAAAAATGGCGTGCATTCATGTGCTTTGAGTCATGAAAAATCATCGCTGTTATTAGTAACAGCCAGCATCCACACTGATTCCAGGGGTAACTGCCCTGAAGAAAATTGCTGAAGACCCAAAGCGGCAGGTAACAGCCCTGCATATGATCACCAGCACAGAGATGTACATTTCCTTCGCCAGGGGACAGACCGCTGATGTGGAGGCTGATAGAGGTGAGAAAAAGTTGGAATAACAAAAACTAAAGCGCACGCATTTTCTCACTGTCAGAAACACAAGCCGTTGGGCTACTAAAAAGAGGCGAAGACCGCCAAAATGTGAGTAAATGGTTTAGAATTTTCTTGCTTGGTTGACAGTGGTGCACCAGTTTCGTTGATAGAACAGGAACGATGCCGAAGCATAAAGTCATGAGCAGTGCACATTCAGAATGTGGAACGGATTGAAATAGAAGCGACAAGCATGTGAAATAGTTTTCCCGACATGGCAGGTCACGGAGTCAGCTACTTGGTTGTTCTGACAAACCTCGTGAACCAAACATTACTAGGGGTGTTGTTGAGAGAATCGGGTGCATCCATTGACACAGTAATGCTTAAAAATCACAAAACGTGCCGACTGAAGCGCTTCACAAAGAGACACCAGGCTTCAAAAAGCTGAATACTAGGTTTAGGAGCTGAGGAACCACATACAAACCATGGCAGGATGGCACATGGTATACCACTAAAAGTTCGTGGACAACCGATATTATTGGTCGTTGAGTCTGTCTTCTTTTACAGATGCAACCCGAAAGACAGTTCTGACAGACGTCTGAAAACGGTTTGAGTGGTGAACTCGACGGCCCAAACAATTCATATGTGCTCTTAGAGGATGAATTGAACGAGAAATAGGAGTTCCGTGTGGATTTAGGGGACGTAAACGATAGGGGATCCTGATTGCTGACAAAACACTTCACTGCCATCGGAAAGCTGCATTGTTCGTGGCACTGAACTTACCGTCAAGCTACTGGAATTGGGTATTGAGGGGTGACGGAAGGAAAATAGCTTTGTCAGTTGGTTGGAAGCAGTCAGCAGCAAGCCCTGCTTGACTTCGACTTCGCACTTCTTAGCACTTGTCATCATGGCGTCTCTAAAAGGTTAGAGGAACTGGCGTACCCTCTAAAATTTAAACCCAACGACAGCTTTTATCTTGAGGCAAAAAGAATACCGAATGCCATGTGGTTGCTGTGTGGCACATCTACACTGGGGGTGATGGAAAAACTTTGTAGTTGACTCAATACATATACATGAAAATGTACATAAAGTCCGAATAGGTCAAAAAGAATAGGGACTTCTCTCTTCAAATTTGATAGCGTAGTAATTTCTTTTTCCATACCTGCCAGCACTTCTTTTTTCTTTTCCCATCCGTAAAAACAGCTCCATGTCGACATTTTAGGCTCCATTTCTGTCTGAACATAACTACTTTGTGGAAATAATACCTGTTCATTGACGTCAATAATTACTGGACTGCTCACACTCTCACGAATTCTGGACCATCCCCACGTTTAACTGACCTATTGGTCAATATTTTTTGTTTGCGACGGACCGATTAAACTTTTCCGACAGTATTAGTAGCAGAGGCATTCTGAACAGATGATTGGACCAGTGACCAGTTCACCCATTGGCTCGGAACGCGACTTACCTGCAGTAGCTCCACACTACATATTTTCTGGTGCTCTATATCAAGTAATCCTTTCATATTAAAGCTAATATACAACAATTACACCTCTTGAATGATGCTGCTTATGCTAATGCAAAAGGTACCTGAAGTCTATGTACAAATACTTCCGTTTGGACTATTGATCATTTCAACGTGAAGATCAATCCAATACAACAAATATTCTTGGTGGAATTGTTTTCTGTTACCTTTAGACGTAGCATTGTGACCTGGAAATGCTCTGATATAAACATGCACGTTGGTTATATAACTGTGGATATTTAATTGATACTACAGGTTGTATAAATGGGTCCTTTGTGGTTAGCAAAGCTAAAAACTGAAGATCATTCTAAGGAATAAACTGTTACATTACTAATTAGCAAACTATGCGGATGGAGTAACAACGTTGGTTGGTTATAACACAAACTTTGAACACCGCTAGCTTTTGATATTGATAGTGGAATCTGTCTGTATGATGTGAAATGAAAATCCATGCCTGTCTCATGAGTTGCAGCAAATTTTAATGAGGTTATGCACACTATGACTAGATATGTGAATTATTTAATACGTAATACCAGTTTGTCAGCTTTCAAGAAGCATGAATTTGACGGTGCTAGTAAACTGGCATCCGTCATGCTAAACCCATTATACGAGGATTATAGTTATTATTATCCAAACTTTAACGCTGATTAGTAATACTTCCTTGTTCGTTTCATAACTAGCAGGATCTTCGGTTGTTTTTAGTAGAGTTTGTTGACATTCCGACCGTGCCGCTCAGGACTCGTAAAGTGTTGTAGATATTTTGAGGTGCACCAACGTGACGAAGCCCAAAAACTGGCTCCCTTCACGTTAAACATTTTTAACGTTAGGATAAAACATTAATTAATTTATTTATTTGCTGATTTTGTTTTCACCAAAGAGATTGAGGAGTGTGAAGGTGTACTGATGACTGCGGTGCATAGTCCACCCTAATAAATACTTGGGAGGTTTGGGAGCCGTTGTGCGACCCTTTGGGAGGCTTGAAATATGTGGTAACAAAGTGAAGTTGTAGACTGCCGCATCGGGTGTTAAAATCTATCGGTCGAAAAGTGGAAGATGGTAGGACAGGACTACTACCTAGAGAGATCTTGACCATCGAAAGTCAACAGCCCTAGTAGAGGAAACTTTGGGTTTAAGAGTACTGTCTTCATGGCATTGACGCTAAGTTCTTTTTTCATAATGCCCATATGGTAGTCGCAGAAGGCTTCACTGTCTACCTGGCAATAGCATTAGAGACAGATGCCTTCTACTTGAGGGTCTTATTTTGCAGACTGTGGGCTGGTTTGTTTGGGAAGGGTAACGGGGCTGCTGGCAAGATCAGCTAACCCTTTGAGATTTCTGTCTCCGCAAGCTTCTGCAAGGCAGTTTAGGGCGTCATTTGAAAAGCAGTGCAAGGAATTACATGGGTAAAGAATAGGAAGAAAGGAGTGCAAAGTGCCTATAGAAAAAACCTCCACCGGTGAAGGATAGGTCTTGTAGCGGATAAGAAGGTTGGGTGATGCATAGATGAGTGAGAAATCCCTCAGTTGCTACCGGGGTATATTGGTGGTAAGCCGTCCCGGGTCACATATCAATCAAGCAGTTTTTTGAAGGAATCAGCTTATGTGGTCGTGGTTTCGTCTCCCGTTCCATGAGGTGCACACTTTGAGAAGAGATTCTATCTGGCCCCCATCTCTGTGCTCTGGGCCGGTGTGTGAGTGAGGTCCCCATAAAACTATCGGCTTTCGGCTGATAATGTTATCCTTTTGGGGCGGCCTGTCTGGTGAAGGATCTTGTGGGTTGTTGTTAGGTTTCCTCTTTTCCTTCGACAGCTTGAAGTGGACAAGTTGAGTTGCATCAGACATCAGGTATATGTTTGACGGGCTAGTTCGACTGCTGACGTTGTCGCCCACCACTGCACCTCTAGAATGAACGTGGTTTTTTCTAACAGGGCGTCCCTTATTTTGGTCTGAGCTTGGCTATAAATACCATTTGAAATAGTTTACTGTTAGGGACTACCTGCTGTTTTCTCAGACAATGGGATGATGTGGTTTGCCCTTGCCGCCATTACCTTACAGTTTGCGCTGGCATCCAGTGTATTGGAGAACTTAAGTTATAGGCGCCTGTTCGAAATACGCTGCTGATCGAAAACTTACTGATTGTGAAGCGAGTTTTCATCGGGTTGAAGCTCAAACCATTTGCGGACGGCAAGGACTCTAACTGAAACATACCGTCCTGAAGCGTCTTGGGATCTTCTTCCCCGCTTATTTTCCTCCGTATTTTGATATCGCCGGCAAGCGCCAGATAGAGGAGAAGATTTGAAAAGGGGGTTTGTGAACGGTAAAGATAAGAGTGGCCCGTAGATCGCTTCTGGAGAAACTCCTCTTCATGAACTCTTCCAACCTCACCTAACTGTGTTTGCCTTAGGATACAATTCTCCATCCCCCGGGCATGATGTAACCCTTGCTATGAATGGTTCCGTGATACCCACTTTTCCGGGCTTAGTGGGCATGGTATTATGCAGGAGGCTGGCAAAGATTTGACGAAGTCGTGTAAGACGACTTGGACTGGCTACTCGTTATCCTTTCTCTTGGTCTAGTCAAGAGAAGCGGTTAACAAGTTGATGGCACGTGTCCGTCCAGTTCTGAAGCCGTGTTGAGTCGTGCGAACGATGCTGTTTACGTTTAGATAGCCTCGAAGAGTATCTGCTTCCAGGCTCTCCATTACTTTGGATAGTATGGTGAGTAACACTATCGATCTGCAATTGCACGAGTTTTTCCTATCTCCTCTCCAGAAGGTTGGAGAGAGGATAGCACGTTTTCATCCTCTAGAGAGTCGGCGTACTTTCGATGAGTGTGCAGGGAGATTGCATATGAATATGTCAGGCATAATTCCATGGGCTGCCGGTGGTATGTCGTTACAGAGTGAAGAATTCTCCATTCTGACAATGGTAGGCTTGGCAAACACTTGGTTTGACGTAATCTTTACGTCCACCAACATTTTATCTCAATCCCGGAACTTCTGTGCATTACTAGACGTTGGTGGCGGATGCAGTACTCTGTCCGGCTGCTCTTCAAAGAGGCCGATCAGCACCTTCGCCACCTCGCTGCAACTAACAGCCCCTCTGTTTTGTCCCATGACGGGTCTAGAACCCTCATACTGTGCCTACGTTTTACACTTAATTTGCCTTTGGGTAGCCAGAGAAATTTAAAAGAGCTTGGGCGGTTGTCATCTACCTTGGTTCGGAGGCTCTTTTGATGACACTGTGGATAGTGCCTTCTGTACGCATCCAAAGTTTGGCATAGCTAGAGACTGACATTCTAGTGGCAGCGGAGCATTCAAGAATCTATTATTTATGAGCTGGCGGTCTGCCCACTAATGAAAGTGGAGCGTTTCTGGTTCAGATATTGGTAGCTTCCACTTGGTTATCAAAGAAATTCTCACCACTGCCTGATCGCCTTCGTCTTAGGGAAATGAACACAGATGCCATCCAACAAAATATCGTCGTATGTTAGGACCTGGTCAAGTCGTGATGCTTATCCACCTAGTCCTCATGGAGTCCTCCCCAACTTTGCACTTTTGATCGCTTACACGCTTAACTTCTCTGGACCGCTGTGGAAGATCTCGATCCATCTTTGGCCAGATATATTGGTCGAATACCAGGATGTGAAATGCCAAGCATCTTAGAGAAGACTGATCGTCTGATTGATAAAGGTACAAACGAATGGGATTTGCTCTTGGATGCATCACAGGTGATTGATGCAGAGTCATCAAGAGCCACTTCTTCAAGACGTTATGGGGTGTTCACATTGCCTTTCAAGTGTTTTAAGTCCTCATCCGTCACCTTGAACTCTGCCATTTTTGCTAGGTCAAAATGGTGACGTTCAGTGACGTTTACGTGCATAAGAGGCAAAGTGTAAGGTGCCTCATTTTTGTCATCCTTGACATACCTTATATCTGAAGTGAATTGTGAAATAAGCTCGAAATGTCGAATTTCTCGCCGCGAGTAATTGTCATGCTTCGCGTCGACTGCTTTTGTGAGTTGCTTACGGTTGGTAAATACTGTAAATGCGTACTCTTCTAGCATATATCTGAAATGCATGGCAGCTAAGTAAATCGCCCGTAACTCAGCCGAATGCACTGTACCGCGATTGAGAAGCATTGAGTCAATTCGAGAAGAAAGATAAAGGTTCCCACTGACAGTGAACAAACTGCTGTAGTAGTGCACCTACCTTAACATTTGAAGCGTCTGTCAAGATTGCTAGTGGTGCTTCTGAATCGCGGCGACAGAGAAGGGTTTCAGAACTTAGATCCGGCTTCAGTTTGCCAAAGGCATCATGGCGGCTTGGGTCGTGTGAAGCACTTCGGCTCATCATTGCAATAAATCTGTCAGCGGTTCACCTACTTCAGTGCATTTAGGCATGAAACGTCGATAAAAGTTAATTAACCCCAGAAATCTTCGCAGCTTTCGAAAGGAGTCCGGAACAGGACATTCTCGAATCGCACCTACGTTTGCGGAACCGCTTTAACACCATTGGCATTGACGATGTGACCCAAAAACTGCAGGGATTCTTCGCCAAATTCTCACTTCTGCGGATTGATTGTAATGCCACATCCCCGCAGTCGTTCGAAAAGCGTCCTCAGATGTTGCAGATGTTCTGTTTCAGATGCGCTAGATACTATTAAGTCATCTATGCCATGAAGTTCCTGATCTATAAGCCTTTGAACCGTTTGAGCGGTATTCGTCAAACCAGACGGCATACGAGTAAATTCGAATAGTCCAAAGGGTAGTGATGGCCGTTCTAGGAACATCATTGGGTTTCACGGGAATGTAGTCAATCTTGGAAAAAATATTTACTTTGCCACAGAGTTCATAAAATCATGTATGTGGGGAATTGGATACTTATCAGGGACCGTATGCTTATTCAACGCTCGATAATCATTGCAAAGCCACATTTCCCCCGACGCTTTTTAAGGTATTATATGCAGGGGTCATGACAACGGGTTCATGCAAGGGCGTATAACTTCTAACTTTGGAAGTTTATCAGAGTCCTGCTTTGCTGTCTGCAGCTTTTTAGGATCTAACCGTCATGATTTTGCCGAGACAGGAGGGCCTTTTGTAAGAATATGGTGCGTCACCACGTGTTTTGGTGGGGATTTCGTGTAATCCATTTGTGTGAGCTCGGGAAATTTTCGCGGAAGGACATCGTACTTGGAACTGCTATTTATTGGAGCCACCACCAGGCTTATTGTTTCTTTCTCTGTGACGATACCCGCGATAGAAAATTCACTAATATGGCTAACTAGATTATGGCAACCAGCGCCGACCAATAGTTCGTAGTGTCGTGACAAATCCATGACGATGATAGACGAAGATGTCAGCGATGACGAATTCCCACTGGAATGGTGTATGAAAACCAGTGTTTGGGGTCACAGTTCTGGTTGTGTTTGTGATAATAGCAGATCTGTCTGCCGCTTGTAGTACCAAGGTCGGGTTGGGATGGTGTTTTCGGGAGGTGTGTGTGGGACGACGCTCACTTCTGCTCCAGCGTCAACCAGAAGCTGCGCTCCGGTCTTCCCATCCATCACACGAAACAAACGACTGCGTTTTTGTACGCCGGCGACAGCAGTCATCACTGGTCGCTGGATTTTCCGTTTCCCAACGAAAAGGTTTCAAAATAGCATGGTAACAAACAACGACGTGCTTTATTACCAAACTTCCTGTGATACCTGCACGAGCTACTTTTAGACACAGCTCTACTTGTGATTTTATTACGACTGCGGGATCTGCTTCTATGGAACTTCGATAACCGTTGATGTAACTGCAAAGCTGTCAGTTGTCCTGTAAATATCTCAGTCTTCCTCTTTAGAGCAGCTGCTCGGTCATTTTGCCTTGGCTCAGCAATACTTTCAACCTGTTTAGGTCAGCGATGTCAGCCAACCTGTCAATGTCAGTGTCCGCATCTCCGACATCTAATATCTGCAGAATACATGAAGGAAGTCTTCGTGGCCAAAGCTAGTAGAATAGACGGTTGTTTACGTTCCTACCTTTCAGCAGACTTCGCATATGTCACTTAAGTTGTGAAGATGTTCTGTCACCAAGGTATACGCTACTTAGCAGTTGATCGACAGCTTTCTGGTCCGATAACGGAGTAGCTTTCAGCACGTCTTGCTCCAAAACATCATAAGGTGTGTCTGAGTGGGGCTTTATTAGCATCTCGCTTACTTGTTCAGCCACTTATTCCGGTGAAACAGAAGTTGTGTGTCCGAACTTTGTGTTTTGTGAAGTTATATGATTGTCCATGAAGAAATGTCCTAGACGGCAAACCACAATTGCGGGTCATCAAACTTAAAAGAAGACAAAGGAAAATTAATGGCACCCACAGACCCTACATTCGAGAAGTCCTGATTATGAAAGTTTAAAGACATCAGTACTGGTACAGAGAAAATACGATGTTAAGAACTTAAAATACCAAGAGTAGAAAAATACAATAAACAAGTATGTTGATGCCTACCACAAAGCAGCTGAGATATTCTGAGTAAATATATCCATATTGTGTACAGTCATTAGTGACCGTGGTTGCAGCACTCAATTGAAAAGGACAATAACATCCATCAGTAAAACTTATGAAAATTTAATCACTTTGGGCTCACCAGTTTGTTGAGCTCTGAAATCTGACTCCAAATTTATATACGCCTCCCGATACATTATCACCTGTTTATTATTCCCGACCCTGCTGATCTACCTGCGTCAGACAGTGAAATATCATGAATTAACATGGCGTATATGTAGCAGGATATTGGTCAACGAGCAGACAAGAGTTTGAAATCAGTACAACTAAGCAAAACGTTCAGTTATGAGTTGTTAAATATATCAACAAAATAGTATGAAATAAATACTACACATTATCCTGAATATGTAATACGACTGATTTCAGATATCCGATCTGAACGGAAGTGTCACGGAAACAGAAATGTTACAGTGGGCTGAACTGATCGACAGTAACCGAAGAATGGCAGGAGCCCACTTATTTACACAACGCACCGGTTCTGGTTTATATCTTGAAAATTTATGTTGTCATCCTGCTTCTAAGCTTTTAGCCCTTAAGTAATGACTATAAGATTATTATGGGTTGGTTGGATGTGAGCCGCATGGTTCACTGTTACGAAGCATCGCTATCCGGATTCTACACAGAAGCTACTATGACACTGTCTGAAGTGAGTGCTTTTCTTACTCCTCTGGAACTGCAGGCCAGACTTTACGAGCAGTTCAGCAGGAGGATTCATTACGAGGTTTATGGCAAATTAGGAAGTGAACATGACCCTATCAATTCGTTTCTCCTTCCCAGTAAACTTGAGGTTCCGTCACATTGTCTGTAAGTATCCGAATGTACAAACATACTAGAAACTTTCATCTGGGTATTAATTTTATGTCATTCATATTACAGGTTATTGTCTATGAAAGATCAGTTCAAGCAACATCTGTCTAAAATTTAGTAAGAAAAAAAGCTCGTATGTAGACTGGTAAGTCCTGGTTGCTGGTCAAGATTCTTAAATCTACTACTGTTAAACCGGAGGTTGTAATTTCCTAAAGGTTGTATTTGCTAAAATGAGTTCTAGCACAATATCTATCTAAATTTAGGAGTTCTCAATAAAATCCTTGAATGTAACTTACGACTCACAGAGTCAGATTTGTTGTTTGAGGATAGGAGGCTGGGAACCTATATTAATCCTTTTCCAGTAGATTTCTGTGCTTGTCCAACCCCTTTTAGAACGAGTCAATTGATGATGCGGACACCACTTCTTCTGAGAGTCGGTTCCAGGCGTTGATTACTCGATGCGAGAACCAGTACTGTGCAGAGACTATGTTCTTTCTTTGCTTTTGTAGTCTCCTACTATGTCCTCTGAGGTGTTCCGACCTGGTGGGAAGGAAAAGAGTAGACAGATGAGGTCCAAAGTCATTTCTTAGAATCCTGTATAGCATGATTAGGTCTCCCCTTTGTCTGCAGTGGGACAAAGTGAAGAGGTTCAGCTCCTTAAGTCGGTCTTCATAGGTAAGGCCGGTCATCGCAGGGATCATAAAAGTGGCTACCCTATGAACTCGTTCTAGAAGATCTGCGTCACCTTTCAGACAAGGATTGGCCACCTGTGCACAGTTTTCTAATTTAGACCTAACTAAGGATGTGTATAAGATGGTGAACATGTCACCATTTATTTTCTTAAACGTTCTGCGTAATGCCCAGGGAGTCCTAAAACTTCGAGCTGCTACCAGTTGACAGTGAGCCGTGGTTTTCAAGTCATAACTAACCGTGACTCCTAGGTCATTGTGGGTCAGTACTGACAGTAAAGGATTCCCATCAATATCGTAGGTGTTGTTGTGTGTGTGCCCTAAGTGCATGCCCACACATTTACCTGCAATGATAGGCGAAACAGCAATAGACAGTAGGTTCTGAAAACCACACCATCATAAGCATGATGAATTATAACTAACCCTGCCTTTCAACATATTATATTAGTTTATTTGATACAGCAAAATCTGATTCAGTATTATTTTATAGGTCAATTTTCCAACACAATTCACTGATTATTATAATATAAAAGTATTCTTATGGCTTTCAAACTTCTTTTCTTATTGTCAGACAGCCCCTGATACTTTTTTTCAGTTGTAGTAGAATTTTCCAAATGTTCACAGTAAGTGTTGTCGTTGATTCTATGACTAAAACTTTATTAAATAATCTCTATCTCTAATTAACTGAATTAGATTTTAAAGCTGTCGCCCATTCAGAACCTGTAGAGTAATTATAAGTCAGTGCATGCATAGGCGTTGTCGAACCTTTCTCTAGATGGCATCTTGGTGCAGTCAAACACTCCATATTTCACTGAATTCTCGTACTGCGATGATCCATTTGACCCCACTTAGCTATCCTGACCTAGTTTACTTAACAGTACAATTGCTATATTGTTTCAAATAGGTTAACTTATTTCGCCTAAAATGTGCTTGACATATAATTTGCTGAATAGTACTGCTTTACTGTATCCTGTATCAACTGAATTAATGTTTTATTGGGTTACTGCAAAAGGGTGCCAAAGTTCTACTCTTACACTTATCATGCACTGAAATAATCAAGTTCATTAAGTGTACTAAATAAAAGTCATGAAATAAAAGTATGTTGTGAATAGGATGATTTAGAGAAGTGGCATTATCTTTTTTCTTTGATAACATTTTAGCCTTAACTGTAAGAGATAATCGAACTTCCTTCTAATTGATAGCACAGAATTTCTCAGTTCTTGAGACCATTTTTATGATTTTTTGCTTTTATTCTTGAACAAAATTCACTTAATGCATGGGACATTTCTGTTTCGTTGGTCAAGATCATATAAAATGATCCGAAATAGAACTACTGGGGGTGTATTCACCACTTCGTCTTATTAATTGTTTATATAACGCAGAATCAATTTACGTATTCTTATAGTACACCTTTTCTTCTGTCTTCCTCTTTGTCATCTACTTTCAAACTCATTTGTTCCAAGTAGCATTGATCTTTGACCCTTTCTGAAACAATATATGAATCTTTTTAAATTTGATTTGTTCTACTATCAATGGAAGAATTGTGTTTTCAATCAGATCCGTTTAAATATAAATGATTAAATCAGTGTAATGAACGACAGTATTAATAGTATCCCTAATAATACTTTGTTTTATATCTGAGTGTTGCTGAAAGATTTAAGGAGTTCTTTCAAAGCAATAAGTGAATCTCATTCTTGTAGATTAGACAACTTATTGTCATGCTAAAAATCGTATAAGATGTTGAGTTGGTCAACGCCAGTAAAATTTAAGACTTCAGTCGATGAACGTTAATGTTACTACTTCAGATGATTGAGTCAAATCGTATCTGCTTAAGTTGATTTTCTTAATTTCTATCAGAATTCAACATCATCTACAATATTTTTATTTTGATGTTAGTCAGTATAATTAAGGAACTAAAAAGAAATTCATATATCAGGCTTTTATTCGAAATATACACAGATTCAAATGGATATGTTCATTTCTAGGGTTTCAGCCTAATTTAATTTAACCTTCATTTATAGAATGGAACAGACACTTGCAATTAATATATTGTGAAATTGTATTGACTTTCGCTTAAAAAGTAGGATATTTCCTTCTCTATATTCAAATAAGTTCGTTGGTTGAATCATAAATTTCATGTAAAGATGACAACTACTACTCATTACTTTTTTGGAGATGTAATCGGATTTTTGATGCTTTCTAAGTACCCATTCGAACAATAATTAATTTATCATACTAACATTTGAAAGTGGAAATGACTTGTTTTGTTCATCATAAATCTTGATTTTATTTACTTTGATGACGATACTAAAGGAAGAGGAGAAATTTACATAGCTTTTTTATGGAATTTATTTTCAAGTTGTTATTCAGCGTAGACTGACATCAGTTGGAGGAACAATGGAAACCTGGGAGCACTAGACAGCTACTTCATCCTAGTATGGGACTCCTCAGCAGTGCGCACCCACGAAACCCGCCAGGGATTGAACCCATGACCTTCAGGTTCCATGGCCAGTAGGTTACCATTGAGCAACTGGGTCAAAATCCAATGGTTCGTATTTCCAGCGGTTGTGCTAAATCGTGAGCTAACAGAAGTTGGAAATATGGACCATCGGATTCTGACCCAGTGGCTCAATGGTAACATGCTGATAACGATACTAAAGGAAGAGGAGAAATTTACATAGCTTTTTTATGGAATTTATTTTCAAGTTGTTATTCATCCTAAGCTGACATCAGTTGGAAGAACAAAAGAAACCTGGGAGCACTGGACAGTTGTTTCGTTCTAGTATGGGACTCCTCAGCAGTGCAGCTGATGGTCGTGAGGGCAGTCATTCAACAGTGACATTGGATGGCGGTTGCTCTATATCATGAGCTAACAGAAGTTGGAAATATGCGGCATTGAATTCTGACCCAGTTGCTCAGTGGTAATTTACTGGCCATGGAACCTGAAGGTCATGGGTTCAATCCCTGGCGGGTTTCGTGGGTGCGCACTGCTGAGGGGTCCCATACTAGGATGAAGTAGCTGTCTAGTGCTCCCAGATTTCCATTGTTCCTCCAACTCATGTCAGTCTATGATGAATAACGACTTGATATTTTCTTTACTGTTTAGGAAATATTTTTCGTTGAATACAGTAATAATATTTGTTGTTCAGGTGGATGGTCTTGGTTGTATTGTGTTCTCTGTGCTGGGTTGTTTAATCGTGTTCAACGATTAAACAACCCGCACAGAGAACATAATACAATCAAGACAGTAATAACAGGATCTGTTTCCTTTTTTCGGTAAAATCTTAGCGTTTGAAATCATGATGTGTATAGTTCTTACTCACGTGCAGTTATTGTGATCATTTTTAAGAACAATACTTTCAACCTTCGACCTACTTCAAACGTTTTTCTTTAACTGTTGAAATGAAAATTATAGGGGATTACAAAATATTGACTGTTAAGAGTATCTAATAACATCATTGAAATTGAAAAATATTGATTATTCGAAAAATATTGGATGATGCTTGAAGATAAAATGAAAATTTTTCTCCGTGACAGGATTCAAACCAGAAACCATTGGGTTCCCGGCTAGACGCTCTACCAGGAAACAGATTTTGAATAATGTATAATCAAGCTTCTTAAAAAAATAAAAGTTTCTTTTTTACAATTAAGTATGAATAGTGAATAAACAATATCAGCGGCTTTGGAAACAACATTTCTCTTGTTTAGTGTTAAGATTAGGAAAATGAATACTTGCTTGGTAAACTCAGATTATCTAATTAAAGTCTCAACTCTTGCCTTATTACAACCTAATATTCTTTGCCGTATTACCTCATCATATTCATTGGCTTGCAATATTGAATTCTTTAGCTTTTATATTGTATCGCTAAGAATTGGTTTGACAAGATTCTCTTAGCAGTGAGTACTTGGATGAATGTAGTTAGTTACTTTTCGGTAAAAAAACAACAACAAAGATTACGTTTACCATGGTAACTTTATATGAGAGGAACCAAATTTTGATTTTTCTATTTATCATATTGTTTGTTGTGTACAACTTCAACTTCCTTTCTTTAATTGAGATCAACTCTTTGTGAACACACTTTTTTTTTTACTACTCTCTTGTTAATCCATTATCATTCTTAGTCTGAATTCATAAAATCACCAGCTTCTTCTGCTTAGATTGTATCACAATTCATTTTCTGATTTATGACAGATATTTCGTGACTGGACATAATGTAAATGAATTTTTTATGCTATTATAGAAGCAAGTAGTAAATTGTACAGTATTCCAAATGATATCATAACTTAGCTTGGATAAGAAATACTCTAATGCATGGTGGTTTTCAAAAACTTTCATATATCAGCAGCTTATTACTCCAAGGGGAATAATGTGGGAGTAAAGGTTGCTAAAGTAGACAGAATATCATCTGTGTCTGTTATGAGTATGTTTCTCATACACCTATAGTTGATTTCGGTTTGTTTTTGTTATTTTGGGATATTTAATAGGAAGTAGGAATTCATACAATTAGTTTTCATATTCAATAACAACCTGTAATAGAATAAATTTGATACTCAAAAGAGTGAAATGTTCTGCGCAGTGTTTCAATACATTTTGTTCAACACTACAGTAAAAGAGTTGTTGTCCAACTGATAATGACGTAAAACATACTTTTTACAACTAATATTATTCTCTACTTACTATGCACGACTAAGGTGCACCGAACAAGTTATTTACTACTGTTATTGCCCTATTTGAAATGAAATTATGATAACTCCTACATTAAGTGTCAGATGACTAATGTTAATATAAGGGAATCGATGTTTATTGCTTAGTATAAGTATGTAAATTTCATTCTTGTTGTCAGTAAAAAGAAGAGTTAAATAAAAATAGGTGGAGAGATTATTATGAAACAAAATAAATCAAGCTCAAAGTATTGTTATAATTTTATTTCCTATGCACAGTAGTGTGATAAAGGTGATTAACTGTCACTGTTGGTATTTTAGACTGATAAATCTAAAAGCAAGGCTAATAAGACCCCTTATATATATATATATGAATAATTAACTGAGCATAACAGGTTGTGGAGTTAGTTGATAATCTTTTGATTGTGGTAAAACTCCTTCAGTTCGAACAGAATATTCACTTACAATGAAAAATTCAATGCTATGTAGTCATGAGACAACTTTTTAAAAGACACTTATTTTGACAGGGTTAAGTCTTTCAAGCATGATTATTGAGTTTGCACAAGAAATTCCCTACATGTACATTTAAGATTTTGGACATTATGTAAGAGTAGGGCTTGGACACTTTTGTAATAGATACTTCCATGGTAATTTGTCTGTCGGGCATTTTACAAAGTGAAATAGTGTAGTGGACGTTGCTGATAAGAATGGATATGAGTAGTATATGTTGGGAGGGTGGCAGAAATTATAGGGAATTACCAGCAATGGGTAAGGAGCCCGCTTTCAGTTGTTCAACAATTCTCTGAAAAGTCTCCTTTCCCTCTCCACGTTCCACGCCGTCATGCGCTGCTTTCGCTCTACCACTTAGCAACTTGCCAAGGACCACCACCTTCGCTCCTGGGTCCCTGACACCCACCAGCTCCGCGACCGACTCGAAGTCCCTGAGAAAGACCTTCATGTCTTCATCCTTGAACTCTGAAGGTCAAGGGATCTTCATCACGTCCAGAAGCAGCGACATCAGTTGAAAGTGACGTAATCCTTACCTACTGCTGGTAATTCTTTATGATTTCTGCCACTCTCTCAATATATACCACTTATATCCATTACTTTCAGCAACGCCCACTACAATAGCATTGTTTACTGAATGTAGTTTCAAACTGAACTTTTAAAAAATTCATATAGAAAATTACTTTTTTATATGTTACTTGGTTGGACACAACTGGTAGGAAACCCTACTTGACATAGATTTTATGCTTTTTGATACTTATTAGCAAGGCACATCTGCAACCTCGACAGAACTGATATCTCGACTAGGACGCCAACTCTCATCACTCAGCTCTGCATTCAGCGGTGTTATCATAGAACTATTTGGGCAGCGATTTAACTCCTGCAAGAAGAGATTAAATACAATGATTTGTCAACTACCTGAGCTTTGACTGAATTATAACTTTGCATCCATTAGAATGTAACAATGAAATGAAATAATATAGACAATAGGATAGAACCATACTTGCAACTAACTAATGGCTGTTGATAAAAGTATTCACCGGACAGCACCCTGTAAATTTTTAAGATATAGGCGACTGGATTAAATCTGCGTAAAACTTCAGAATAGGTATTACTTTACCTTAATTTTAGAGGGTGTTTATTCCATAAAAGAAACCAAATGACTGAGTTATTAATACCAGAAATTACCAAGCCTTCTTCAGTGGAATGACTGCTAAACCAAACACTTGGCAAATATAGAGAAAAATAAGTTTGATAAGTAGACCTAGTCAATAATGCACGTGTATTAGCACCAGACCCATAGCTTTGAAGCTACTGATTGAAATCTGAACAGAATGATGTCTTGATTTCATCACCGAAAGTCATATTTGTAAACATTATTCAGTCTTTTATCTAGAGCCATTATAAGGCAAGCTGTTTGGCAGTTACGTAGCTCACAATCTGAAATATTGCTTTAAATAACTACGGTATGCAAATAAATATAGTTTATTCTACCTGTATATTATTTGGATAAAGGAAGAAGGAAAAAGTTAACGCAACAAATTAATGTCATTTTATTTCGGAAATTCTCCTTAGCTGCATACAGTCTCTAAGTGCAACGACTGTTAGCAAATCAGGTTTTCCTAAATCAGGAATTCAATAATCTTAAAATGTACAACAAAATCTAAGCGTGAAAGGAAGTAAAATTCTAATAAGTTCAATAGCCAGACACCTCTCAAACTGAGGACTTCAGGTTGAAATCTCAGGTACTTCTAAAACAGAGAATATCTGGATTACTTCATTTCGTCAAAGCGATTGTAATAAATCGCCTTCAACCTGAAATTTGTCAGGTAAAACAAATCACCTCAAGATCAAACTGCAACGCTACGCTGCACATCATCGTAGAAGAGAGCATAGAATGGCTGTCAACCTTCTAACTCAACTTCATCGACTTTAAAAAGGACTTCAACAGCATCGACCGACAAGTAATTTGACAGACAGCTGCTTCAATACCAAGGTTTTAGTGCAACAAACCTCTATCAACTTTATTCAACAGCTATATGAAGATGACACATGCCAAGTGATTCACAAGGAAAAGCAATTCAGTGATGTCTTTGAAGTGAAGACAGGAATAAATCAAAGTTGTCGTATACTATCACTGATCATCTTCCTGATTGTGGTGGACTGGACTGGACTGGATCATGCAACAAACTGTAAGGGGCGAGAAGAGGCAGGATCGATGAAAAGACCTCAGAAGAAGATTTGAATTTCACTGATGACGATGATTTATGTCTAATGTCCCGTCACACAAGCTCGAAGATCTACAGGGGATGCTAACAGGATGGCAGAAGTGGCAGCGAATGTGAAAAAACGGAGGCGACGAGTATACCCAACCAACAACAGCATGAACAAGAAGCTTGAATCACCATCAATGAGAGAAATCTTAAGTAAGTTGAATCTTTCACCTACCTACATAAATAGACACCATCGTCTCAAATACAGGCGGCAGCACAGACACACATGAGGATGTCAGAGCAACCGGGATGGGAAAGATAGCAAGACAGGTCTTCCTTCGTTAATCTGAAATCATCAGTGTAGAGATCCACTGAACAACACTACACTGCACTCAGCATAATGCATGAACAAATTCAGGATTTTGAACACTAATATCAGTCAAGTAAGTCAGTGGTTCTATGTGATGGTTGAGAGACTTGGCATGTCACAAAAACACCTCAAAAAAACTGTAGACGAACATCAACAGCTGCCACGTACGCTCTCTCGATACTGAAGCTGAGATCAGATGGTTGACGAGAAAGAATAGGGAACAATCGACTCTGACTGACTAACTGACTGACTGGCTGGCAACCAATCAACCAAGAACCCATCCCCAAACGAATATGTAGAAGGGAGTGGAGATGGATTGCATTGAACTGGACTGCACATACACCGAGTAGACCATTTGTGGACATCAAGTATCAAGGCAGGCCGTCGAGTGGAATGCAAACAGGAAAAGATGAGTTGGGCTTCCGAGGCGAGGGTGACATGGAGATGATGTGAGGAAGAAATGAAAGCTTGTTGGGAGTCGTGGAGTCAGGCTGTAAAGACTGGGGAGTAGAGAGTGAAATGTTGACATGCTACTGAGGCTGATGTTCCACTAAGAACCTAAGGGAAAAATAAATAAAATTATAACCTGATCTTTGTAATGACAATATAGTTAGTATCTCACTCCGTGAATGAATATTATTTTATACCTTTTTCATTTTTGCTATGTAACTCCTTATTTGTTTATTAATTATTTTTCCTTCTATACATTTCTTACCTCTTTATGAATAATTCTCTTACACGTTATATAGATTATGAATGATTTGGTGGTTGTATATTTTAAGATTATTGTTTTCATAATTTTGAAATGTCATAGGTACCAACAATTCTTGTACTTTTTGACTACATGCAGAAGAACGGAATTCGTGAAATAAAGTGATATCATTTTATTCTGCAAATTTAATCCTTCTAGCTTTATCTAAATTAGTCAATAGATCTTAATGTATGATATAAAATTATGTCTAATGACTTCAGTTATCATTAGATCTGTGAATGTTTTCGAAAATTAATATGAGATAATTTAAGCTAGTTAGTATTTATCTATATAAATATAATTTTATTTGGGGAATTCGCCTATCATCAGTTTTATCTATTTGATGTGCATAGATTTAATTCATTAGAATATCTTATGAACTTTGCATCTTTGCATAAAACTAATCAATTATCAGAATTACAGTGAACTAAAACATTCTATATAAATAGACTAATTACATGTAAACCATAGAGATAAACATCTACTAGGTATCATTATAAAAGTCCAACTTAGAATTTCATTATAACATTGCATAGAATGTATCCACCATAACTTGTTGAGAAATCATTTAGAAATCTTCAGAGTTACCATCACAACGCTATGCAGAAGTGTTTTTGGAAAGGGTGGAATACGACCATAGTGATTGAGTCAATGAAAATTATATTCTATTTTTATTTTCCCCTTTGGGTTCCTGTTGATAAATGTCTGCAGTTTGTTGGAAGTGCTTTTCTTAATGCACCAAGTTTCTGAAGCATATAGCAGTATTGACTTGACACTGGTGTTGAAAATCCGGATCTTATCATTTGTGCTGAGTGTAGAAGACCTCCACACTGATTTCGGGTTAATAAAGGAAGGCCTGTCTTGCTTTTCCGATCCTGGTTGCTTTGACATCCTTATTTATACCGCCGCCTGTAGTTGAGATGATGCTGCCTGTCTACGTAGGTGAAAGAGACTACTTTCTTCAGGTGTCTTCCGTGAATGGTGATTCATGCTTGTTGTTGATACTGTTGTTGGTTGGGTATCCTCATCACCTCCGTCTTCTTTATATTCACTAGGAGTCCCGTTTTCGCTGCCTTTTCTGCCAACTTGTTAGTTTTCTCCTGTATATCCTTGAGTTTGTGCGACATTAGACATAAATCGTCGGCGAAATCCAAATCTTCTAGACTCTTTTCATCGGTCCAGCGTATGCTCAATGAAAATTGAACAACCAGAATTAGGATTCAGTATCTGGTTGTTACCAACAATAGCATTCCGCATCCATATACCTTTTAAGATATTTAGTAATCAAAAAAAATTTCAAACAAATTTTATCATTTAGTCACTATCATGAGTTGATCAGCTAATTTTAGTGTAGAAGCGTCTGGTAATATTGAGTAGCATCTTACAATTTGAAGAAAATGGTTTGCTCATCACTAAGATGAGATGAATAATTGTACTTAGTTATTAGTTTATAAGTTGTGAGCATCCATTCTAAAGGTAAGAAATTTTCAAAGGATGGATATTATAGAAAGTTTATGAATCAATCCTGAAAACGAAAACCGATGATGATTAAGCTCTTTTTTTAACTAAAAAGAAGCATATTTTTGTTAGTTTCTTCTTTACAGTAAATGATGTCTTGATTAAAATCGATAAAAGTACATTCGGTTAACAAAAAAGACTCCTCTGAGGGAGGCTAAGCTTTACTCAGTTCTCAGTACAAACTGCCCATTAAAACAATCCAAAGTGGATTAATAACCTAGATATGTAAGCTGAAAATCTTATAAATTTAAATGACGTTTTGAGCTCAATTACACAGTGAAACAAGGGAGTTTGGTATTTACTAGTTTTTCCGCACATCCGGAATCCTTCTACTTAAGAAAGAGAAAATGTTTTACGGCTGCAGTCATTAGACACCTAGTAAATACGGAGTCAGTAAGGCTTTTAAAATAATCAGGATGTAACAAACAACATGTTTATTTGATTTCGTCAAGGTCATGCGTCACAGTTTACGCAATCAATAGGGAATATTCTTTCTGCATAGATCAGGTTAATTTTTTTCAGCCGCTCAAGAATATTTTCATTCGCTTTAGTGACTCGAATGTTCAATAGTTACTCTGTAATTTGATGTGATTACATAGACTCTGTTTAGTAGCAAGTATCTTTAGTGACTTTAATTTGTATGCGGAATAGAGTTATTATAAGAAAATTAAAATTTGTTCAAACGACATACCTTTAACTTCAATTGAGCTCTATAACTCCGCAGCTAGAGTGCAGAGTGATCATGTTGTTTTTAAGAAAGCAGAAGCATCAAAATTTCATAAAGTAAAATACATAAATTTTATTTCATAACTTCTCATATTTTGCATTTATTAACGTGTAGAATATATGTCAAACAGTTTCAGTGCAGCATAAGGGAGTAACTTTCAAAGTACTGTGATAAGCTCGAGACAATGAATTGAAGCAACAAAAGACACAAATCACTGTACAATCATCAGAAACCTATATTCTATCTGAAATTGTAAGAGGAAAGCAGAATTATGTGTGTTTAAATTCGCCAGACAAATAAAGGTTATTATTTATGTTATTTGTCCCTTGGGTTCCTAGTGGAACATAGGGATTCAGTTGCACGTCTCTATTCCACCCTCTTCTCTGCAGTCTTTTCAACCTGGCTCCATGACAGCCCACAAGCTCTCATTTCTTCCTCACACCATCTCCTCCATGTCACCCTCACCTCGGACACCCAACTCGTCGCTTACCATAGGGGTTCCACTTGAGGGCCTTAAGCGTGATGTCCTCAGTCGGCCTTCACAGTGTATGGTCAATCCATCTCCACTTCCTTCTGCATATTTGTTCAGCGATAGCCTCTTGGTTGGTTTGTTGCCCGGTCAGAGTTCCTTGTCGCTTATTATTATTATTCTGGCCATCTGAGCTTCAGTAACGAGCCAGCGTAGGTGGCAGTTGTTGATGAATGTCTGTAGTTTGCTGAAAATCCCCTTCGTAACGTACCAAGTCTCTCAACCATCACATAGGAGCACTGACTTGACGTTGGTGTTGAAAATCCGGATGTTGTTCAAGCTTTATGCTGAGTGCAGTGTAGAAGATCTCTACACTGGTTTCAGATTATTGAGCACCAGTCTCGGTCTCCTGATCCTGGCTTTGACATCCTCATCTGTGCCACCACCTTTAGTTGGAACAGTGCTACCTAGATAGATGAAATAGGCTAGTTCCTTTAAGTTTCTCCCGTTGATGGTGATTGGAGCTTGTTGTTGTTGGTTGGATATCATCATCACCTCCGTCTTCTCTACGTTCACTTGAAGGAGGTCCTGTCTTCGCTGCCTCTTCTGCCAACTTGTAAGTTTTTGCCTGTAGATCTTCAAGTTTGTGTGACATTAGACTGAAGTCATCGGCGAAACCCAAGTCTTCTAGGTTCTTTTCCGCGGTGCTGCCAGCGTATCCCCCTCTTCTCGCTCCTCACTGTTTGCTGCAAGATCCGGTCCACTACAATAAGAAAGATCATGGGGGATAGTAGGCAACCTTGTTTCACTCCTGTCTTCACTTCAAAATCATCACTGAGCCTCCCATTGTGGATTACTTGGCATGTGGCATCTTCATATAGTTGTTGAATGAGGCGGATAAAGGTTTGCGGTACTCCGTAGTAATGAAGCGGTTTCCAAATTACTTCTCGGTCGACGCTGTCAAAGGTCTTCTCAAAGTCGATAAAGTTGAGGTAGAGAGCTGATTGCCATTCTATGCTCTGTTCTATGATGATGCGTAGTGTAGCGTTGCAATTTGGTCCGCATACGATTTGTACTTCCTGAATCCAGACAGCCTGTTCGGGTCGTAGTTTTGAATCCAGTGCATCCTTTAGTCTCTCCAGGATGATGCGGCATAATATTTTGCTTGCAGTGGACAGGAGCCTGATTCCACTCCAGTTCTTGCAAACACTTAGGTCGCCCTAAATAAAGGTTAATGTGTAAATTTGAATTACCAAGGTCTGTAATCAATAGATACAACGGAGAGATAGCACAACTAAAGTGGTATTCATTTGCTGAGATCACGAAAAGTTAATTGGGATCTCCATTTTGCGAAAATATGTAAAGTGAAAAATGTTGAGTTGAAAGTGATTTGGTAAAGTGTAGTAGACTTTGAGATATTGTTTTAAAATTATCTGACTGGATTGAGTCTTTTCACTATTCCGAACGGTTTTTAATACCTGTTTCCTTGCTTTTGAAGAAGTCAATGCTGAAGTTCAGAATTTCGTCAAAATTTGCTTCTGATAACAGTTTATGCAAAAAAGGATTAACACAGCTATGGTTTCAACTTTAGGACAACTATTTTTCAGCTTCTTCGTTTCGAAATGAGAGTACCAACACTGAAACATGTTTATGAAAGATATAAAAATGACATCATCACTTTCGATGTTGCATATAGTATAAATGTCATGCACCAGTTTAACAAATGTCATTCTGAAATCAAGTTCAAGATACAGAACGCTTACGAATCTATTATACGTGTTTTAGATGTAGAACTAACAAGATATAACAACAAGTAACCAAAGAAAGGTTCTTTCTATAAAAATTTCACATAAAATTAACAACTTAGAAAATTGTAAAGTTGGATGTCTCCATCCATCAAACGGAATAAAATCCACTGTGGAGATCATGGTATACTGACGTGATTTTATCTAAAATTGCCTTTACTGAAAATAGATGATCCGAATTCCTTACTATGAAGTGTTGAAGCTTGCATAAGCTAATATCTTCACCGTTATGGTTTTTCGAAAGCTTCTGCTAATGCGCTTGCAGTTCAGCGATGATTGATTGAGAAAAGTATCAAAAAACAACCTGTCACATTCACTGAGAATGGTATTTTTCATCGATATACTTCTGAAACTATAAGTGAACAACAAGCTACTTCCCTTGGGTAGCTTGAAATGTGTTTCTGAATTCATCTGATCTTTTTTGAGTTTGATTTATTGGCTCCACACAGAATTTGCGTTGCTTGCTAGTATGTTTAGTAAACCAACCTGTATATTTCACAAGCAATAAACTTACTAGTGTATTATCAAATAAACTTGTAAATAAATTTTCAGGTGAACCGTAACTCTTTTCGTGTTAACTTTCCCTCTTATTTTAAATTAATTTTGAGAATGTGTTGAAAAGGAGCGAAATAGAGTAAACTTTGGTTGATTTCTTCTTAAATCGCCTAGCTACATCATAAACAATATCATTGTCTAATGAAAATCACTTCTAAAGTCAACCAAGTTGACTGTGTTTCTCTGAAACAATTCCATGTGGTCTTTTTTAAACTACACATTTCCAACTTTTTAAACAGAAAATAACATATTTCCATAGCCTTCATTAATTTGTAAGTGAATGTCTACATTTTAGTGTGAAAAAAAGGAGAAAGCTTAAGTCTCAAACAGCGTGCTGCTCCCCTCTTTCTCTTTCTCTCTCTCTCTCTGTATATATATATATATATATATATATATATATACGATGGAGATTTAAAGGATGGTTATAAATAAGCTGATAAGGCCTAAGTTGATTAGACAGTATTACAAAATGTTTAGCAGATCTAATGAATCGAAAAATGACTAAACAGTTGTATTTCACAGTTTCTCATTTCTTTTATCAAAGAAAGTCTAGAATGATTCAGCCGAAGAAAAAGACTTTAAAAGGAAACACAACTTACACGTGAAATCTATTCTATATCACAGCAGATGAATTGTTATTATTTTTGCCTACTAGATAGATGAATTAGTCATATGAAATCCATAATTCCTTCGAGAACTGAATGTTACTAATGATGTCTATTACTCATAGTCAACACATTTTTCCATATATTGAGTCATTTGTTGGTCAAAAGATTAAATTTTCATCCGTAGTCTAAAGAAATACAAATTCTTACTTTAACGCATCTTTGTAGGATTATAATGCTAGTTACCAATTAGTTAAATGTGTATAATCTGTGATTTAAAGAAAGAGGATCTTCCTCACTAACTGGTGAATTATTGCTAATCAAATGCATGCATCGGTTTTTAGTGTTCATACTCGTTGTTGTAATCATCAGTAGACTGAATGACCCGATAATTTTGGAGATATTTTTTAGGAAATAACTTAGAGTTTTCAAGTCGGTATTCATCATGAACTGAAATCAACTGGAAGAAAATTGAAAACCTGGTAGCACTGCATAGCTGTTTCGTCCTAGTAACTCCTCAGCAGTGTGCATCCATAATCTTGCCCCACCAGGAGTCAAACCCAGGACTTTCAGGTTCCTTGGCCAGCACCTCACCGTTGGGTCACTCCATTGGAACTCACTGGTCGATATTTCAAACTTTTGTCAGTTCACGATATAACGTGACCATCACATAATGTCATCATTGAGTAATTATCCTCACGACCACCATGTTTGCTCCACCGGTCAGGACTTCTCATTGGAACTGCAGGAATTACCTCTCGGATCTAGTCACCAGTGAGCACTAGATCAGTTGAATTTGGGGGTTTGTAAAGATTCAGTAAACTGACAGAAGTAAAAAGTGTAGACCATTGAATTCTAGCCCATTGGCTCAATGGTAACGTGCTGGCCATGGAACCAGAAGGTTCTGAGTTCGATCCCTGGCAGTGTCTTAACTACGCACTGTTAAGAAGTCTCATACTAGGACGAAACGGCTTTCCAGTACTCCCCTCTTTCCAGTGTTTATTCAGCTGATGTCAGTCCATGATGAAGAAAAATACCAATTAATCCTCACAAACCCTGAAATTCAATAGCCTGAACTTTGCTCGCACTTTAATTTAATTATATAAAAAAAACTACTTCTGAAATTCAAGTTTATGTCATTTACGACAGTCAAGTGCATAAGTGCTGGGTTATCTAGATGGTGGTTGGTTTCACATTTTTGCGATGATGATTTCCTTAGTGAGCAGACTTAGGCTCGCTACCTGCAACATCACTTAAGAAATCTTGACATGAAAATTCTTTGTTTTAACTCAGTCATACTGGAGTCAAAACATCTAGTGTGATGCAAAACGTAATCTAAAATGGTATATCAGCTTTGTGCAAACTATGAATACATTCAGCTGATGATTAGAAAAAGAGAATTTCAGTCAAAAGTGTAAACCCACACCTCACATCTTTAGATAACAAATAATTACCACCGCTACCTAATTAATGACTTGAGTAATCACAGACTACTAGGAATTTCAGTGAATCCAGTTTGATACTTCTCCTAAGCACTTTTGTTCCGTGTGAATTCAGCATAACTAAGTACTGAGTGCTTTGTAAAGATGTTTCAGTACTTCTGAATACTCCTGTAACTGTTATATTGTGAACATCGTAACCTTCCCAGTATTTGCTTTGTGTTTTATGGGATGGTTTTACTTTTGATCCCACTAAACGATAGTTAATGATCAAACTTCGGCAGTGCTTCCTTTCTCATTTGAGACATCTTACAGACTTAACTAAGGCCTCAGCCAACAAATAATCCTTCTTTAGTTCAAAGTGAAAGCTGTCAATTCTAAGACTGAACAGTAATAAGCGTTCAGAAATTTTTTGAATACTGCGGAAATTGAGGCTTCCTGAGAAATTCATTCCCGAAATAAAACTCTTTTCTGTTTATATCAAGTTTATAATCTTTTGATGTAACAGTAAAAATTATTATCAATAGAGTTCTATGAAGTAATCAAATCATTAAGAATAATCATGCGGAACCTAAAAAAGGATAGTTCTTTATAACCATTCACTTTTGATAAAGTCACTTCAAAAGATAAATTATATAATGTGGTTATTAAGCATACTATCAAAATGAACTTTTTTCAGGAGTTAAAGAATTTTTATCAACAAGCGTTTTGGGCGGTGGCTTATTTTTGCATGTAGTTTCAAGTCAATCAGAAAACGAAAGATGAGCAAATGTAACACATATTTCTTGAAAATACCGCCTTAACTTCACAAACATAAATTTAAACAAGTGTAAAATCAAGAACAACAAATAAAACAACAACTGAAATGACTAAAAATTCAGTGAACATACAAAAAACTACATCTTCACCTTCCTATGTTACTTATTTATTACACCTTGTTGTTTCACTTACATTTCTTACTCCTTGATTCTTCTATCTTTTTCACTACCTGTGTTCATCCATTTATTTCATACAAGAGAACACAGTATAAGAGAAACATTTACAATGCTAAAAAGTAAGATATTTTCATCTTTGTACAATCATGAGAAGTAACCACACCAAAATCTTAAACATTTATCATTGAACTCGAGATAAAAAAAACAGAACACAAGGTGGTGACTGTGTTTGGTATTCAGGGTTACTTGAAAATGCTTTTCAGAGTATTTTGGTTATTTATTGACATGGATTTGAAATTTATAATATACAGATGTTAAGAGGAAAAAGTGATACTCCTGTATGTTCTGATGCATTGCATGTATATCCAATATTTTAAGACTTTATTTCTTTCCAAAAATAACCCCACATTATGTTGAATTTGTGGTTTATAATTTATTACAGGTTTCAGTTTTCTTTGAAGGTTGCTCTGCATTTCTTACTTTCAGTAAGAAGATTCATTACCGAAGCATAATTCTTAAGTGAGCGTATTTTTCACCTAATGGTTAGACCCTAACCCTCTCAGAACTTGAATGCCTTGAGAATGGTTTCTTGTGAACTAATGTATACGCACTTCTAGAAGATTTTAAACGGAGAAGGATATCGGTCCAGTAATCTTTGTTTACCAGTTTTGTGGAAAATCATGTTTGTGATGAGAAATACTTTCACCGCAATTCTTTGAACAAAGCGGATACAAAATTGACCTATTTTTTAACCACCTTGCTTTACTGACTACTGATTGATATCTTACCACGTACTGTTTGATCTCTGGAGGGTAATGAGTGCTATGTTTTCTGATCCCAAATGCTTCAATTGTAGATTTCGCTGGCCTCGAGGATGTATCAGTTTCCTTTAGATTGCAGATACACCTCTTTGAATAGGACCAACGACAGAGAAAATGATGTTTAGTAAATCCTACTGAAAACATCCAGTTACTACACGTTATCATGAATTGGTGTGTGTAAGCATCACGAAGTGACAGAGTGTTTAAATGTCTGTTAATCTATTTGTTGGTTATATTTTACAGTAAAACTGGATTATTACTATCATCAAAAGCGTTAATAATCTGAACAATGGATTTTGTTACTAACCTCATCTAGTAAATAGTACTGTTCAATGCATCAAATCTTCAGCAAAATAACTGATGATGAATTATACACTATTATAGTGCCCCAGTTCAGTTCTCACAGCAAGGTGTAAAGTGACTAATGTTAGGTTGCTGCAAGATACTAAAAATCTAGAACTTCTTGCCAACTTCCTTCGAATGCATGAAACTGTTCATTTACTAGAGAGTATTTAGTGAATCTCATGTAACTTTTAATCCACGAGTATTTTTTATCATATAAGCAGCTTTTAAATTCCAGATATAATTGTCACGTTTTATAAAATCTGCATGTTAACGTAGTGCGGCTGAATAGAGTCAGCAAACTTGACTATATTATCATTATCATTCTTTGTCCCTTGGGTTCTTAGTGGAACATCAGCTTCAGTAGCATGTCAACATTTCACTCTCTTATCTCCAATCTTTACAACCTGACTCCACGACTCCCAACAAGCTTTCATTTCTTCCTCACATCATCTCCATGTCACTCTCACCTCGGAGGCCCAACTCATCGTTTCCTGTTTGCATTCCACTCGACGGCCTGACCTGATACTTGATGTCCACAAATGGTCTACTCGGTGTTTGTGCAGTCCAGTTCAATGCAATCCATCTCCACTCCCTTCTACATATTCGTTTGGGGATGGGTTCTTGGTTGATTGGTTGCCAGCCAGCCAACCAGCCAGCCAGCCAGCCAGCCAGCCAGCCAGCCAGCCAGCCAGCCAGCCAGCCAGCCAGCCAGCCAGCCAGCCAGCCTGCCAGCCAGCCAGCCAGCCTGCCAGCCAGCCAGCCAGCCTGCCAGCCAGCCAGCCTGCCAGCCAGCCAGTCAGCCAGCCGGCCAGTCAGTTAGTCAGCCAGTCAGTCAGAGTTCATTGTTCCCTATTCTTTCTCGTCAACCATCTGATCTCAGCTTCACTATCGAGAGAGCGTACGTGGCAGCTGTTGATGTTCGTCTACAGTTTTTTTTGAGGTGTTTTTGTGACATGCCAAGTCTCTCAACCATCACATAGAACCACTGACTTACTTGACTGATATAAGTTTTCAAAATCCTGAATTTGTTCATGCTTTATGCTGAGTGAAGTGGAGTAAAGTGCAGTGCAGTGTAGTGGATTAGATCTCCACAGTGAGGATTTCAGATAAACGAAGGAAGACCTGTCTTGCTATCTTTCCCATCCCGGTTGCTCTGACATCCTCATGTGTGTTTGTGCTACCGCCTGTACTTGGGACGATGCTGCCTGGGTATGTAGGTGAAAGATTCAACTTACTTAAGATTTCTCCCATTGATGGTGGTTCAAACTTGTTGTTGTTGTGGTTGGCAGAACACCTTCATCTTCTCTATGTTTATCTGAAGGAAGTCTCATTTTTGCTGCAATACCTCTTCTGACATCTTTTTAGCATCCCCTGTAGATAGTAGAGGTTATTTGATGAGATGGAAAGTAGTCTAAGCGAATGTAACTGAGTTTTCCGTCAATTGACAAAATGATGTTTTATTGACGCCATCATTGTTAGAGAATGTGTATAAACCTGATTTTCCAAATACTGGTAATGGTAAATTTTTCTTTTTATATATCCTTCAGTTTTAACATTACATTACTTATGGGTACGAACCAGAAACTTTCAGCATATTCTATATTTTTCAGGTCTTAATTCATTAGTTACTCAAAGAAAGACAAGTAATTTTATTATCAATAAACAAATAAGATTTTACCGCACCCATGTGAATGTCATTTACCTTTCCAAATTTCCTCGTGGATAAAGTTGTGAGCAAAACAGTCAGCCACTTCTAATTTACTGTTCTACATTCAAGGGGATTTCACGCATCACTGCTGCATCATTTATTTTGATTACTTCACTAGCAACTGTCATAGGTAGACTGTAGACATTATTTCGCAGACAGATTAGATCCAGCGCGTATTATTTTATCATAAACCAGGATCTAGTTTTTACAGAATAAAGCACATTTACGGTGTGTCAAAGTTGACTTCAACTTTTTAAATCAACATTAAAGACTCCATCATCATCTTAATACACGATATAAATTCAAAGACTGTTTTTGATTAAAATTTCTATTGTAATCCTATTTACTATAACAATTCAAACTGTTTGCACCAAGAGAGAGGTTGAATCATGAATGTGTTTTAATTAGGTCATTTTAAGAATTCAGTCATTTATTTTGATATTTTCTTGAAATAATGTATTCAGGAATACACTTACTACATGGCTTACAATATGTCGAGTGACTCATGCTATGTACTAGAAATTTTAAGTGGTACCAGTCACTTCAACCGCTAGACCAAGTGGGAAATTATTTTTTTTCCCTTCTTTTGAGTTTGAAAGTGCTAAGAAACCATTAATTTGATTGACAAATTATCATACAAAACCTGAATTTTAAAAGATTTAGCTGTTGTAGTGAGAGAGATGTCAGTAAGATCAGAGGATGGAGAAAGGTGAAGTGTTTTGGAAGAAAAAGGGGCATGAGAAGCGATGCAGGATTTTAAGTATTTACAATAACATTAATGACCTGACACAGATAGTATGTAGGATATGAAGATTTACAGAAGAAAATTCGCAGACACGAAATTTAAATGGTCAGTGAGACATGAGTACATTTGTAGAGAACGTAGAGTGAATACTTTAGTCATATTATTGGAACTCATCAACTGTTAATAACGAATTTTTCTAGAACATAAATAAGGTGGGATACATTATGTTTTACATTCTAGGCCAGCATATAGTGATATAATTTATTCGTATAATGAATTGATTAAGCCATTGTTAAATTCCTTCAAGCCTAGTGGTATTCCGCTGACACCACACGTGATAACAGAATGTAGTTGAGGTTCCTTTGTGCATATTTGATCATTAAGTCAACTATGAACCTCGCCTGGTTAACTAGTTTACTAGTTACTAGCCGGTCCTAAGCCCGGGTAAAGAGGGAAGGTTGGGCATAGGGCTAGCAACCCTACCCCGTAAAACAAATCTAACCGCTAAAGAAACTTCAAAGCACAAACAAAATATAAAAAATGAAAACAAACTTATTCCCCGCTGGAATCGGAGAGGCGAAATGACGCCAGTTGGTGAAAGCCTTCGGGAAGCCAATTGGCCGATGTGTCTTCTCTCGATGAAAGCGAAAGTAAACGTGGGGACATGGAATGTCCGCACGATGTTTGAACCCAGTAAGGCAGCCCAGATTGCAAGGGAGATGAGAAGGTATAACATCGAAGTGCTTGGGATTTGCGAAAGCAGATGGAATGGGAGTGGACTCTCCAAACTGTCAACTGGAGAATCAATAATCTACTCCGGTCACCCAGACGCCAACCACGAGCACACTGAGGGAGTGGCTATCATGATGTCCTCAAGAGCATCGAAGGCTCTCATGCAGTGGGAACCAATCTCCTCCAGGATCATGACAGCAAGATTCAACTCAAAAGGAAGAAAGGTCACAATCATACAATGTTATGCACCTACAAATAATGCAGAGCAAGAGAAAAAGGAGGATTTCTACAGACAACTTCAATCAACACTGGACAAGACGTCAGTTGGCGATATCAAAATTCTGATGGGCGACATGAATGCCAAACTGGGAGGGGACAACACGGGAAGAGAACTAACCATGGGTCGAGAGGCGCTAGGTGAAATGAATGAGAATGGAGAATTGTTTGCAGAATTCTGTGCATTCAACGATTTGGTGATTGGAGGCAGTGTGTTCAGGCACAAAGATATCCACAAAGCGACATGGATTTCACCAGATGGACACACTAAAAATCAAATCGACTTTATCTCAATCTCAAGAAAATGGAGACGCAGTCTACTTAACACAAGGTCAAGAAGAGGAGCAGATGTAGGTTCAGACCACTACCTAGTGCAAGGAACCTTCCAAATCAAGTTAAAAGCCTTCAAGGAAGCTGGTGATAGACCTCAACTCAAGTACAACACTCGGAAACTGAAGGATGAAACTACAAAGGAGATCTTCAAGGCAGCCATCAAGACAAAATGGGAGACATCGAGCAACATCCCTGAAGAAACCTGTGTGGAAGAACACTGGAAGTCTTTGAAAGCTATGTGGAAAGAAACCTGCACAACAGTATTAGGAAGGAAGAAGGTGGAAGACAAGGAATGGATCTCGACGGATACCTGGAAGCTGATAGAGGAGAGGAGGATGGTGAAGCAGAAGATAAACCAGTGCAAGGATGCTCAACGACAAGAGGAACTGAGCACAATGTATAAAACACTGGACAAAGAAGTGAAGAAGAGTGCACGCAAAGACAAAAGACACTTCTACGACACACTGGCAAGTGAAGCAGAACAGGCTGCAGGTAAGAGAGACCTGACGACATTGTATCAAATAACCAGGTTGCTATCAGGGAAGAGACCAACACAGATGAAACCAATAAAAGATGAAGAAGGAAATTTAATTACGAAAGAAGAGAAACAGAGGAAACGATGGGCCGACCACTTCAAGAAGCTCTTGAATCGACCACCACCTGCACTTCGTCCAGAAATACCACCTGCAGCCGCTGAACTACAAGTGAACATTAATCCCCCAACGAAAATGGAAGTCCTGAACGCCATAAAGCTACTGAAATGCGGGAAAGCAGCAGGACCAGATGGAATACCGCCAGAAGCACTGAGAACAGATGCAGAGACAACAGCGGACATGCTCACACCACTATTGCAGAAGGTGTGGAAGGAAGAGAAGGTACCTGACGATTGGAAGAAGGGTTACCTTGTCAAACTGCCGAAGAAGGGAGACCTCAGTGCTTGCAAGAACTGGCGCGGAATCACTCTCCTGTCCACCCCAAGTAAAATATTAAGCCGCATCATCCTAGAGAGGCTTAAAGACGCACTGGATTCAAAACTGCGACCGGAACAGGCAGGCTTCAGGAAGTACAAATCATGTGCAGACCAAATTGCAACGCTTCACTACGCATCATCATAGAACAGAGCATAGAATGGCAATCAGCTCTCTACCTCAACTTCATCGACTTTGAGAAGGCCTTTGACAGCGTCGACCGAGAAGTAATTTGGAAACTGCTTCAATACTACGGAGTACCGCAAACCTTTATCCGCCTCATTCAACAACTATATGAAGATGCCACATGCCAAGTAATCCACAATGGGAAGCTCAGTGATGCCTTTGAAGTGAAGACAGGAGTGAAACAAGGTTGCCTACTATCCCCCATGATATTCCTTATTGTGGTGGACTGGATCATGCAGCAAACAGTAGGCAGCGAGAAGAGGGGGATACACTGGACGACGGAAAAGAACCTAGAAGACTTGGATTTCGCCGATGACTTATGCCTAATGTCACACAAACTTGAAGATCTGCAGGCAAAAACTAACAAGTTGATAGAAGAGGCAGCTAAGACGGGACTTCAGGTGAATATAGAGAAGACAGAAGTGATGAAGATACCGCACCACCATCATCAACAACAACAACAAACTCCAATCACCGTCAACGGGAGAAACTTAAAGGAAGTAACCTCCTTCACTTATCTAGGAAGCACTGTTTCAACTACAGGCGGGACGGACGAGGACGTCAAAGTCAGAATCGGAAAAGCAAGACAGGCGTTCATTAGCCTGAAACCAGTGTGGAGATCTTCTGCACTCAGCATGCGGAACAAGATACGGATTTTCAACACCAACGTCAAGTCAGTGCTCTTGTATGGCTCAGAGACTTGGCGCGTCACGAAAGGTATTTCCAATAAACTACAGACATTCATCAACAACTGCTTACGCTCGCTGCTGAAGATCAGATGGCCAGAAAAAATAAGCAACAAGGAACTCTGGGAACGAACCAACCAAGAACCTATCACGCAACAAATATGCAGGAGGAAGTGGAGATGGATTGGCCATGCACTGAGAAGGCCGACGGAGGACATCACGCGTCAGGCCCTCGAGTGGAATCCCCATGGGAAGCGACGAGTTGGACGTCCGAGGGTGACATGGAGGAGGTCGTGCGAGCAGGAAATGAGAGCTTCTGGGCTGTCGTGGGACCAGGTTCAAAAGATCTCAGAGAACAGAGGTCACTGGAGGCGTGCTACTGAAGCCCTATGTTCCACTAGGAACCCAAGGGACTAATAATAATAATATAATAAAGTCAACTATGAAAAATATGCCAGAGATTTTGTGAAAGTTTGATGCATATGTAGGAAAGTGTTCTATTTTATACAACTGCAGATAATCGTCTATGAATAGTTTTCAATTTCTTCCATTCAAGTGCACATGCAACGTCAACGTTAACAGCTATTGACATCGTTATTACCTCCTTTAAAAGACAGAAGATTTAACCACTATTCAATGGTTGGATTTGTCTTATCAATTTTCATTCAGTATACTTTGAGCTCACAAAACATTTCTTCTTTTCTTCAGCTCACACTTTTATGAATTATAACCGTATTGTTCAGTAAGTTTGCCGCTGGAAAGAGTTTTACTTTAATCCTGAGCCAAATTAAGTGTAAGATGTGCAAATGTTGTTTGTGCTGAGTTTATTTATGACTGCCTGTCTTGATAGATGAATGCATTATATAACGAAGCACATTTTCGATAACTTAAGTAAATTCGGAAGCAGTAGTGATATTAATTGTAGTAATAGCATATTTTAAAATAAATATACCAATAAAAAACTATGAATTTATTTGTTCTTTAGATGGTTCGGTTATCGTTTGAAAGTCTATGGAGATAAAATTGATTTCAAGATGGTTGACATCAAAAGCTCAGATCGTGTGTAGAAATGTTGAAAATATAGGAGCAGTAGACCGGGATTCTGTCGTTAAATTCCACTTCTCAGCAGTGTCCAACAAAGACAGCCTCAGGGATTAATCATTTTTACCAGTAATATGCTTCGCTTTCACTTTTTGTGAGGACTAAACTGTGAACAAACGTTCAGAAGCTTAGATAGGTCTTTTGATCCTCTACATACATTTGAATTGCATCTAATATCTTCTCTTAGGTATATAAATTTAAGTTTGAAGGGGTTGTGTAATACTTTTGTGGTCTTTTTCACTTGTATGAAATATCTTTTCAGATAATATTAAGCCTGCTATAGCAACAGTCCATCGATACTAACTGTAGCAATAATAGACAACGGAACAATAACCCATAAAATTCATCCATAACCAAAAAAACAGGTAAGAAGATGGTAAAGAAGCAGGAAGCGTAAGAATGTTTTCATTTTATATTTCTAGCTTCCTGTGAAACTGAACCATAGAATTTATATTTTATAGAATTTTATTAACCATACCAAAAGAATTTGAAAAGTCTAATGCCTATCAGATACTAAATGGTTCTGCAAAATATATGCAACAGATTTAAGAATAATTTGTTTCCAGTGAAAATTTCAAACCTAATAAAGATTTATGCAAAATAAGTATATCGGGTAAGAAGTAAAATCTTTCATATATTAACAATAAAGATATTCGAAACTATTTTATTACTGTAAGCTAATTTATGACTGAGTAATCAACACTACGGAGTACCACAAACCTTTATCAACCTCATTCAATAGCTATATGAAGACGATACATACCAAGTGATTCACAAGGGAAAGCAATTCAGTTATGTCTTTGAAGTGAAGACAGGAATAAATCAAAGTTGACGTATACTATCACTAATTATCTTCCTGATTGTGGTGGACTGGACTGGACTGGACTGGATCATGCAACAAACTGTAGAGGGCGAGAAGAGGCAGGATCGATGAAAAGACCTCAGAAGAAGATTTGAATTTCACTGATGATGATGATTTATGTTTAATGTCTCGTCGCACAAGCTCGAAGATCTACAGGGTATGCTAACAGGATGGCAGAAGAGGCATTGAAGCAAAAACGGGACTTCTTTCAGATGAACGTGCAGAAGACATATTGTCTTAGTTCATTACTTAACACTTTATTTGCTAACTCAGCATGTTTTACACCCGTTTTTGAGGTAAATACATTCTCTGAACGATTTTAAATTCATTGTGTAACCAAGTTTGTTATTATTCAAGTTTTAACCGTTATAATAACCATAAATACCTTTACCATCACCATTATTGTAATCTTAAGAGGATGTTAATTTCCAAATATCATACATATGTGAATGTGTAGCTTGAGAACAAATTTATTCGTTGGTGTCTCTTTGCAGAGTATCTTGTCTTTATTGTCATAAGGAGAACGCCTAATTCACCGATATTTGTCGAAGAATCAACACAAATGCTCAAGTGTTATCGAGATATATTGAAGCGTATTGGACTGTGAAGTCACCAACCATCATTCTGAAGAACTTTGAAAAGCTTCATTAAAATAAATTATACAGAAAGTATGTAAACGAAATTATGCTTGATTTGTAACCTCTCATGAACAGTTCGCACGAAGGCTCATGCATTTCCATAAACTTTTTGCTATGATTACGTTTTCCAACTGACAGTTCATATGTTGCTGACAGAAAAGACACATAAACATTTCTTTGCATAGCTGTCAGTGTGAGAGCAAGTAAAAGGAATTTAATTACACGCCTTTAATATCTTTCACTTGTTATTGCTTTCTACCTCCAAGTTTTATCACATTTGCCAGAGCAACAGGTCAGTGACGTCTATAACAAGTTTGAGAACCTTCACCTTGATATAGTTACCTGCCGAATGGATAATCTAGACTAGTCACTACAGAGTAATCAGTTTTCTGTTACCTAGTTATGAGGGGCAACTTAATTCTGTTAATCATTTTGAAGCATGCTCACTAACCTAAAAGGAACACCATCAAGATAGATTTTTTTGAAATTTAATTGACTGGAGGCAGTTGTCAGAAAACCGTGGACCTAGATTTCTTCTTGTGAACACTTGTCAACAAGATGTGTCTACCACCTTGAGGGAAATGAAGTTCTACTGTGAGATTCTAACCCGCGTCACTCTGTGTTGTAGCATCATTATTTCATTATTTCATTATTTCATAAGGTTTCTGCAACGATTTACTAACATCGCAATAACCTATGGAAACCAAATGACGTGAAACAGTTTTAACTTATTTGTATAGTAAATAACAGTTAAGGAAACTGAAAAACTTGATCAGTAGACTTCAATCAATACTAGGCATTAAGAACTAGACACATCGGTTAATTTGTGTTGATTTATTTGCGTATGTAATCAAAGTATACGAGGCATCAGTCTTGACCTGAATAGCAAAATGGTTAGGTCTCTGAATTCCTCACCGAGCAACAAAAGTTTCAATCACCCCTGGAACATTATTCTCATTATGCTTGCATACACACCTTGGTGATGTGTTAACAAGCACAGAACCACAGTTCAGGGCTACTTAGTGGTTAACCTTCAACATCTAACAAAACGTAGATACATTTTGACACCTAGTCCTAAAGCTTCAAACCCTTTAACAGACAATTAGCTGCTGAGCCAAATCTTCTGTGCTTATGGTTAAAAAAAATGTTCTTCATTAATTGCGAGACTTCTTGAGTTATATCATTTCCTAACAGAGATCAAGTTCAGACAGGTTAGCTTTCCGCGATTAGTAGCTTTAACGATTTTCATCAGTTTGCACTTAACTAATTTCAAGTCAACAGTAGTTTCATTTAGTTGTGACGAATAGCCATCGCCTTAGATTACTGTTACATTTCAAAAAGTTCATGTGAAAATCACATGTCTACTGATGAAAAAGAAGTAGAATTGTCTTTTGTGTGTAATATAATTTGTCAGACTGAAAATTTGCATTTCTATCCCGTTAGAAAAGAATTTGTTAAGAAAACTAAACATTGAAACTAATATTATGGATGGATAGTGGCTAGCAGTGGAATCTAGAACCCGTGTGCAAGTAACAACATTTCAACTAATATTTTACACCTTTTCAAGAAGAATACAACATGTAAACTGATACTGTTTTTCACATACAATTAATGTAAGTGTAACAAAACCTGAAGGTATGGCATCAAATGTTTGTAAGGGAGTGTAGTAAACATGGGCACTGCCAAGTGATTTATTTATCAGCATAGGGAAAAAACAAACAATTATCCCTTCATTTTTCCATCATGTCCACAATTTAGTGAAAATCGGACTATATGTTACTTTAAAACAGAAGTGAGCACATTAATTTTAGTCAAGTAGTTAAGTTATTTTGTGACTAAACTATACATAGAATATAATGTCACTATAAAGCTTCCTTCACTTATGTTCACTGCATCATCGTGAAGCAGAACAGCGCTAGCAGTATGCGGTTAGTTTATTGTAATTTATGATTTAGTTTTAACTAAAACCGAAAACAAATTAACGGAACAACTAGAAACAGATTTGTTGACTACATCACAAGCTATTTTTCGGTAGAGTAGCGGATGATATTACACGATTTCTAAATCCTCAGTTAGTTTCGTAACGTTTGTACATATTACCTACTTGTGGAATGCTGAATGCCATAAACAGATGAATTGCAGCTACCAAAACTACAAGTAGCCTGAATTATATCTCACATTATGGAGCAGAGAAGAAATAAAAAATCTGCGTTTGAATACAAAAACATAATTGTTAACGGTAAGTAACTTGGAGTAGTACTTGTAGTAAGTCTCATTTACAAACAGCAGTGGTAAATATGTATCTCTTAATAAGAAGTTGAATAGGTTATTTTGAATCTTAAACAGAAAGAGGAAAAAATAGTAATGATGTATTTAGTATACGACAACAAGCAGAGAGAACGTAGATAAGTGTTGCTTTTTAAATAACTGATCTCTAGCTGGGTAGTGGTTGTGCACTCCTGAGGAGCATCATACTTGGTCGAAATACCTATTCAGTGTTTTCAGGTTTTTAATAGTTCTTCACTTGATATCACTTCAAAAAGGATACCACCTTGAAATTGTTTAATCCCTATGAGCCTTCAAATTGAATTAAAAATTACAGAGTACTGAAAATTACCTCGCCTGGTTAACTAGTTTACTAGTTACTAGCCGGTCCTAAGCCCGGGTAAAGAGGGAAGGTTGGGCATAGGGCTAGCAACCCTACCCCGTAAAACAAATCTAACCGCTAAAGAAACTTCAAAGCACAAACAAAATATAAAAAATGAAAACAAACTTATTCCCCGCTGGAATCGGAGAGGCGAAATGACGCCAGTTGGTGAAAGCCTTCGGGAAGCCAATTGGCCGATGTGTCTTCTCTCGATGAAAGCGAAAGTAAACGTGGGGACATGGAATGTCCGCACGATGTTTGAACCCAGTAAGGCAGCCCAGATTGCAAGGGAGATGAGAAGGTATAACATCGAAGTGCTTGGGATTTGCGAAAGCAGATGGAATGGGAGTGGACTCTCCAAACTGTCAACTGGAGAATCAATAATCTACTCCGGTCACCCAGACGCCAACCACGAGCACACTGAGGGAGTGGCTATCATGATGTCCTCAAGAGCATCGAAGGCTCTCATGCAGTGGGAACCAATCTCCTCCAGGATCATGACAGCAAGATTCAACTCAAAAGGAAGAAAGGTCACAATCATACAATGTTATGCACCTACAAATAATGCAGAGCAAGAGAAAAAGGAGGATTTCTACAGACAACTTCAATCAACACTGGACAAGACGTCAGTTGGCGATATCAAAATTCTGATGGGCGACATGAATGCCAAACTGGGAGGGGACAACACGGGAAGAGAACTAACCATGGGTCGAGAGGCACTAGGTGAAATGAATGAGAATGGAGAATTGTTTGCAGAATTCTGCGCATTCAACGATTTGGTGATTGGAGGCAGTGTGTTCAGGCACAAAGATATCCACAAAGCGACATGGATTTCACCAGATGGACACACTAAAAATCAAATCGACTTTATCTCAATCTCAAGAAAATGGAGACGCAGTCTACTTAACACGAGGTCAAGAAGAGGAGCAGATGTAGGTTCAGACCACTACCTAGTGCAAGGAACCTTCCAAATCAAGTTAAAAGCCTTCAAGGAAGCTGGTGATAGACCTCAATTCAAGTACAACACTCGGAAACTGAAGGATGAAACTACAAAGGAGATCTTCAAGGCAGCCATCAAGACAAAATGGGAGACATCGAGCAACATCCCTGAAGAAACCTGTGTGGAAGAACATTGGAAGTCTTTGAAAGCTATGTGGAAAGAAACCTGCACAACAGTATTAGGAAGGAAGAAGGTGGAAGACAAGGAATGGATCTCGACGGATACCTGGAAGCTGATAGAGGAGAGGAGGATGGTGAAGCGGAAGATAAACCAGTGCAAGGATGCTCAACGACAAGAGGAACTGAGCACAATGTATAAAACACTGGACAAAGAAGTGAAGAAGAGTGCACGCAACGACAAAAGACACTTCTACGAAACACTGGCAAGTGAAGCAGAACAGGCTGCAGGTAAGAGAGACCTGACGACATTGTATCAAATAACCAGGTTGCTGTCAGGGAAGAGACCAACACAGATGAAACCAATAAAAGATGAAGAAGGAAATTTAATTACAAAAGAAGAGAAACAGAGGAAACGATGGGCCGACCACTTCAAGAAGCTCTTGAATCGACCACCACCTGCACTTCGTCCAGAAATACCACCTGCAGCCGCTGAATTACAAGTGAACATTAATCCCCCAACGAAAATGGAAGTCCTGAACGCCATAAAGCTACTGAAATGTGGGAAAGCAGCAGGACCAGATGGAATACCGCCAGAAGCACTGAAAACAGATGCAGAGACAACAGCGGACATGCTCACACCACTATTGCAGAAGGTGTGGAAGGAAGAGAAGGTACCTGACGATTGGAAGAAGGGTTACCTTGTCAAACTGCCGAAGAAGGGAGACCTCAGTGCTTGCAAGAACTGGCGCGGAATCACTCTCCTGTCCACCCCAAGTAAAATATTAAGCCGCATCATCCTGGAGAGGCTAAGGGATGCACTGGATTCAAAACTACGACCGGAACAGGCAGGCTTCAGGAAGTACAAATCATGTGCAGACCAAATTGCAACGCTTCGCATCATCATAGAACAGAGCATAGAATGGCAATCACCTCTCCACCTCAACTTCATCGACTTTGAGAAGGCCTTTGACAGCGTCGACCGAGAGGTAATTTGGAAGCTGCTTCATTACTACGGAGTGCCGCAAACCTTTATCCGCCTCATTCAACAACTATATGAAGATGCCACATGCCAAGTAATCCACAATGGGAAGCTCAGTGATGCCTTTGAAGTGAAGACAGGAGTGAAACAAGGTTGCCTACTATCCCCCATGATATTCCTTATTGTGGTGGACTGGATCATGCAGCAAACAGTAGGCAGCGAGAAGAGGGGGATACACTGGACGACGGAAAAGAACCTAGAAGACTTGGATTTCGCCGATGACTTATGCCTAATGTCACATAAACTTGAAGATCTGCAGGCAAAAACTAACAAGTTGATAGAAGAGGCAGCGAAGACGGGACTTCAGGTGAATATAGAGAAGACAGAAGTGATGAAGATACCGCACCACCACCATCAACAACAACAAACTCCAATCACTGTCAACGGGAGAAACTTAAAGGAAGTAACCTCCTTCACTTATCTAGGAAGCACTGTTTCAACTACAGGCGGGACGGACGAGGACGTCAAAGTCAGAATCGGAAAAGCAAGACAGGCATTCATTAGCCTGAAACCAGTGTGGAGATCTTCTGCACTCAGCATGCGGAACAAGATACGGATTTTCAACACCAACGTCAAGTCAGTGCTCTTGTATGGCTCAGAGACTTGGCGCGTCACGAAAGGTATTTCCAATAAACTACAGACATTCATCAACAACTGCTTACGCTCGCTGCTGAAGATCAGATGGCCAGAAAAAATAAGCAACAAGGAACTCTGGGAACGAACCAACCAAGAACCTATCACGCAACAAATATGCAGGAAGAAGTGGAGATGGATTGGCCATGCACTGAGAAGGCCGACTGAGGACATCACGCGTCAGGCCCTCGAGTGGAATCCCCATGGGAAGCGACGAGTTGGACGTCCGAGGGTGACATGGAGGAGGTCGTGCGAGCAGGAAATGAGAGCTTCTGGGCTGTCGTGGGACCAGGTTCAAAAGATCTCAGAGAACAGAGGTCACTGGAGGCGTGCTACTGAAGCCCTATGTTCCACTAGGAACCCAAGGGACTAATAATAATATAAATAATACTGAAAATTGGTCAAAACTTAGTTACTATACTTGTTCAGAGTTATTTGTTACCTTTTCTATACAAATAAGTTACGTGGAAAGTTATTCGGCGTTCGTTGACATAGCTGTAGAAAATACAGTTGAAATCTTATTTTAATTCATTAATTTGAAAGTTGGTAATAAGTTAGATATATCTTGAGCTGACTGAGTGATGCTTGAACGCAAATGGAATTAGCTGCAAAACCCTTACAAATAGAATTCTTAGAGTGAATCAACGAAAACCGTATTAATCTTACCCTAACTTTACCTAATTAGACAAGTACATGTAAAATATGTCAGTAAAGTTAAGAGTGACAAAGAGTGAGTACATATCTGTTCTTTACTTTATGCAGTAAGGATAATTCAGTTTGGGGAAGTATGTCTTCGAGCTGAATGATTTTCGGTGAAGATCTGCTTCTTTTACCGAGAAAAGAATTTGTATAATACTGAACAACCAGCTAATCAATTGTTGATTGTGTATTGTTAGGCCAAACCTTTTTATTTAAAAAAGAAGTAATAATAGTTTTATTCCAAACATTATGTTTGATTCAGTATAGAATTCTTAGAATGTAATCAACTGACAAATTTACCCTCAAAACCATATTTTCCAACAAAATGCTTATAGCGTATCACTATCAAAGGTAAAATGTGAAGCAGCCAATTTGTACAGGATTGACGTCCAGTGTTGAATGGTGGTGGTTTATTTAGCCAGAAGAAGAATGTACTGCTAGAATAGATATCCGGAGAAAAGAAATAATATTTATTTTCGTTTATTCAGAAATCCGTTCCCGTCTAATATGAAATCTTGTCTTCATTTTGTTATTGCTTAAAAAAGTCACCACTGCAGAACAATTAAAAATCTCCAAGAGTAAGCGATGAGTTTGGAGGCCATATTTGAGAGATTATAACAAACTGAAAAGGAAGAAATTGAATACTACATACTTGATAGAAAATGACATTGGTAGCCCAAAGATCAAGCAGGTGACTAACTTCATAACTAATACATGCTGACGACTTGTACCTCCCTGGGTTGCAGATAATGGGATGAAATTATGAAGTTGAACAAAACCCAGTTTACGTACGCATATGACAGCTGACATCACTCTTTGGTTGAATTTATCTTAGGAGTTCGGATTGAATTTCAGGTAATTGACCATGAAGATCATTATTTATGAGTAACTCAAATGAATTTTGTATACATGGTTTGTTGCCAACTTTAGTTGCCATAAAACATTTTTGAATGCACAATGCAGAAAATGGAAAACGATGTTACACAGCATAATTCTTATGGATGAGAATTTTCTATGTTCCACCGTCACACCCCTTTAAAATGGGATGCATTGAACGACAGTTTTTATCGTATTACGCAAAAAAACTTAAAGGAAGTAGCCTATTTCACCTATCTAGGCAGCAATGTTCCAACTAAATGTGGTGGCACAGACGAGGATGTCAAAGTCAGAATTGAAAAAGCAAGACAGGCGTTCATTAACCTGAATCCAGTGTGGAGATCTTCTACACTGCACTCAGCATAAAGCTTGAACAACATCCGGATTTTCAACACCAACGTCAAGTCAGTGCTCCTATGTGATGGTTGAGAGACTTGGTACGTTACGAAGGGGATTTTCAGCAAACTACAGACATTCATCAACAACTGCCTATGCCGGCTCTCTGCTAAAGATCAGATGGCCAGAATAATAATAATAATAAGCAACAAGGAACTCTGACCGGGCAACAAACCAACCAAGAGGCTATCACTGAACAAATATGCAGAAGGAAGTGGAGATGGATTGAGCATACACTGAGAAGGTCGACTTGGGACATCACGCGTCAGGCCCTCAAGTGGAACCCCTATGGTAAGCGACGAGTTGGGCGCCCGAGGTGAGGGTGACATGGAGGAGGTCGTGTGAGGAAGAAATGAGAGCTTGTGGGCTGTCATGGAGCCAGGTTGAAAAGATTGCAGAGAAGAGGGTGCAATAAAGACGTGCCGCTGAATGCCTATGTTCCATGTTCCCAAAGGATAAATAATAATAATATATTATATAAACTGTTCGCAAAGCTATATACTTGTTAAGTATGACAATAGTCTTACATCCATTTTAATTTATATTCAGTAAAAGATACATCACGGAATCACAGTAATTGGTTTTTCAATACAAATCTCCTTCATTTCATTCAAATAAAAATCTTCAAGCGAACAAGTTGAACGACTTGTAATTTACATATTTAAAACTTTAGTTACAAAATGGTATGTGAAATAAGAAAAAAATTTTTGTAATAAGAAAATGACGGTACAGTAACTTTGTTTTCTGACAAGATACATTTTTAAATATGTGTACATAAATTTTTCATCGCGGTACCCTGAAATACTTAACATTCTTCAACAACACTGTATACATAAACCTTGATGTAGTATGAATATTATTCAACTGAAATTAGTTTTATTGTTTTACACATAAACGTATAAATCATTTGTTCGGCTTTGAAAAAAGTATATACAATTTACAAATTGTATATGAAATAAATATTTTGATGATTTCAGGTCAGGAAAGAAACTATACTTATTTTCTTTCTATTGTAAAATAAAACTCCTAGTCCAACTTTAGAGAAATATTCAGTTACTTTTCAAATGAATTTGTACATATTTTCAAACAAAATTAATTCATTGGGAAATGTTCCTTAGCATATATAGAAATCAGATTGAACGAAACCTTCATTCATGAGGAATATCTTTACACATGTTGAATTATACAAATCATCACAATTGAAATTAAAATGTTATAAAGAATTTCGACAGCAGAAAGTTGGTATTTAATGATAATTTGAGTGCCACTTAAACTAATAACAAATTGTAAGGAATAAAAATCTTTTGTAGTTGCTATGAATTATTCCACAGAAGACTTCTGGCTAAAGTTATTGACTTTTTGAAACTAATCAGCAAAGCAAATTTGTAATCAAAAAGGAATTCGGTGTTTTATCAGTGTACCAAAAAATTGTTACTTATTGTTGATAACGGAGAGTTTTGTCATCAAACTGTACAAGTCATGAATGATGCTCTGTAGGACTGGATTATTCATGTAAACTTCTCATGACAGAATAACTGATTTAAATTAGCTTTCTCTTACGGATGTTCAGATTACTAATAAAAAAAAGCTTAGATAAATACTTACAATTCGTTTCATTTGAAGGTACTGTCTCCATATACGAAGTATTTACAAAGTATTCCTCAACTACTTGTTCACAAAATAATGCTATCTTTCTACTCGTTGGTCGAATTACAAGCTTCATTTGTAAATTTTGATTAATATTGAGCAGTGAGGACTTGAAAGCCTAGTTGATTATCCTTTGATGACCAATCCGTGAACATAATCCAGTCCTTTAGAGTCAGTGGAGACCTCATTATTTGCTTGATAAAGTTTCTGACTTTTTCATTGAGTAATTCAGTTAACAGTCACGACGGAAACACCAGTGTTTTCATGATTGAGGATCATCGAAATGGAGGAGATCTAAGCGTTTTAGGAATTGATTGCTTATGTTCAGCGCTAATGTATCACATCTTAACTTGAAATTATAAGCAAAATATGATAATATAGAGGTCATATTATGCATGTATATTTACATAAATAGGCAGTAAAGTTTCTGATATAATGCGAAATTGTTTCAAGCCGTCCAAAAAACGACTCAGTTCAGTTGAAACCTTGGTGATTCACAAAGAATTCAAACTGGTAAGTATCCGAAGAAACCACGGTTTCGTACAATTCAAATGATGTACTTCACTCCATTATTGTATATCATGGACCTAAAAAGAATCATCAAACTTGTTCATGACTGATTTCTTCAGAAACAGACTGTAACATTTGTCTTCTGAGTATCTGTACGATCTTTAACAACTAGTTATACATGCTGTTATCATTTATTGATGCATGTAATATCCCACTTTTATTCTCACTTGAACTGTGATCGACCTATTTTGGCATATGACGTAGACAGATGCCTCGATATTGCCTGATTATTTGTTATGTTGCAATGTGAAATCCATTGATTTCATTGGCAGCCATCATCAAGCCAACTTTAACATAGTTATACATGCTTTTGATGAACATCTCTAATGAGTTAAACTCTAAATAAACGAGTAATTATCAAGTATGTATGATTAAAGTCAAATATTACTACTGTATAACCACAGTACGTTTATGTAAGTATATTATTATACTGGACTGAATACTAAAGAGATATAAAAACAGTCAGAAACAACTTTCTTCTTAGTAAAAAGCGTGTATGCGTTTAGTCACAGACAAATATAACTTTTTCGTGTAGTTGATAGACAATATACAACATTATTATATCACTGGAAGTGCTTGTGAAATGAATTCCACACATTTACTAATAAATATCTGAATGAAGGAAGGTAAAAGAGTGAATAATTTAAAATGTTGACAAAACTTCACTTCATACCAAGATATCGTCAGATTACCGATGAAATTTTGCAATCTAATGGTTATTTTACTCATGCATTTATTAAAATTATTTATTTTTGGATACTAGTTGTCAGATGACAGGGTTTTTGGTAGACATTCATATACTCTATCAGTAATAGAACAGTTTTTTAAAATGTTCTTTATACAGTGATTATACAGTGCATCTTGATAAAAGTCTTACGGTACAACTTTCATCAATTCATGATATTTTGGAGATAATATCTCTAAGATAGCCTAACTTTTTCTGTCAATCCTTACATATCTCCGCAGTCGATTCCAGGAAACAAGCAAAGTCTTTCATTGACTAAAAGAATTGAAGCAAAGTGATACGTGATATGTATTCAACTATCTATTAATGATACGTATTTAAAGGAATGGCCTCTTTTTTCAACAATATATCTGATGAATACAATACAGTATAACTGCAGTACGGAAGAGAAAAATTTCGGTTACTTCCACATAAAAATTTATACAACTTTGGATAAAATATTGAAGAATGTGAATGTTGTAACCAGGTAGTCAATTTGTTGATAGTTCTAGATTTGAAACGACTGGTTCTTCTCTAGAGCCTAAGTCAGTACAAGCAAACTGAGATTTACTTTAAGGTGAATGATGAGATTTCAATAGGATGTTTTGCATCTAACCGGTAACCTCCTAATGAAAATATCACAAAGCCGCAGACAGAGACAATATTAAGGTAATCGTTGAAGTTTCTTTTGTTCCATGGATTCAATAGAAGAATAATTCAGTTTAAAACATTCATTGAAATGAGTTGTTCACTGATGAAAACCTTAAAGTGACCTCATATTTATTTTTCCTAAAAATATTGAATATTTTATAAAATTCTGTGTAAAATCAGTTAAAATGAAGAACTGAGTGAAAGTTTACAGAGGTTATAAAATACACCAATGACCAAAAATTTGTACTAAATAACTGTCTGTTAGCAATATTGTCGAATAAACAAATAAAAGTGATGTAATCAAAACCTCTCCAAAATCTAGTTTTTATTCTTATAAGTTTTTCTTATCGAAATTTCTTCAAATCGTTTGAACATATAAAAGTGAATACAAATAAAGATGGAATCTATGAGTAATAAGATTATTTGTGTAGATATGGAATTTTAGTCTAATAAATTCTTGAAAGTAATTGTTTACTTAAATTTTTGAAGTTGTTCTAAGAATATTGTTACTGTGGTATTATTCAGTCTTTGTGACTAAACTTAGAGATTTATATGCTTAGAAACAAAAAAATTTTCTCAAATTTATATTATATAGAAATTTTGCTTTGAAAATTTCATAAGTTAAATTGCTGTTTTTGTATTTTTGTTTAAAAAAAATTAAATAATTCACTGAGTTGGTTATCTGTGCCAAGTGAAAACAAACTGTAGTAGACAATTTAAGGAGTATCGTATTAGAAGTTTTCATCTTGAGTGTGGTAGCTCAGCAATATACCAGTCTTCTTCTCTCAGTAACTGAATTTCTGTTATTGAAGGAAGTTGAGACGTCTATCAACAATCATTTTCAAGATCAGATGGGTCCTGCTCAGACAATGCTCCATAAGGCATATCACACGTTTGTTTAAAGATATATAAGTTTTCATTTCATCTGAAATCATCACCCAGTATTACTATAAGTCTACCAAATCACGGCTATCTCAGATAATCACACTGATAATATATAAAAGTGCTTCAAATTCTCTGTGTGAAAATTACAAGACGTGTAAGCCACTTATATTGCTTTCAATTACATCTCATCACGTTTTACTCTAGTAAACATAAGTACCAACATGTAAGTGAAATATAAACCAATCTAGGTAATTTGTGAGTCAATGATAAGAAGGACATGGACTGTGTACTTTAGAATGACAAAATTAGTTGTAGTAGAAAGGTTAATATGAATAATCAGAATGGCATGACAGTGTACACAGCTGTTCAGATAGACAGACAATGTACGTCAAAGATTGTAAAAGGAGAATAAGATTGCGTAATACTGGAGATAAAAGCAGTGAATAAACAAGGTCTGACTATGAATATAGTAGGGATACGATATGCCTAAAATGATGGTTATGAAATAATGATGCTATGAGGTGGTATATCCAGCAGTCCTCAATTAGGACATTGATAAATACGACATAAACATTTTTTCCAATGTAAAGACTACGATTGTTTATTGAAATCCGTATAGTATTAACTGCACAGAGTAGGTTGGGTCAAAATTCATCAAAAGATACATTGAGATACAACCAACCATTTTGAATTTTTTCGCTCATTTTTTATCCAATACAGGGGGCATTATGGGAATTGTTTTTTCTAAGGCATACAGGTATATACTTCGTATTATATTAGTTATTTTAACTGATGAAATGTCTTATAGAATTTTCTTCACTAACTGTACTGGTAAATACTTGTGAAAGTAATGAAACTGGTCATCTGACCTTATAAATCATTTACAACAGTCAGTTGACTGGAAAACGATGCATACAGGTCAACTACGAGAAGAGTCATCTGTTTCAAGTTGGTGTTCGTCATATACTAACATCAGTTGGAGGAACATTAGAAACCTGGAAGCACTGGACAACGGTGCCCACCCATGACCCCTCTGAACAGTCGCATACTAGGACAAAACAGCTTTTCAGTGCTCCCGGACTTCCAGTATTCCTCCAACTAACATCAGTGCATGACGAATGCCAACTTGAAACATCTCTAATTATTCACAAACCTCCAAATCTAGGAGTCATTTTTGTTGTCTTAGTTTCTCAAAGAACCTATCTAGGTATATAGTAGCTAACGTTTAGCTGAGTAAAAGTGATCTTTCTAAATCGTTCTCTAACTAATTCACCTACGCAATATTCTACCAATCTTTTCTGTCAGGTCACTGAATCATGAATATTTCTAACAACTTTTGCAGCATACTGTTAGAACAGATTCGCCTAGTAATATGTGAGAAATATTTTGCCATATTTATTCTTCTGACATGGGTTAAGCACTTAGAAATGTGTGCCAACTGACATATAAACATGATTATCTTATACGAAGGTACACTGAGTCATTCAGTAATATGCTTAATAGAACAGTGAGGAAATGCAAACAATCTTTTTTTCACTACAAATAAAATCAGCAAATTTCAGTAAAACTTTACTTCAATAAATATTAATATAAATGATAATGAATACATCATAAACATACCAGTGAGTTATATCTTGCTTGTTGATGACATTCTTCAGTAGCTTATCGTTTGATTTACGTATAAGATGTTTTTCTAATAACAAACCTACAATGATTTTATCTAAGTGTTCGCATTGTTTACCACTGAAGACAAAATATACATTCATTGTACACCCGAGGAATAATTTCTTGAGACTAGATTCAGGAATTTCAATAATAAGTTGTCTCTTTCAACTTATTATCTTGTTGTAACGCACGCTGGGGAATAATGATGATAAATCCAGGGATTTCATGTGTTATGCTTTAAGTTTCACTTACATGGCTACAGATGCAGTTTAAACCAGATTTTACCATCGTTTATGTACCAATCTTGACGTAAGAAACAGTCCCTTGGAAAGACTACAAGTTGTGCACTATAGACAGATCCGGTGAGCGTTTATAAGTCGTGAGTGGTTATTGAAATTATTCCTTTTTTTCAGCTCCTTGAAGATTATTAAAAGCTGCCTAATAGCTGAATTAAGTTAATCTTCAAGACTTTTAAGACCGCAATACTTGATTTGTTCTAAGTCAAAGGAATTTCTCTTCTTCTTTTTCCTTCATGAACAATAATCAATATTCTTGCTTGCCTATCTAACTGACAACCAAGTTTACTTTTTCTGACAGCTGTTTTAGATTCTCGACATTTCATTTACATATTTTCCCTTATCAACCAGATTGATAGTACATTTACGGAAAATCTATTACTCTATGACTTTATCAGCCATCAGCAAGTATAGTTCTAATTAAAACCAATCTAGTGGCAAGACTAAGCCATATGTTAAAGAAAACACTTGTACAAACTTTGTATCTATGGTTAAATCATTTTAATGTTTGAGATAAAACTTAATGACTGTCAGGCTGAAAGCAGTACTACTGGATTACATGTGTTTTCTTCAGTTCAATGATCACTCAATCAAGATCTCTTCAGAATCAGTAATTACTGAGCAACTACTACGTAGTCAACCCACGTCTCATTGTACGTGGTCGTAATAATATAGTCTTAGAACATCTGCTTCTTATACTTTAATGGGTATAGCTGACCTATAACCATGTTTCACCATATTCACAGAATGATGTATTTTACAGCTCAAGTTGATACTTCCTTAAAATGTTAGCCCCTGAAATCAATTCCATTTATTCAACCAATAACTGGTTGTTGTAGACTTTGTTTGTCAAAAGGTCCACATTAAAACCATCGTTTAAATTGTTAACTGGATAACGCTATAGTTTTGCTCAACTATGTTATTTTCAATGTCAATGGTTCTTCATTATTTACAGCAACTATTGAGAGGAAAGTAAATGACCACCAGCTGTCATGAAGTAACCTTTCGTGTTTTTTTGGTGGGTTCATTTTATTTTCTAAGGATTTACCCTACATTTATTTGGAGAAGGATAAATCGCTGGCTTCAAATTTAAACCGCATTTATCATTTTCTTATTTTACCAAAACATTTGGTAGTATTTAGATAAACTGTGACAGAAACAATTTCTATACTATGAATTGTCACATTTCAGGGGTAATTTTAAAAGTTTACTAGGTATTCTAAGGCTGGTTTTTAATCCTGATGCTTAAAATATTAGTGTTTTTGGGAAGAATGGGTAGAATACATATTTTTGTTTTACTTTTACATGAAACAGGAGATTATTTAGTTATCTTGTACCGAAATTAATTCTCATTGTTATCACAATATTTATTCGGCATACCTGTAATTGACTATCTGGAAGATCATCTTGACGGTTAGACGGTTCAAAATGCAATCAACTACACAGAGGTCATATTGATTAGTCTCACATACTTGGATCATTCAATGAACTAGTAAACAGTGTGCTGAAACTCATAATCTGATCAAAAGATGACAGCAATCTAAAAAAACCGTTCTATTCAGTCCTTTCGTGGATTCCTGTAAAATGTAATACAGATCAACTCGATCAGTTTATAATCCGCCCGTTTAGTTTTGAGGTTTACGATCCTGATACCAATAACTTCATACAAGTCACACATTATGGTATATGCATTTTGGTTCGTGATATTTAGAGATAGCCGACTTCAAACTTTGGTTTTCGATTTCATGCTACCAGGCTGTCATCAGCATATCTGCAATCTGTAATAGCAAAGAGAAGGAAGCTTAGGTCAAGGATGTAGACGAAACTTTTTGGAACTGGCTGACATACATAAGTTACATTTGGATAGCAAGTGTTCTAGCCTCGTTCTACCTCGCAGGTTTAACTGATGGAATGTGTTTAGCAATAAGAACCGGGTAATATAACAATGGTTATTCTATAGCAACCAATAAATATATTCCAAATTATTCAGAAAGAAATTATGATGGAGATTTCGTATTCATTCTGCACCTAAGCATATCATTCTTGTACAAGGTTCTTTCTTCTACAAATATCTTTTCCACTTCGCTATTACAATATCTCAAATTATGAAGTAACTAAAATCTATTAAGTTCACTGTAAGATGCATTTTATTACATTTCACACCAAGCCCGAATAATGATAAGACCTGCGTATGTCAAATAATGTAATTCTATAAATAATAGTGTGATGTGATTCTGAGTCCCGGTGAAAACAACATCTAGATACATCCAGATGACGAGTTACAAATAAGACGGAATGCACATCATGGATTCCACTACTAGCCACTGACTATTATTACTATACATAATTAGAACACAGGCAATATCGAGGCATTCACACAGGAGCTCATATGCCAACACAAACTGATCAATTCGGTCCAATCAACGACGATGTAATGCAAGCAATAACAATAAAACTATACCCGTCACACAAGAAGTGGCTGCCATGCTTCGGTGGTGTGGTGGATAACGTTGTCTCATTTGAGGTGATCGCTCCCGAGTCCCTGTCCCGCTGGGGACAACATCACTCACTGGGAGGTAGGTACACTCAGCTGACGAGTCCCATATAGGACGAAATGCGTACCCTGGATTCCATTGCTAGGCAATACCCATCATCACTATAAATAATAATAATAACCACTTTATTCCAGACAATTACGTTTATTACATTTCGGAATTCTCAGTATGATATCTAACGAAATTTACTTCTTGTATAATATTTTCAAAGTAAATAACTTTGGCAGTTATATAATGTCAATGATAACAGCATGATTTGCAGTAATGCACAACAACCAGTGGTTTTTAGGTCATCTAGTTTGCATAATGTTATACGTGGGTCGGATGTGTATATTTTCTGGAGACTTGGACTATATAAACATGTATGACTTTCGTATAGTGTGTATAATACAGAGTGTAAAGGGAAAACAAGAGGAAAGTTTGTTTTTACGAAATGGTGAGATAACACCTCATATATACTAAATCTGTAGCTGAATAGCTAGTAGTTTTCTAACAGAAGTTAATGTACTCTGGGTACGTATTCTTATCGGTTCATTAATCTAAGATAAGCTATATAGTTTATCTTGAAATGTCGACTTATGAGGTGTTTGTGGATTTACAAGAAACTAGAATATTTTTTCGATGAAAAATTGATGGTATGTGCCAAAAAAATTCTTGGAAATATAATGAACACAAGTCAAATTAATTCCTAAATGTAATTAATATGGAATAGAATTAACCTCTCAAAATATATGTTGGTTATTAAATAGGCTATACTATTTGGTCTTTGTTATTAAATCCGTTTGTTGTATGGGATAGTGAATCGTAAGTATGGTTCAAATCCTGCCACTTGCAGGTATTTTTATCGATTTCATCTTTCATGTGGTAAGGATGGACTAAACTATCAGTTAAGGATGATTCAAATACTGTTATCAACAGAAAACAAAACCTTTCCATTAACTAATTTAAGTAGAACTAGAGTGACATAACTAGTCATTGGGTAAGAAAATTTACAGGTGATCGATGTTTTACCATTCACATAAGAGTTATAGAAAACATATATCCGCAGATAAGATAACCCCTAATCTTATCAATTTCAAATTCTTTGTTCTGTATAAAATATCCACAAAAGCATCAGTCATACTGACATTTAATTTACGACATATTATCACAAATTATTTATGTCAGATATGCCAAAATATCCTAAAATATTATTATGATTAGTCTGATAAAGACAATATTACTGATAAGAGTAGAAGTAGCATTACGAGAAGGTAGAGCATATGTGAACATTATTTTTGTTTGTTAATTTTTAGTATATAATATTGCTTATTCACTTGACTGGTTCTTAACAATACAATGTAAATTATTACAATTTTTTGTTTATATTAGGAATTTTTCCATTTCTTATTGTTATTGTTTTTATTTCATCTTTTAACCAAGAGATTATGGACATGAAAAATCTTGGATAGATGAATTTGGCTCGAAAGTATGTGTAGCTGATTTATTCTTGTTTTCAAATAAATTTGACATAGAATTAATTATAGGAAGCAGTTGAGTAGTCTGAAAAGAAATCATTAGACGTATGCACAGACATTGTGACGTCATGAAACTTGGATATTGTTTTATTACGTTTGAAAATGTTCACTAAAAAATTATACATTTTATTTCAGAAGAATAATAATGTTTGGACAATAAAACATGACGAGATATATTTTATTTTTGAAGACAATGACCGGTTTGTGAACACTGTACATAATAATAACAGTTTACATGATTTACTTTGACTAGATAATCATGATAGAAATATCTAGTGAAAATTAGTTGAAGGCTTAAGAAAGTGTGTAGCATTATGTTCAGTCATAATTCGCATGTTTATGCTATTGTAAAAAAAGTAAAAGGAATAGGCTGAAACATCAGTTGACTACTATTTTTGTTAACTGTATATGGTATGTATGTAAGGGGGGAAGGGGGAGGGGATCATCAGCATTGCTTAAGCAGATATGATTACTTGGGAAATACATTACTGTCGTTTGAGCTCATAACAAATTTCGGTTGAATAAAATGACCTAAATAATGAATTACTAAGTGTTAATGAGTACTTCTGTTTGATTGAGTGTTGGTATTGTAGCACGGTATCTTCGAAATACAGTCAATTGTAATAACTAAAAGAAAAAACTATGTTTAATTATAGGCAGTGACAGACAAATATTGTTTAGCATCTACTGGTCACCACAAAGTAATCAGTTTCATTGTGCCAATCAATTAGCAATACTCTCATCAGGGTAGGAGACCCGCAGGTTGCAGGTATGCCTTGCTAATCAGTGCCAACAAAAAAGAAATCTACGTGGGGCCAAGCTGTCTACCAATCGTCTTTGACCAAATTACATCCATCAAACTCCACTATGATCGTGAGCGTCCTAGCCCAGTGGCCACATTGCGAAGTGATCAGTGCTTAGGACGAGACACTGACAGCTTTCTGATGGTAGCATCTCGGATGGTAGTATTAGGTGGGGCGGGTTCAAATCTCTCAGAAAATATTAGTTCCATCGAGTTCGCTGATACGCTTTTTTCTGACTTGTGTCAAAAATCAGAACACACAGCTCTACGGTTCCCCTGTCTATATATGTGTATACATACATTTAGTTTTAACTATTCAACTAACATTAGAAGTCATTTTTTAGTTCGAAAGGTGAATAGTTATACTGACTGAAAATCGAATGCTATTTGTCGCTCTCAAGTTAGAATGAAAAGGCTTACATGTATCAAGTAGATAGGGAAATTGCTTGTTGTCACTGTTATACACGGTACTGCTTACTCTATTCCGAAGATTTCTCAGAGTCTGAATTTGAATTTTCAGTAACTGAATTCTCTTATCATTAGACTTCATTCAACTGTTTTGAAATTCTGAATAGCTATAGCAACAAAAATCGTTTGTACTTCCGAGTTTCATTTGACACCAATTATATCTGAAATATTGAAACTTTATTTTCTCTAGCTAGCTTTTACTGAATCCATAAGAAATCGTATAGATTTCTTTGATCACAAGTAAAAAACGGCATACAGCAATAGTTAGCAATAAAGGGGTAAAGCAATTTTTTCTGTCCTACCTGAAACAACATTCTGTGTTACAAAGAGCAAACAGAAGAGACGAAATCAACCATTTTTGCTCTCTGATTTTCAGTATATATCTTTATTTTGATAATCTTGTGAATTTAACTGTTTGTAAGTAGTCTAAAATCCTGAAATTAATTTTGATTGAAATATTGAACATAGTTTGAAAAATCCTTCAGACAAACATGTTATCCTGCTGAAGAATGAACTATTCAATGTTCATATCTTTATAACTTCTTCAGATCCATCTTTTCATGAAAGGTATAGTAAAACTCTTATGAAGCAGTTCAGTAATAGTTTTTTCATTCACAGTGAAGCATTCTCCTTCACATGAATCCGTTTTTATTTGTTTAAAGGAAACAAATTTTACTTGAAACATGTTTGTTTGAATCAGTTACTTTAAACTTTTACTCATAAACTTTAAAATAAATCATATTTCATCTAATTTCCATAGAGACCTATGTTAAAAACAGGCAAAACTGAATTATATATTCGATTAAAAAAGTAAATTAGTTTACCATATTTGTACCTTTTTGAGGGAAACGTAATTTATAAAAACAAGCCTTTAATTTAAACACCATGTCTCTAGTTGAAGAAATAAAATGAACACAAGATGAATTGGTGCTTCTATAGACTTTGTCTGTTTATCATATTGACAAGAAGATGAGTAAAACAGAAAGAAATGTTGTATGGATAAAACTATACATACCATGTAAAGAAATCTGAAGATTCATCGACTTTGAAAAAGATAAATAAAATGACTGTATTATCAAGAATAGACAAGAAGGTTATAGCAAAACAGTTAAAATTGATTTAAAACATTTTAGTTTGGTAAAATGAGAGTAGTTTTCCGATCTAATGGTCACCGGTTAATATCATGTTATGACTAAAAGTTTTTGTTTACACTTTTATACTTAATACATAACTCAGTGACATTGTCTTTATTGTGAAAACTTTGATTTTACATGGTAGGTAAAGGTTGCTAATATTATTATTGTTACCAGTCTATAAACTAAGTGAACACTATGATGTAAGCTTCAAAAACAATACTTGAAAGCGAACTTTGCCTAACATACATATATGTGTAATTATTTTGTAGTAAATACAGAAAGCAGGAGTATATTTTTAGGGTTAAGCAGATATCTTGAAATGTGACAAGAAACCTTAAGTAATACAGTAAATGTGGTGATCATCCAGTTATCAGAAAACGAATTCCAAAAACTTAAGTCCAAAACTTATCTAAACTGACGAATAATTATTATTTTTGCAAAAAACCAAAGTTTTCAAACGTTGACAAAAATTACCTAAGGCAATGCTTTTTATTCCTTCGGATCAACCTATTCAAAAATTATCTGACTACTTTAAACTAAAGGAAAATTTGTGGATGATTCCCGAAGGTTGTAAAAAAGTGAAAAACATTTGAGAAAAGTAAGGAGACAAGAAGTCTGATAATTTCATATTAGATTAGTTTATTTGATATAGCTTACGGTGAAGCCTTATTATTTGCTGGATGACATTCTACCAAGATATATCACTGAATATCATACCATGCTATTTATAGTTCTACTACTTTTACTCTTCTACTTTGTTAACGTAATTTTATACACGTAATCGGTGTTTATTCATTCCTATTATGCTTGTTAAGTTGTTGATCTAAATGATGAAGGTATAGTGAACAGTTTCCTTTTCGGACCAAATAAATTAGTCTCTAGGGCTATAACTATGTTCCACCCTATTGTTTCGTTGGGTTTTTCCATGTAGTACGTCTCCGTGCCCAGGTTGTGTACACATACTTATAAGTACTGTACTATTTTGTAAGGGGTTTTCCACAACGTATGACTGGGATAAATTGCTACATAGCTTGCGAACCATCAGGCCTAAAAGACTTGTATAGGAATATAGACCAATGTATACCTTCAATACAAAGACTAACTTTCTTACATTAACGCGGCGTGCTAGCACTATAACCGTACTGTTCGTTTTAAAGCTGGGAATCATTACCCTCGACATCAGTATCTAACACCAGTAACAAAGCATTTATCCTGCAGATATTTCTTGTTCAAATAGCTACCTATTAAAGTTTTACATAAGGACAAACCACCTTTGAAAGATGTAGGTGCTAAATGCTGCTTGAACGACAGACGTTACAAGATTATGTTACGCTACGTTATGTTGTCAAGATCACTGAAACTTTTCATTTTATCCACACAAAGACAAACCATCAAAGTCAGCTAATAAAATACCAGGCGAAAATGAACTACTGGACTTGATATGTAGATGTCTAACTGTATTCATATCTATTTCAATGTTTAATGCAATCTACATTCGCAAATGATCAGGGTGGAATGGATGAAATGTTTGGTGGGTTCGGCAATTGAAAAGAGGTAGAGTAAGATCTGTAGTGATTTCAGAAGTAAGTATCTATCTTCTTACATTCGTATTTTGTGAAATTTTTGAGTATTTTTAGTCAATATAAAACATGTTTGTATTCGAAAACAAATCGTGAAAGGTTGTGTGGCATTTTATACAGCTCACTGATGGTAACATTGATGAATTAACTAAAGAACTTAACAGCTGTTTAAGAGAATACTCATACTGCTTTCAATTAAACAATGAAAAACTTTCTTAACAGTGATTATTATACATGAAGAGAGTCTGACTATCGCTCCAAAAAAGCCTCTCATACAGCAGATGACTGCAGGTTAAAACTTAGAAAAATAAAAGTTACGTAATACTAATACATGAGATGTGTTGATAATCAAAGTCTGAGCAAACAAACGGGTGCATAAAATGGGTGAAGAAACACAAAGGGATGAAAATTGGATATATTTTTGAAGTTATTTATTAGGTTTTCCCTGACCAAGCCATAGATAAAGGCTGTACATGCTTTTTCTTTATACAAATACTAGGGTTGATTTCTCTGTCTTATAGTCTCAGCTGTGTGCAGTATGCGAGTGCGAGTTCCATTCGAAAGCTTAGTAGAATGCAGTAATTGATTTTGAACGCTTTGGTCTTAAATATTACAGGACCCCTATCAACCGAATAAGACAGAAATGAACTTCGTATTGACTTCACTTGCTCCTTTCCTAGCAATGACGGTAGGTGCTCAGCACCACTTTTGTTAAGGTGGCTAGTTGTACGCCCAATATACCCTTCTCTACAGCAGTATCTGAATTACTAAATTCGCATAGGAGTGGCAGAAATGGGCAACTAGTTCTTCGTCTGAACAAGAATTATCCTCTGACTACAAGATGATGAGCAAAGGTTAGCAGCTTAGAAAGTTCTTCTAATGGCTGTAGAACTACAACAGGTGTGTTTCTAATTTAAAAGCGATGCACATCTCACAGCTTGATCCTCATTTGGCGTCACAGATTAGAGTTTTTCTTCACACTCGACCGGATTGATTTAAAGAATTCTTACTACGACTTAAGAAAATGCATTTTTAGGCTGGTTATCAGTCAGCACTGGGTTGGTACTCAAACCGAGATAGGATTTTGAGTGTGCATTGATGAACAATTCCAAAGTGGGATAAAATGGTCATCCAACTTCTCCTAATTTTTAGTGGTTTTCTAGTTTTTGTCGAGCGGTAGTCAAATATCTTTGGAAGTAACAACGAAGATCTCAAATCCTAATTCGTTTTCTTACCTTTTTTCTTTCATTTGATTCAAGCTTCAGAATGTCTACCTATACAATTATCTGCCTAAAATATAATCCCTGATACTTACGCTAACTGCTGATATTACTGTAAAAGACTTCCATCATGAGTGTTCCTATGGTAGCAACACAAACCTTATTTGTTTAACGGCTTACTTTTAAGGAATACATGGCTTTATTTTAAAAAAGAGAGTTTAATTCGCTAACTGATACGCTAAAGATTTTTTTCGTATGATTTTTGTCACTTTGAAAAACATTGATCAGCCTTCAAACTTTATACTTTTGCGGCTTCAGCGGTTAATATCTAGGGAATAATCTCTGTATACTGTTCAGTCCTAAAAAGATTCAGTCACTATCTTAAAAACGTACAGTCTCACACTTGGGGACATACTGCTGCTTGTTCTAATCATCAAGGGAGTACCGCCTTTTTCAAGGATCCAAATATTCCTTACAAATTAATGTCGTTTAGCAAGAAAACGGTGGGCAGCAGGGCGTACTGAAGACTGACTCACAGGTTTCAGTTAGCTTGAATCTAGGTATGTATTTGCTATGGCGGAAGATTTATCATTAGCATAATGGCTTTGTAGTTGTAATAAAACCTACACGCTGAAAAGTATACTAATTTGGAAAATCTTATGACTAGTTTTTCACTGAATGTTACTTTTCTAGTCAGTGGCTTCATATTTTGAGACACTACCACTGGACCGACTAAATACTGGAACTCATGAGTCTGAATAATGGTTGTTTTTTAATAATTCAATAACATCTACATCATAATATATTTCTCAATAACTAGTTATGTAGTAAGATTGAAGATGGGAAAAACATGATTGGTGATATTGGCCAGTAATGAAGTGTTTTTGAAAGTATGACCATTGGTTCAAATTTTATCTTATAACTGGTTTAATTTCAAGAGGCCGGTCATTATTTTCATGTATGTAGAGTAGCTATAGCATTCAGTTGACCCTTCATACATCTTTTTATTTAATTTCTTTTGAAGGCAGTTTATTCATGATTCAAGACCAACTGAGAACGCAGGCCTATATGCACTTGTGAAACTAAGCTTACAAAAAAAATGGTCCACCTAAGTCTCCTAGAATTTCGAGATTGAAAATGTACTTAACAAAGATTTCATTGATGTTTTAGGATACTCATCGACCACCTATTTTTTTTTACAGCACATGAATGTCCGTTTAGAGAGTTTGCTAGACTTCCCAAATGTGATTTAGATATTACCACAGAAGCAATATATTTTTAACAGGATGAATTATTTATTCGTGAAGGGAATAAATTGGTACTATTTAGCTAAACGCGTGTTACATTGAAACCTAATTGATGAAAAATCAATGAGGAAAAATTCCACTCATGTTTTATCAAAATCAGTTAGCCCATACTTTGAAATACACCAAAAAACTTTAAATAGTTTGTTTGAAAACATTTTTGTGGCATGCTTAAGTTAGATTTTAACTTATTGGTTAAAGAAACTACATGTTATATTTTGCTTTATATCATACACAGAAAGCAAGTTGAATATTGTGAGCATGCTTTTTCTTAAGTTTCAAAATTTATGTGGACTTTTTAACAAATGTCAGCATAAATTTGTCCAGCTAGTAACTGAAACTGTGATGTAAGTCATCTAGGAGAACATTCCCTACATGATTCAACAACACGCAATCATGAATGTATAAATATACAATGAAAATCTCTTTCGAAGAATGGATTTGATGAGCACTAAAACATAATGTCAACCAAGAACAGAACCGACATCAATCACAATTAACAGGAGAAATCTAAAGGAAGTTGTCTCTTTCACCTACCTAGGCGGCATCGTTTCAATTACAGGCAGCACAGACGAGGATGTCAAAACCAGGATCGGAAAGACAGCAAGACAGGCTTTCACCAATCTGAAATCAGTGTCAAGATCTACTGCACTCAGTACAAAGAACAACATCCGGATTTTCAGCACTAATTCAGTCAAGTCAATGCTGCTATATGGTTCACAAACGGCATGTCACGAAAAGTACTTACAACAAACTACAGACATTCATCAACAGCTGTCAACTACACTCGCTCGATACTGAAGATCAGATATTTAGAATATTAAGAATAAGCAACAAGGAACTCTGGCCGGGCAACGAACCAACCAAGAACCTATCATCCAACAAATATGCAGAAGTAAGTGGAGATAGATTGGACTGGACATACACTGAGAAGACCGATTGGGGACATCACGTGCCAGACCGTTGAGTGGAATCCAAAGGGGAAAAAACAAGTTGTCATCCGAGGATGATATGAAGATCATGTGAGGAAGAAATGAAAGCTTGTGGGCAGTGGTAGAGCGGGTTGAAAAGACTGCAGAGAAGAAAGTGGAATGGAGGCGTGCTACTGAATCCCTATATTCCAATACGAACCCAAGGGAAAAAAATATAATAATAATCAGAACAAACAGTGTAAACGTCCAGTTTTCACTTCTTTCACTCCAAGCAAAAAAGAAGCACCAAACACTATTATGCTCTTAATATCCTGAATGATTTTAGAGTCAAAGACCACAATTCAAATTCTAACGTATTTCAATTAACATTTATATGTATAATATATTTTTCTATAGAAGTTATCTGGTTATTTAGAAATATATTGTGCATTTGCTACATAAGTGTTTTCTTGAATTCAGTACCGCTTGAGTCAATATATTTGTTTCCACAGTCTTAGAATTACCCATATGCACATTCAAATTGGCAACGCACATCACTAATTCAGACCTCTGTTCATGTGTAATTATTTTAACGCACTTAACAATTGTGTCCTGTACCCTAAATAATAGCAGCAAACCCTCTCGGAAGTATTTGCAAGTAGGAAATTAGATTTAGAGAATCGAATTCTTGTCAATCCACTAAATGCTTGACAACAGATTGCTTCACATCAACTCAACGATCTAGTATTCTTGAATCCCAAAGGGCAAATACTGGTGAATTTCGAAAAAACACGAATATCTTTTATGCCAACAGACAAAGAATATTTTCGATTAAGCATAGGAATGGATTCATTTATTGAAGAGTTCTCCTTATTTACCGGTTGATAATTTTTTAACATTTTTAAAATAAACGAATAAAACTGTAGCCAAAACTATTAATTTATGTTTAGTTAAATTCTGGGAACAGACTAACATGTTACCGAATATCAACGTGGCTAAAGGCTAGAGTGTATTACTAAATTGTTATTTATATGAAATTCGGTCAGCCAAATCAACAAGTTTAACGTTACATACCTCATTCTCACGCTATACAAAAAGTTGTTACATATATTACGGAGTATTAGATACGAGGAATATTATATATATACATATATATATATATATATATATATATATATGTAAAGTGGACAATATACCGTAAATGTAGTCGTTCCGATGAAAAGCGTTTCGCTTACATGATACGCCATATACCTTGTACTATCACCAGTGAGTTAAGTTGAACTAAATATTATTTACTTTACAGATAATCGACCATTTTTTGTAAAGCTTGCAGTATGACGCAGATAATTTACAAATATTTACATGTTCACAGTGTCCAGTGAAACCCAGAGCTCATTTTCAAATGTCTAGGTTTAAATAAACACTAGCGCAATGCTGATAATCTATACATAAGTTTATGGTTTAACTATTAGGCTTGTCAGAAAGGTGGTTTAAATGCTGAGTTTATTTTTAAGCCGTAGTCCTGCCTCTTATGCGCCAAATGACAAATTATGATGTCTCCCTGCACAATGACTTCTCTTCATAGATCCAGTTTATTCAGTGTTTCCTTATCGGAAGTTTTAGGCTTATCAACATCCCTTTGTTGATAGTTATTATACTGTTTCATGTGTCATCTATGCTTTTCTTGCGTTTTTGTCTTCGATATGCGTTTTAAAATTTGTTCTAATATAAACAATATAAACCCCAATGATTCGTGATGACATTATATTTACGTCGAGAATAGAACAATTCACAGTTATGTCGAAAACCAGAAAGCGGCATAGTAATGACTACATCAACGTTATATCAATAATGGTTAATATTCATATCACCATTTCACTGTTAAAATACATACGAGATGCAACAAAACATCTATGATTTCATTTAAATATTTACAATTAAACAGGATAAATCAAATTAATCGAAGGAAATACAACAGAACTAAGTCAAAGAAACCAAATGCAAATGCATATACCAATAAAGTTAGAAGACGTGAGTGAATTCATTTCGGTAGGTTAACTTGGAACATCAACAGGCCTATTTCAGTTAAAAATTGCTTGTAAAAAGACGCTTTTTGTATGGATAGAAGCGCAACTAAAAAGAATTTCGTTCATGATATAAAGTACATGATTTCGCTAATCCCGTAAACTTATAAAAGTAATAATGCACCTATTAAAAGAATATTCAAATTAGCTAGTCAAAAATTTTAAAGGCTGGACAACTGAATTCACTTTCATACTTGTTACTAAACCAAAGTAGTAAACAGGATTATTTTAAACACAAGAAAATATATGTTTTTATAAATGAATATTGAGCAGACACAAAGGTACATGAAAACAGTAGCTATCAATCATGTTTGCGTTGATGAATTAATTTTCAATAAATCAGTTTTCAGCAATTTTAAAGTTTTATGTTGTCAAGTATTCAACAATCAATATATATTACATTTAGAAAGTGAAGAGGAAATCAGGAAATCTTTTAATGGATTGTCTGGTCATGGTCACGGTAAACCTGGAAGACAATAAGAAAAATTCTCCAGATTATACACTATACATCCAAAAGTGTAGTAAAGTGCACACCCGTTGTAATTGTCAATTTATCTAGATGTGGATGCTTGTAGTAGCTTTATTGGAACATCTGTATACTTCTTTCGAATATTGCCATTGCTAGCGGCTGTTGAAAGTCTTAAAAATATTATTTCAGTGTTTCAAACATGACTGCTGGTGTATTATGATGACTAAAATTATATTACAAATAGATGGAGACTGATTAAAGCCTGAAACTGTATGTGAATTTCCATATGCCTTTTCTTGATATTACAGAAGAAATTCAACTATAAGTACTGAAAATTTCCCATACGTCTTTAAATAAAACATACTACTTTCTGCTCGACTAGTTCGGTGTCCACATTATCCAATCACTTTTACACGCATTAATCTTTCTATTTAATCTGAAATCTGTACAACTTCTATTCTAACAGAAAACTTCATTTTCTTCAGGAGCTAAAGACGACTGTTTTTGACATTCAATGAAATAATAAACGCTGTGATTCATTTGAATTCAGTATGCAATTCTGTGTGTATATGGGGTTGTAATTTAGTGGTAACGTGCTGGTCATGGAACCTAAAGGTGCTGGTTTCGATCTCTGGTAGGATCATCGGTGTTCAAACGTGAGGAGTCTCATATTAGGACGAAGCAGCTGTTCAGTCCTCCCACCTTTTCAAATCTCCTCCAAATGATGTCAGTCCATGATTAATTTCAACTTGCAATCAATTGATAAACCACCACAAACCTCTGGATGGAATTAATTTAGTGCTCATTGGTGACTAGCTTCTAGAGTTGATTTTCAAAGTTCCAATAAGAAATTGTGAGCTGTAAAGGCAACCACATCGAATATGAGAACAGTTATTCAGCGATGGTATTGGATAGAGGCGAACTAGTATCATGAGCTACACGGATTAGGAAATATGGACAAAACGGATTCTGACCAAGTGGCTGAATGATGATGTGTTTGTCGTTGGACCTGAAGGTCCTAGGTTTAATCCCCAGCGAGGTCATGGGTGAACACTACTGAGAAGTCCCATATTAGGACGAAACGATTGTCCGGTGCTCCTAGATTTCCAGTGTTCCTCTAACTGATGTTCGTCCTTGATCAATTCTTACCTGAAATTAAATAATAAATCTCCATAAACCCCTAACTGAATCTATCTGCACGGCCAAGAGACGTGAAGTCCTCCTACATTAGTAAAGAAGACAGTATCATGGATTATTTTATACAGTCTAAATACTTCTATAATTCCATTCAGAGGTCAGGTTAGTTTTAAGTGACTTATTCTCACTTTCTTTCACATACAGACATTTACAGAATAAGTATTGCTATTTGCACTGTAGTATGGTGTGAAATTTAAAATCTCCAAAGTAACAAAAAAACATTAAATTTCACCTTAACTTTTTGACTTCATACATGAAATTAATTAATGACTGAAATAAATTTGTTGTAAGTTTTGTTCGTTAATTATTTTCCCCTACGTTTTTATCTTACTTTGCAACCAAATTCTTCAAATTGTACAACTTTCTTCTCGATCTGCTCTATGAATAGGAAGAACTAAAAATTCATATTTTGCAGACTCATAATGTAAAGAAAATCATCATAAAAATGTATTGTTGAACTACTTTTTCCACCTTGAACATTTCATAAATTAACATGAAGGTTAAACATCTAAAATATAAAAAAAATGAAACATGAAATAAGTCTAACACCAAGTACATTTATTGTTAATTTCTGTTTTTAGAAAAACCACATTTTCATACAATTAATCATGCATGTATGCACACATGTACGCTAGTATGCTTTTAAAGTTGAAAATACAACGTAACAACTATAACAAGCTGTTATTAGTTGAGGAGGGGTTTAAAGTGTTTTTTAAGACATTTATATATTCTATTTCATTAGGTTTAATTGCAAACTAATATTTTTATTGAAGGTGGAGATAGAATTATCACCAATGAAGTTATTGCCACTAATATTAAACATGAGGTTGCCATGTTCCTTTTTTGCTGTCTATTGAAGCTTCAGATGATATTTGCGAGGAAGAAAACCACCATTTCATTCATTTACAAATATGGTTGATAATATCTTTTTTATTAATGTTTTCACTAAATATTATATATATAAGCATATAGATAATTGTACTGGGTGATGATTGAAGGTGAGATGAAAATCTGGACCACAGCTAGATTCGAACCAGCGAACACCGGGTTATCGGCCCAGTGCTCACCAAACTGATCTACGAGGTCCGACTGCTGACCCGGTGGTCGCTGGTTCGAAACCGACCATGCACCAGATTTTCATCTCACCTTCAATCAACACCCAGTACAAAGACTAGTCTGCCAAACTACGGCTTTCTCGGATAGCTAAATCATAATCAGTATGATGCTCCTTCTCTCTGATTCAGTTGGATTCTGATTAGGATGAAAATTCCCAAGTAGCCAGTGTGAATATGACCAAGCGGTAGTAACGCATCACAAATGCACATGGTAGTCGGGTAAGACCCTTAGTTATTGAAGTGAAATAAAATTCTGGTCAGCAATCGGAACTCGTAGCTCAGTTGATAGAGCAGCGGTCCGGTAATCCGGTAGTCAGTGGTTCGAATCCAGCGGCGGTACAGGCTTTCATCTCACCTTCAATCATCACCCAGTAAAAATACCAGTCTGCCAAGCTGTAGTTGTCTCAGATAGTCAAATCATAATCTAGATAATTACTCATTTTTTGCGTGAAATAAACTAGAATTAGTGTAGCTACCATGAAAATTGAACAAAAATTCTATAGTAGGAAAAATAATAAAACACATTGTTAAGGAAATAGAAAATGACTTTAAATGTATGTTTTACAGAATGAGTCAGTGATAAAGTGAATAAATACACTTCCTCTCTTCTCATTCATCTTCTGTTTCTATCATCAATGCGTGATAAGAATAACACTTAATACAATCATATCACATATTCCAATTATATGTGAAATCAAATTTTTTTAACGAATTCACACATCTACATGAGACAAATAACTGGATGCTTCATTTTATATTTCATAAGAGGGTTAATAAGTGTAGAATTCATCTTTTCCTTTCAGAATAAGTGTTAGTAGGTAAGTGGAATATTTAGTTGTATAAAAGTTATCAACTGATGGAGTTTAGTCTGATACCATCTAGTCAAAAAATTATAATTACCTCTTTTTCATTTTATTGTTTTTTTAATTAGTCAATGTATTGTTAACTAACTAGATAGAGAATTAACAGTGTAAACTTCTGTTATTTATTAGGTTTTATCTTTGAAAAAGAATTATAATTCCTAGTGTAGTACAAAATTCATTTTGACAAGTACAAACTATAACATTTAGAGAGAGAGATCGTCTTGACAACTTACAGTACTAACCACCAATGAAGATAAACAGTAGTCATTATACAGAGGCAATGGAAGCTGGATGACAAATCACTTGCTGTAGCAAATGTAAAGGTTGGACGTACCTTTTTTGCAAGCAAAATAATAATTTAATAATTATAGTATGATAATAATGTAATAATAATAATTTAATAATGAAATCTACAGGCAGATAGATGTTTGTTTGGCGATGGGGTCTCCACTAAGACCCCTGCTAACCAACTGCTTCATGGCAAGTCTGGAAAACACCAAATTATCATCAGCAATCAATGAACTTCATATCTACAAAAGATATATGGATAATACGTCTGAAGTTTGTAAAGAAAATATGAACCTTGCAAGCCTGTTTCATACATTCAACAATGCCTACCCTTCAACCAAATTCACTCTAGAATCAGAATCAAACTCAACCTCCCGTTTTCTTGATGTTCAACTTCGAAGAAAAGATGATAATTCACTTCGTAGATCTATCTATAGAAAGCCTATATGGAATGGACAGTCTGTTAATTTTCAGAGTTAAGTCTCCCTATGCAGGAAAAGAAATCTTATTCATTCGCTTTCCTCGAGGATCAGGAAAATATGTATTGAGGGTATGGTTAACGAAGAACTGCAAATACTTCAACGAACCTTAGCGGAAAACGGGTTCCCGCTCAGATTAACAGATAAGAACATGAAGCCAAAGAAACCAAGTGAACAAAGACATTTGGCAACGAAAAAGATTCTTTTGTTGAATTTTGAGTTCAGAAATGGTATTGCTGCAGAGATCCTGAGGGAACGACTGTCAAAATCCATAAACAGAACATACTTCGCTGTCAACCTTCTGGTAGTTTTCTCCTACAAGAAACGTTTTGGTCAATATGTGAAAGACAAACTGATGCATTGGGTTACATCAATGTGTGTATACCAGTTTACTTGCTCGTGTGGAGCTGGTTACATCGTTGGTACCATGCAACCGCTTGTAAAACGTGTCCGCGAACACTACCCAGCCTGGCTTGCAAAGAGAGAACGAAATGCATATTGATTTCTATAGCAGAACACCTCATGAACTCAGGTCACTTAGCTCCTTTCGAGAGCTCATTCAAAATTCTCTACACGGTTCGATCAAACCACTCGAAGGGAGTGAAATCAAGGCATCTGTCTATAGCTGAGCATTAGCCATCCAGAAGTGTAAACCAGCGTTATGCATTCAAAAAAAATACATCACGGCCATCATAAAACCCTGTCTGTTACAGATTCATTAAGTATCAAACTGAGCCTGCTTTAAGTAATTACAATCTTATTTTCATAAGACCGTGTTTATTCTCATACTCTGTCATAGGTTTATCCGGTATTACATAATCGCAATTTCATCTACTTTACCATACATTCATCCTGTATTACTTAAATACATTTAATTTCATAATCCACTGTAGCAAGTGTTTTGAATGGAAAGAAAGCTAGGAATAGTATCTATACTCTAATGATATTCAGAAGAATTTATACTTATAGGGATTTATGTATTCTGTCAAAGAAATCCATGAATGAGAAGGAGATAACGTTTTGACCAGTGTAGTTATAACACACCATTGGAGATGTAAGACATTATTTTGACACTTTTGATGTTTTCAAAATGTTTTGATCACTACACTTCACAAACTGGTTACTGTAAAAAAAAGCTTTCACATACTGAGGGAGTATCATCAGTATCTCACTGTCCTAGTGACTATGACTTATTTAATTTTTATTCACTTAATTCTTCATTTTTATGGCCTGCTGATTTCAAGACTGAGTTTATCACAACCTTAGTGTATCAGCTAGCATTAGTCATATTACTTACTCAAAATAATTGTTGATCTATTTGAGAGAATTTGTCTACGCATCACTTAATTTTAGACGAGACAAAACAGAAACTTGCAGGTATAGTGAAATTGACATACAAGTTGGGAATAAATAACAGTAGATTACAATAATAAAATAATTTGCATTCTATATTTATATAAGTTAAACAATTTTTTTTGTTACACTTAATATGCAGGGAACTAGACATGTAAGTAACATATGTTTTTCCACAGGCTAAACATTTGTTAGAAAATCTCAGACCTAGGTTTCTAACAAGTTACTAATCATTAACAATGTGTTGAAACTAACTAAATAATCTGATATTGTTAAATAATGACTTCAGGCATATAGTTCCAAAAAATCAGGACAAACATTAAGAAGAACTAATTTCACCTGTGACACTCAAATACATTATGTTCATCAATATAAATTAGTTCCAACTTAGAATACGTTCCTTCTGCTAATTAGGACTCTAAATCATAGAACTGAATAAAGCACTTTGTAATCCTGTTGCTGAAGTTTCTGAAACGTACTGCATAACTTCCATAGTTTGGAAGCAATTAAATTAGGACACACATGAACTAATACTTCATTTCAAAAATAACAAACGTTTTCGTTCATCAGATGTTCAACAAATACTTTGAAATTATGATGTTGGGTTCTCCCAGCTGCATGGTTTCATCGTGAAGCTTTTATTGTCGTTCTAGACATCTTCAAAAAGAGGTGAGCTATGTGATTTTCTGCACAGGTTATTTAGTAGCTTGTTCCGATGGCCTTGTGTGTGACTGGTTATTTCAACCAAAGTTTTGTCGTTCTCCTCATATTCATTTTGACTACTTGTCCTAATTATTTGAAACTTGACATTCTTGTTATCTTTTTTTGGTTGATAGATTTAGTCAGTGTCACTGTGTCAATATGGAGACAATGATTAGTCCTTGGCAGAAACAATCAATCATACAGAAGGTTGTCAGGATAAGCTAATAAATAGATTGTGGAGAAAACATTTTAGCTCGCTTGTTTCTGAAATTTGTGCTGGTAATGTTGTCTAGAATGACCATGAAACCTACACGATCAAACTAACCAGCTCAGAGAACACATCACTATCAAATATATCTTCCTGAGCTACAAACATTCATCACCTAAAAAAACCAAAACTAATACCATAAATATCCTTGAAAGGTAGCGAAATAAAGTATACTGGTGATTATAGCTGAAATTGTCAGTTTGAGAATATGAGCAGACATGAGGAGATATATTTATGGATAGTTGGGAAAACATGGCTTTAAAAACGTTTAGTCCTACACCGAAAATATGGTGGTGATATGTGGATGACACATTTGCTGTGTTGAAATCGAAACATGTAGACAATTTCCTCACACATATAAACTCAGTAGTAGGTGCAATCCAATTCACGTTTGAGGTAGAAAATGAACAAGGAGAATAACCTATGTTGGATTGCAAGATAGAACGAAGGACAGATAATGGTTTGGATACTATTGTCTACAGAAAACCGACGCATTCCAACAGGTGTTTAGACTTCAAATCATCCCATCCAATGGCAATTAAGGCAGGCTCAGTCAAACATCTGAATGATAGAGCTGAAAAACTGACTAGTCAGTGCAAAGACCTAAATAACGAATTGAAGCACGTAAAAGAAGCTCTAATAGTTAATTGTTATCCTCCACAGTTTATCAAGAAATTTGTAGATACATACAAGAAACGAAAAAACAGTAATATCAGTAAGAATTATAACGGCATCACAAATAGAAAGGAGTTCACAGCCTCCATTGTGTTACCCTACAAGGAAGGCACATCTGAAAATTGTCGTAGGATCCTCAGCAAAGCTGGTATTAAGATGGCATTTGATCCTACAAACTCACTCAGAGATAAGCTTTGTCGGTCTAATGATCCGATAGAATCAATTAGGTAAAATAATATAATCTGTCAAATTGCATGTAATGACTGTGAGGTCAAGTACATAGGTTAAACTAGCCGGTCGGTATCAGTTAGAATATCGAACATAGGAATTAAGCTAAATATGGAATGACAGATCCGAATAAGATCAGTTATCTGGGAAAAAACTCGGCTGTTGCATTGCATGAATTAACACATAACTACACAATAGGGTGGGACAAAGCCACTGCACTTTAGTCGTATATATACATATATAGGTGGAGAGACAGATTGATTACTGAATCCTTGTTCATCGAATCAACACGCAACACATGTTATAGAAATGACGCAACACCTATACTAGAGATATAGAAAGTTTTGCTACCAATAAAAACAACTCATATAAAGTGACATAACTATATAAATCAAATGTCGAGTGTCATTACATTGATATGATTATGAGCAATGATAATTTATGCTCAAAACGTCATCAAGTAAATAATACCAGATCACTGTGTGTTATAAATGAAATAAACAGATCTAATGTGGAATTAAATTCTATCACAGTGCTCAAGTTTTACACCTATATTAATATGAACGTGTATAAATATACATATATATATATATATATATATATATATATATATATATATATATCAAAACTTGTAACTGTTGTTCACTGTTGCGCATGTTAATGTGCACTTAAGCAATACACTGATGCATAATGAAGTCTCAGATCAAATATAGCCTTATCTAAGTGGTCCCAAGATTGTGTAATCAGTAGTGAAATGAAACTCCAATTTGTAGTCAACTTTTGTGGATTTCACAATGTTTACAAAGCAGTAGGTGAATGAAAATCAGTGTTAGTAGTTACAGAAAGAATATATACATTATTTATTTCATTTTACTTAGTAAAGCAGAATGTCTTTGGGTTTGACAAATTAATTAAAGGTATTCAGACGCAAATATTAATTTTTATAATGAAGGTGGACAAAAATGGAATTGAACACATGACCTTATTTTGAAAATTTGTAACCTGTTCATTTAGCAAACTAGCACATAAAAAATCATAGCGAAAGTCAATTAATTTGTAGATAGCAACACGAAAGCCTAAACTGAGTCTGATAATTTATGTAATTATTTATGCTTGTTTCGACTATTTCTGACCTATTTTGTTAATGAATACAAAAGTTTATTTGCAAGGGAAAAACTAAATCTGAGAAAAATGGCGCAAATTTAAGCTTATTCTATGTGGGAAAGGTCTCATTAAATTCAGTCTAACATGAAAAAATTGTGAATTATCTTAGTGTCGTGTCCATTTTACTTCTTGCAGGTGACTACATTTGTACATTTCTCAACCATGTTATAAACCAATTCATATGATGGAAGTTTGCAGATGAAAATCACATTAAGTTGTAAACGAACACGGTTAGTTGTCTTTACTGAGCATATAACCATCAGCGTTGCATACATTTGGCATTTAGCCAGCACAAAATGAAGGAAATCAAATGGGTGGAGAAGAGTTTCTTTCATCAATTTTCGATGACTTTATTGAAGTAAACAGTGGTTTCAAATATTTCAATTTCTTTTATATTCCTACATCATTGTACTAGTAAACCACAGGGTTGCAATTCAATATGGTACGGCCTCTACCAGAACAGAGGTGTCTTCATTTCTTCTCATTGAACATATCAACTGTCAAAACGTTCCATTCTAGATAGAAAAAGCCAGTCAGTACTCATTGATTTACGAATAATATTCTTTCCTCTCAGTTTCATAACAAAAACATTGTGGCCACTAAAATTCAAAGTTAAAGTACAATAAATAAAATTAATATCAACTTTATCATTAAGATAATGTTCTAGGTAACATTTAGAGGCGCACTAAAGTGTGAAATACTAAAGATTTGTTTTTCAGTGACAAGACTGACATTCAGAAGGAAAAGAATCTGTATGATTTACACTTAATTTCAAAAAAGCTGCGCAGAATTTTGAAGTGTGAAAAAATCCTCTAAAACTATTTGAATAATATATACCCTTTATTGTTATTATTTTTTTGTTATTTTTCCTTAGGCTTCTAGTGGAACATACGGCTTCAGTAGCACGCCTCCATTCCACTCTCTCCTCTGCAGTCTTTTAGACTTCGACCCACTACTCCCCACAAGCTTTCATTTCTTCCTGACATGACCGCCTTCATGTCACCCTCAGCTGGGACGCCCAATTCGTCGTTACACATGCACATTCCACCTGACGGCCTGATCTGATACGTGATGTCCCCAGTCGACCTTCCTAGTGTATGTCCAGTCCAATCCATCTCCACTTACTTCTGCATATTTGTTCGCCGGTTGGTTCTTGGTTTGTTCGTTTCCCAGTCAGAGTTCCTTGTCGCTTATTCCTGATATTCTAAATATCTGATCTTCAGTATCGAGCGAGTATAGGCGGCAGCTGTTGATGAGTGTCTTTAGTGTGTTGGAAGTGACATGCCAATTTTGTGAACCATATAGCAGCACTGACTTGACATTGGTGTTGACAATCGGAATCTTGTTCTTCGTGCTGAGTTCAGGGAATCTCCACGCTGATTTAAATATATTCCTTAGCGTACTGAAATCACTAATCACTAATATAGCCTAACAAAAGACAGGTTACCGTAAGTCACTGGTATGCCTCAACTAGTGAGTTTACAGTATGGGGCTATCTCATAGTAAATAACTTTCCATGTCCTCTAACCAAGTGTGCAACATAACCACTGTGCTAATTTGTGCTATGCTGAAGGAAAGGTGTGTGTCGAAAGTCATCATCGAGGAACATTTGCTACCTAATAAAACTCTTTAAGCACAAACTGTTCACCAGGATTTATAAGAACAACTACAGTGGTTAACACATGACAATCAGTTGAAACATATATATTTAATTTTCCTTTCACGCATTTTCAGAACCTTTTATTTCATATGTGATTTGTCGGATGTTTACTCAACTTATCTATTTTTTCATAAGCTGATCCCTAGCTACGTGAATGATGCGTTATCGGAGTCGTTCGGCTGGGCAGCAAGTGGTTTTGGTTGAAATCTTCGTCTGCTATTACGCCCGACTGAAGAGTGCTAATCGACACAAAACTTGCCCTTATAGTACACTTGTAAGAAAACAATGAAGAGTGAGACGCGGAACAGTATGTTTATTATGACATTTTTTACAGTACTGATGAAATATTGCACACTTTCCATTGAAATAGCCATTGCACAATGTGTTTCATTTCTTCTTCTTCTTTTTCGGTTTTCTCTTCATAAGCCCACATTCTCTCTTACGTTTCTCTGAGCAGAATATTTCACCATCACTAATAATTGCCTATGAGCTTTGTTGAACTCTCAACATATACTGCTTATATCCCTTCTTATTAGTAGCACCCACCGTCAGACCAAAGTGTAAACCAGCTCTTTGAGCGAAAAGTGTTGAACTTTGTCTTTAGAGTGAACGCTTACCAAAATGCAGCATGAATGTTTCAGAATATTAACACCTATAAAACTGAAAAGAAATTATAGTATATATAGTATGTTATAGTACTAGTAGTTGATTGAAAGTGTTGAATAAAAGCTTTTTCTTATTGGCTAACATTAAAAAGAGGTTTTTGCAGTACTAAAAGACCTATGTTTCTTTGCAAGTTTGAAGATAGATATTTCTGTTTGCAATTCCCACCATAACAACTACTGATCATCTCAACCCAAATGAGTACTTAAATCGATCACGGAAATATAATTAACAAATAAAAGTAGTTTAATTTCCAGGAATTTCAGTAAGTGTAACTTAGTGATGGCTTTTTAAATATCGTATTTGGAGAGTGTGCAGATTTTTTATCGTTTTACAGATATCTTCAATGTATCACTTCCTCAAAAAACAATACCTGTTACCTGAAAGGAGAATAAAGTTGTACCCGTAACTAAGTCGGCTGGCATAGATGTAAAGTTCAGATCCATTGCCATAACCTTTCCTTTTTTGAAAACAGTATAGAAGTTACTTTCATTTGGAATTTAACATTCAATGTAGGCTTTCAAAAATCTGAAGTACTTTAGGTGCTGTAACTTCCCTGAGTCATTATGTTGCTTACATTCTATACATGTGTGCTAAATATTTTAGCTAAGCCCTCTTAAATTAAAAGTATACCTTTGATTCTTTCTATAGATCACTCCTATTGAATAAGCTTGTTATTGGTCATACTGAGGTACGGGTTACAAACTGACTATATTCTTAGTTTTCTGAAAGGAAGCCATATACACTTTAAGAAGTTGAGCACTCGACTTTAGTGTTTACTGAAGCCACTATGCCTCTAGGTACAGTGTTTGCTCCGTTTAAGTTTTCTTTCTTTCTACATCACCTAGCCTATTTCGCTAAAACTAATTTCGTTTAGTATATCGATGACTTGAAGCCTTCTGTGATAGTTATTTCTTAGTTAGATTACACTCAGTTGAATGATTTTTCGTCTGAAATTGGCCAATTGTGTTTAGTAGATGATCAAAAACTAAGCTTTTTTAAATATCAGACTGATAACTTTAGGCGTTGGAGTAGACCAGATTTGTGTAAGCTGTTTATGTTGCATGACTCCTGTAGGGAGAAAAAGAAAAAGTGATATTGGATTGTATGTTCATGGGGCAAATGTGTCGTATCCAGCCTGCATCTTTAGTAAAGGAAAAAGTGTTAGAACAGAACTCACTTATTAACTTTGTAACAATTAATAATCTAACTTTTCAGCATTCCAAAGGTTTATCTATAAATGTCATCATTACTGCTAGTCAGATAACTTAAGTTGATATCACAAACACCATTCAAAATTTTGTATAGATGTAAATTCTTGTCACAATATTAAGTGTTCAGAATTCCAAATTATATCAATACTGTTTAGCCATAAATCGATTATTACTACTGTTATACATAAGCTTCAAGTATTAGTTCTTACATCAGCAGGTTAATTTCTACCAAAAAGTAATGGTTATGAAAAGGGTTGGCTTTTGAAAGCCATGCTATTCCCATATATGCATCAAACCAACAATGAATTTCTATTTTGAAACATTTCTGCTAGTTATGTTTTATTCCTTCTTATATTTAGAGAAAATAAACATCAAGATAGCAGCAAGACTGGTTGACAGCCAGGAATATGTCGCCTTTAGGGGGCTAAAGTGTAAAATGAACTTTAATGAAAACGTTTTGTTTAATGTTTAACTACCTTTTTTAATCGTTACGTAGTGTGAGAAAATTTCATTTTCTTGTAGGTTAGCTACAATGTGTGTTTGGATTCTTGAGCTATCTTAAGGAAAATTTTATTTTTAAGATTAAAATATAAATAAATTAGTGATGACATTAGGCGACTGTAAAAGTGTAAGGTTCTTTACAAGAAAATCCAAACATGGAGCCTATTTTCGATATTCTAATATACATTCAAATAAATATAGACCCAGAAAATACCCACAAATATTATTTGATCAAAAAATAATTTTTTCATCAAACAAAGATGGGCGTCTTGAACTCTAAAAAATGTAATATGGTGATAAACTGGCGTCTTGGCTGCTCCTTACCACATTGTTATTAAGCCACAAAATCTAAAGAAAAAACATCTCACGAAATGGATTTAGAAAAAAATTATTTTCACAATATTAAAAACAAAATTGCAAATTCTATTCTAACGCCACATACATTTTGTGGGAAATAAATCAGGAAAACTGTTGTTGCTATAAGATCACTATCACAAGTAAATCATGATATGACATCGGTACTAATCTAAGTTTATAACTCGACAATAACACAAGATTTGTGTTTACTTTTTCTGGTGAAAGTAAAAGTGTATTTTGGGGGGAGTTGTAGGGATTTGGAAGTATTTTAAGTTGTTATTCATCGTAGACTGACATCAGTTGGAGGAACAAAGGAAACCTGGGAGCACTGGACAGTTATTTCGTCTCCGGTGGGGTCGTGGGTACGCACTCCTGAGTAGTCCCATACTAGGACGAAACAGCTGCTCAGTGTTTCCAGGTTTCCTCTGTTCCTCCAACTAATGTCAGTCTGTGATGAATAACAGCTTGAAAAAGTGTATTGTATAAAATCCGTGAATATATATTTTTTGTAGCGTAGATGACAATGTAGTTCAATTTAATCATTTCAGGCCTTATCTACTAAAAACTGTAGTATGAAACGCATTTCAGTTTTATCAAGCAGGAGAACTTAATCATCAGTGAAATGTATGTTTATATCATCGTCGATCTCGAATATCAGAAGCAGGTGGTAAAATGTTTAGGAGGGAGGCACTCTTTATTTGTATAAGTATACTCCACTTATTTGTAGCCTTAACCTTACTTGACTATGGCTTGCAAAAAAACCCAGGACTTACGTTATAAGTTCTAATTACAAGAAGCATTGGCGTATCAATAAAAGCTTTATTGGAATGTCTTATTCAAAAACATTGTGAATATCAGTCACTAAATACTGTTGGCAATAATTGGTAATACGTTTCACTTTAGGTAACTTATATTGTCGATATATCATTGTACAAAACTGTAATTTCGCATATATATGCCAGCGAGAACTTTTGGTTTGATGACTTTTTATTATCTGAGAGTCGAATTCCATTTATTTCATCTTCCTACGAAAGTGATAGTTTAATTTGATTGATGTTTTGTAATTTCGATGCTCCTCAATTGAATACATTCATCTGCTCAACGGTAACTTCAGCTTTCAATAATTATTCAGTGAGGTTGTGAGACACATGTCATTCTATCACAATGAGTTAAACGAAAAAGTTTATGGACTATAATGTCGACTTCAGTGACAGTAATTTTCTGCCATACATGAAGTAAAGTGGTAACAGTTCATCTTTCAGTTTGAATAAAGTGAAAAATTTCGTCGTAGATCTAGGTGAGCTTACAATATACTGTGCAATGAAACGCCTTTTGGTTTGCTACTTCAAGTCAGTTATCATAAAAACTAAATAGTCGTGAGGAACATTTAGGGCTGTTCTCCCTTAAGCAGGGAGAAGTATCCTATCAATTCACTGTCCTCAAGAATATGAAGAATATGCATGAAGAATGCCATACATGATAAACTAGAAAACTTGAGAAAAGTCCTGAGGAAAAATGGATACATACTGAAATTTATAGATAAAAATCTAAAGCCAAAAATACCACAGAACCCATATATATTGCTCAGAATAAGATTTTACTGCTGAACCTCGAATTCAAGGTATATTGTGTCGCATATATACTCAGAAAGAGGCTGTCAAGGTGCATTAACAAAACATTTCTTGTTGCTAAAATTAGAATCACATTCTGCTGTTAGCAATCGTTCTTCAGGACCCAAAGGATTAGCTGGAGCAGTGAACCCTGTCAATACATGCAACTCAGTCTACTTGCTCTTGTAGAGTCAAGTACATTGGCCACAACATCCGCCAGCTTATGCAATGCACTCTCGAACGTTATTCAACTTGACTCACAAAAAGAGAATAGAAGTGCATCCTCAGCTCTGAAACAACACACCTAGTAAGCTTAGGATATTTGACTTCTTTTGATAAACGCTTCAAAATTCTGTACAAAGTGAGACAATTTGAAAGAAATGAGACTATGACATCTGGACGTAGCTAAATTATTAACAATTCAATACTTCGAACCATCATTATGCGTTCAAAATAAGTATATACGATCTCTTTCTCTGCCATAGTTATCGTAAGCTACCGACCACTCAAAATAACTCACATATGAAGTGATGTTTTTTTTTTTAATTTGCGGTCATTTTGTTTATTTCCCTATCACGTTACTTTTTTGTGATGCAGTTTGTAGTGACCTTTGACAAGGAATTACTCTGGAATGTTCCATCATTTTTAATGTATATTCACAAATGTACAAATAAGACTGATTTCGCCGAAATTAAAATGATTTCATTGTTTTTTGCTTTATAGTTTATCTACTAAGGTAACATATTAATTCGAACTTCCTTAATTGACAGAATTCTTTTTTAGGTCAAATCCGGCCTGCTTTCCTGGTCGCCTGGTTTTTTCTCAATAGTGTCAAACGGAAATTAGTTTATTATTATTCTTTTTCTACCCCCTTGACAAATACAATTATATCTTAGACTGCGAATTCTGTTCCAAAATGATTTACACAGAGTCATTCATTAATTTTCACGTCTTTTCATTCTCTATTTGATAATTCTATTGTTTCTACCATTCATGTCCTGTTAATCGCGGAAGTTGTTATCTTAGGTCGGATAAGATTTACAATGAATATGACAGACACATTCTGCCAAAAAAACACGAAATACTGAGTTGAATAAATCCAATCATATTATCTATAACATTACGGATGTGCCTCTTATATTGGTGAGGAACCGTTTAAAGCTATAATAAGGAATTCGAGACCACTCAGTACTAATTCAGCTAAAATGGCTACGTTTTGTTGTTATTTTCAGTCAAATAACACACAAAAGAGCTTTTAGATCATAATAACATGTGCGTGTTTTACTTGTAAACACCAAATAATTAAACTCTAATAAACATGAGTCTGACACGAAAGAATAAGGAGATAAATAGATTGTTTACTTGTTTTGATGCATTTGTAACATTCAGTGGGAAAGCGTGCAGCAACCAGCAAACGATTATCACTTGAAGACTCTCCGTGAATCATTTACCTTATCCTTAGTTCATACCACAATATATTTTTAGGCAGTGAGCCAAAGATTCGAGCCTCACTACTTTTACTGAGGTATTGGTAGCTAGATAGCTGCATAGGCTCAGAAAATGTAGATATAGCTTAGTGCCCACAGTTAGAGCGTCTAAGTGGTCAGTGAGTGCATTTTAATCTCAGATGTATGGAAATCCTGTAGCCATGTCTGAAAAAACTTCTATGCAAGAGAAAATGCTCATTTCTACTTCCCTAAATCTTTTTGTTCCAGGGTAACAGTTTCTCCATGAAGTAACCGGTAAATCTTTTAATTAGAGAGTTATTTAGTTATAAGAAGGATTTCCACACGACAATTAGCTGTTCCTCTGCTTCTGCTATTGCTGCAAGTCGTAGATTTATGTACTTATCACTGATATAATTGATGTATAACTGTGAAGTATTTAATAATTAATTATTTGCACTTAAGTAAATGGTAAGTAGCTTGACTGTTTAGAAAAATCTCCTGAATTCATCAGCCAAATCTTTATGATATCACGATGGAAAGCTGACGAAGTATGCAGCATATTCATTTGTGTCTTACAATAAAGAAATGAGTCATATGGCTAAAAGCACTAAGTCAAATGAGAAGCATAGTAACTGTTGGTATTTAAAGTCATGATGTGAGTTTAAACGTTTCAGTGAAACATCTAAAAGGATCAGTCAATGTACCGAACTGAAAAATAAAGGTTATAGCCAAGATAATTATCTTTTTGACGACTCAATTTTTGCAGCTGTACATTTACAAGCATATAAATAAAAGAACAGAACATTTCAGATGAGTTTCAGGTCAAAAATCAAATTTGATCAACAGATCTAAAGAAAGAACGAAATGAAATTGCGTAATACGAGACACTGCGTTAATAGTTTTTACATATTGGACTGAACAGTGAGATTTGGTGTCTGGTAAATACATTTATATAAACATATAAATGAATAAACGAGTAAATTGAATAAAATACAAAAATAAAACGAGAAAGCAGATGCAGAGTATCTGAGTAAGGATACGATAAGGAGAGTGTTTGCGCACGCTTCTTTTAAATACATGACTGAAGTTTAAGGCTGTGAGTTAGCAAAGCTGTGGTCTATCACCAACTTCTGTGAAAGCTTTCAATTTGATTGTTGTGAAGCCTTGCACCAGATAGTGAGTGGTGTGAACCTACATCTACTCCTATTTTTGATCTGATCTTGTGTCCAGTAGGTTGTCTCAACTTTCTTCACATTGAAATGAAGTCGATTTGACTTTTAGAGTGTCTGGTGTCTGATGAAATCAAATCCATATCGATCGCTTTGAGAATATCCTTGTGTTTGAACATACTTCCTCCAATCAACAAATCACTGAAAGCGCAGAATTCTGCAAACAGTTGTCCATTCGCATTCATTTCGCCCGATGCCTCTTGACTTATGATGAGTTCTCTTCCTAAGTTGTCCGCTCCGAGTTTGGTATTCAGACCAACCCACCCATTTGAATTTTGATGTCGCTATCTGGAGTGTGGTCTTGTCCATTACTGACTCTAGGTGTCTGTAGAATTATTCCTTCTTCTTTTGATCTGCATTATTTGTAGGTGCGTATTGCAGCATTGTATCATTGTGACTTTTCTGCCTTTTGACTTGAATCATACTGCTATGATCCTGCAGGAGGGGATTGAATTCCACTGCATGAGAGCCTTCAGTGCTGTTAAGGACTTCATGATAACCACTTGGAAACTCAGTGTGCTCATGGTTGTCGTCTGGGTGACAATAACGGAGTAGATTATTAACTTTACTGTTGATAGTTCGAAGAGTCCACCTCTATTCCATTTGCAGATTCCCCGCAGATTCCTAGCATATCTCTGCTATACCTTCTCATCTTTTTTGCAATCTTGGCAGCCTTGTCAAGTTCAAACATAGTCCGGATGTTCGATGTCCCTATATTTTCTTTTGCTTTCATTGAGAGAGGAGAAGACACATCGGTTAATTGGCTTCCCGAAGGCTTTCACCAACTGGCGTCATTTCACCTCTGCGATTATGGCTTTGAAGTTTCTTTAGTGGTTAGACTGGTTTTACGGGGTAGGGTTGGTAGCCGTATGCCCAACCTTCCTTCTTTATCCATGCTTATGACCGGCTAGTAACTAGTGAACAAGTATCTAGGTGAGGTTCAACGAATGTTATCTAGTAAAATCAAATATCTGACTATTGCCAAAGTGTGATAAAACTGCAGTCAGTCAAGTAAATTGTTGAAATTGGTTACATTTTCAAATTTCGTTGAACCTATCGGCAGATAGTTGTGAGGCAATATTTCATTTTGCTGGAAATCAAATACAACTCTAAAATGGTTGTTACTAAGCAGATAGAAAAAGAATAAACTGATGAAAATGAGGCTGGTTCCTGTAGGAAATATTCCGATTTCGAAAGGTAGGTGCAGTTAATGAAACCTTACATATAGAATACGCATCGTGTTACAAATAACAACCGTTAAATTGTCCGCTTTTACGTACTGCTTAAAGTTAAGTTAAAGGGTACCTAGTTTTCTTTGCAAGACCTACTTATCTTTTTCAACCTCTGAGATTGTACCATTTCTCAAGGAAAAAAAAGAAATAAAAATTTTTAGCAGTGCTTTCAAAAATTTAAAGTTGGTCAAACAAAAATATCAGAAACTGCTCATCATTGTTTGTCAGGATCTAACCATTCACACCATGCACCTTATTTCTTAATTTTCCTAACTTTCATTACTTTGTATCCTTTATTCTACTGTATCTTTCTTTAGATTCAGATGTAAATGATTGAGTTCATATTCTGATCTGTTTGGATTTTTCGGTTAAGAAATTTATTTTTCGAAATCATAATAATAAATAACACTATTGCATAAGTGGTGTCCATCATGCATGAGTAACCTAACAGATAACATTCACGCATTCGAGTCGATGCCTCGGGGGTTTGAGTCTCAGTGGAAACAACATCACTCAATGAACTGGTAGTAGATCCGGCTGATGAGTCCCTTTTTGGATGAAACATGTGACCTGGATTCTACCGCTAGCCACAAACAAGTCAATTATATCGATATCAGTTGAAAGAACATAGTTTCAGGTTCTTTAACAATTTTGTCCATTACTGTACAACCAGAGATTTTCCCGTGTAAGAAATTTTTTTCCTTCTGAGTTATACTTTTAACCTAGCGCTTAGTTAGAAAACTAAACTTGACTCCAGCGTTAATATTATTAAACATCTTTTCTAACTTTTGATCAAAATTTCACTAGTTCCCACCAATCCTCACCTGAGTCAAATTATGTTGTCTAATGACTTACAATTTCAGAAATATCATTGCAAATGAAGATTCCAATTTTAACCATCTCATAAACCACTGTTTAAATTGTCAGAAGGAAGATAATTACTTTGATATGCTAGGATAGATAAGTATTATTCAGTCGGTTGACTTAGAAAACTGCAAAAATAAATCATCATTCTTCTAAACAGGTGTATTGTTAATATAGATGAGTGAGAATATACATTATATTCAAAATCGGTCTGTCATATTGACCAGTATGCTATGGGCGAGATATGCACAGTTTGTATGCATTCACCTACAAGATGCAGCCTATAAAATAAGGTGTAATTAGGCCCCAATTCCACTTTTTTAACAGAATAATTTTTGGAAACATTTTTAAAGCTTATATAGTCTATTAAACTTGACCATATTATGGTGAGAATATTGAAAGCATGAAAAGGATTGACCTACCCCATAACACAGATTTATTCTCTCAAACAGTGAACAAATAAATAAATGCTATATTTCACGTCCAATTGTTTATGCTTATTATTAGGAGTGACGCATGGGTTTCAGAACTTGTTTTCTAGCCATCTTTTTGACAGAATTTAATTTTCTCTTGTCTCTTAACAGGTACCTGCTTACAAAGATGGACACGTGCACGAAAAATAATAACAAGATGATAAATATATTGTATATTGACTAATACAATTATTATTTCAGGGAAAGAAATCCGTTTCTACTTGTATATGCGCTTGAACTTGTCATACGAAATTATTTTTGCAATTAGTCACTATTATTATTATTACTACGGATGAAATGATGATTTTTAATCTCCAGAATAAATGGCCTAACTAGGTGGCATCTGTAACTAGTTCAGCCTTCCTTGGCTATATCGTGAGCTAACAGAAGTTCGAAATATGGGGGACTGGATTTTAACCCAGTGGTTCAATAGTAATAAGCTGGCCACGGAGCCTGAAGTTCGTGGTTTCGATCCCTGGTGGGTTTGTGGGTGTGCACTATTGAGGAGTCCCACACGAGGACGAAACAGCTGTCCAGTGCTTCTAGATTCCCTTTGTTCCTCCAAATGATGTCGGTCTACGATGAATAAAAACTTGAAATATTCTTCTATTGTCTACTGAAATCAAATGTGGGGTAGCAAAATAAAACGAAAACCCTGAACAAACATATTCTGAAATCATTAACCAATGTATAGAGAGTACATCAAAAGTCCGCGAGGATATATTTCTCTTTAAAAAGTCTTCTAATGTAGTGATGAATCACAAAGAATCATATATACAGAATTTATAGAGGGTCCTGTGAAAACGCAAAAACTATTATATTTCTTAATTAACAGGACACAAATGTCATCCCATACATATCAGGTTTTAAATTGACAGTGAGATAAGTTACATCAGCGTTAGTAAGTAAGTAATTATAAAAAGACGTTTGATGTTTATGATTAGGATTGCCCAAGACGAAGGAATCCCTACAGAATTTGTTTAAGTTGACCAGAAAGCTATTACTTTCACTTCGGCAAGTGAACATTTAACGATGACACTTGGTCTAATTAGAAGCTGTTCGAAATCCATTGTGGTTAACTCTTATGAACCTGAAGAGAAATTAAATAACTTGCAATTAGTAGTTAGATGAAGAATGGTTAGCTTTGAGGTAACAGGTTTGTATACTAATGTTTACATAAAAATGAAATTCTAGGCTATTATAGGAATAGGCTCAGCTCTGACCAAGAACATGCACTGTGGACGAATGTACCGCTTGAATAAATCACAAATGGGGTGCAATTTGCCTGAATTCTACAGTTTTCAAGTTTTAAGGAAAAATGTACAAACAGGCAGAAGGAATTGATATGGAAGCACTAACATCCACAGTAGTGACAGTCATATCTATATATAATCGGGAACAAACAGCTCTTAGGACATTTATTTTTGCTCCTAAAAGATGGTGGCGACACATAGATAACACAAATATGGTGATGAAGTCAGAGAATGTTGGTAAATGTCTGACGTAAAAATTCATTTGTGATCCAATCCAGTTTACTTATGCATCAGCAAGTGATGAAGGAGAACTAGCAGTGTTGGATTGCAGAATGAACAGAAGAATAGATGGGTTTCTAGACAATAATATCTGCGGAAAGTCAACACACTACAATCGACAACCAAGACTTCAGGTCATCTCTTCTCATGTCAGTTAAAACAGGTTTAATAAAGTGTCTAAACAATTAAGTGAAGTGTTTAGCAGTATAAAGGAAAGTGTATGACAGGAAATACGATCTAAACATTGGTAGCCAGTTATCCTGTTAAACTAACCTAGAAATATGTACAAAATTGTAAGCAAAAATGAGAGTCTCAGAGGTAGAAAATACAAAGTCTAAAACTGGCAACACTAAGAAATAGGAATTCAAAAACCCTACGCCGTTACCGTATGAAGAATATACCTCAGAAAGTTTATGCGGAATTGTCAACAAAGCTGAGGTTAAAGTCTCATATAAGCCCAAAATCTCTATAAAACCGATCTTCGCAGGCTGAAAGATCCTATGGAGTTTATTAAATGAAACAATGTAATTTATGAAATTTCATTCAACGACTGTTAGGTCAAACGCTTGGGTCAGAGTAGCCAGACGAGGTCAGTTAGTATAATGGTGCACAAAAACTGACTAAATGTAGACTGATAAACTCCGTCATGACAAGAAATCTAAAGAAAGCTCAGCTATTACGATGCATGCGATCAAACACAGTTACACAGTAGGATAGAGTTGATTGAGAGTCCTTGAACGTAAATTAGTGGAATGGAGGGAGAGATTGATAGCTGAAGCTTTGTTTATCGAGTCAATATCAAGCACAAACAATTGTAATAACTCAATATCTGTTATAGGTGTTTGGAAAATTCTATTACCTATACGATAAATGAAGGAGGAGGAGGAGAAATTGCACTTTTAAAACAGAATGTGAAAGTTATTCAGCAGACATTGAAAAATTACAGAATCACGTAGGTTTGAATATCATGGGGAATTTCTCATGTTTTGTTTGTTGTCTAATGACGCCACATAGCTAGTGCTAGTTTGCACCTAGAATTATTAACAATCAAAAAAGTTAAACGATACCATTAGTAGTTTCGATCGAAACTTACAGTTTCATTCATGCACTGGATAGTGAAAAAGCGCTACACTCGTTTTTATGATAATGATCGTGTTTCTTTACTGATGTTCAGGTAGCAAATAAAAACGAAAAAGTTAGACCATGATATTTTTCAACCAGTCGGAAGAGCGACAGATGATGCTTTCTTCAATAAATCATATCCAAAGCAAAAGTAAGTTACTGTCACAAGATAGATATCCATTAGAATGGATATTATAATTGTTAAAAAACGTCTATACAACAGAGAAAACTCTTACCATTAATTGACATACTTGTTATTCTCCGTTGTTTTGTTGGATCGAACTGTTCTACCTCTATTGACATAAAGGCTCCTATGCGGATACCTCGATATTGCCTTAATGTTGATTATGATAAATTGGTTGGTTGTGGCTAGCAGAAGAATCCAGGACGCGCGTTTCGTCCCATTCGGGACTCGTCAGCCAGATGTACCTGCACCCCAGTGGGAAAAACATCACTGGGGTGCAGGTACATCTAGCTGATGAGTCCCGAATGGGACGAAACGCGCGTCCTGGATTCTTCTGCTAGCCACAACCAACCAATTTGTCAGATAAAACTCTGTTCAGCAAGGTCATTTCTGTTGTCTGGTTTTAGAAATTTCTTTCCATATCAAATAGAGTGAATAAACTTTTTTCGACATAGTCTGATTTGTTTAGCAACGCTATTGCAGGCTTTGTAGTAAACCTTGAAAATACGAAGTTATCAACCAGAATCAATGCGCTTCATATTGATGATAACTCCATAGTTTGCTACGAACTTTCAACAATGCCTACCCCTCAATCAATGTTTCTTTAGAATCAGAATCAAACTTGGTGTAATCTTTTCTGTATGTTAAACTCAAAAGAAAAGATAATTTACTTCGTGGGTCTATTTTCAGAAAGCTTACTTGGAGTATATAGTTTATTAATTTTCAAAATACGGTCCGTCTAAGTAGAAAGATAAATCGGAAATAGTCTCAACATATTCCAGAAAGGCACAGAAAATAAGATTGAAAATTTGAACTTTATTGCTTTGAAAAAAGGCGAAAACTGACTAACAATTTAGTTGTTTATTTCTTTATTTTACCCGACTAACAACTATGAAGGTTAATACAGGAAAATCTTTCCTTTTGACACGGGTTAATATGGGACTTATATGATGTCCATGACATTATCTTTGACCCGGGTTACTAATGTATTAATAAAAGGTAAATGACACTACTTTGAATCACGGCTAAAGACGAATATTTAGTCAACAATATGCATAGAAAACATAAGATAGTCAGCTGTCTCTCTATCAATACTGACGACGAGATGCACCCTTCATGAAGAGTTACTAATATCATGTTGTCTAATTCTGAGAATCTCTTTGAGTCACCTAAAATCAATTTGAGTTCTTCTCGACAGTAAGTTTCTGGTTTGATTACCACGTTTCAGGAATAAATGACAGAATATGGACAACAAACTAAATTAAACATCCTGAAATTACCTTCAACTATTACCTTTGGGAAGAAGGATAACGCCGCTAACTCTAACACTGGATGAGGCAGATTTGGACCTCTGAAGGAGAAAAATTAGTATCTCAGTTACAGATACGCCTTGCTGACTGGGCACAAAGAGCTGTATCGGTTAAATTGCTTCAGTATGAAAAAACGTTTGTCAATCATTTACTCAATCACAATGTGACCAGTTTGAGCATTTGTTTCTTCTTGGTTTACTCATGGCGGTGCATCAAAATAATTTAAGATTATTAGATGAAGATTAATAAAAAGGAAACAAAAATCATAACTGATCTGAGGTGTCTTACTATCATAAACGATATATCATTCATGCAACTCTGAAACTTTTTTTCGCCAGTTATGTGTCACTAAGATTTTCAGACGCATTACTCGGTTTTTTTCGAAAACATTTAATGATGAAGACACTATTTTATCTTACAACACTAAGCCCTCATTAAGCTTATTTCTAAGTAGTAACATTCTATCCCAAAAAAATGCTACATTTAACTAGTTGCATGGCGAAATACAAGCTCTTTTATCTTCTTTCCTAATCTTTACTAAATTAGGGGGTAGATGGTAATACTAGTAGTAGTCAAAACAATACATATGTAAAAATGATGAATCCAGTCTAATCCTCATGGGATAAAGTTTATTTTTACGCAACTTATTCAGAACCATTTGCTTATGTACATCTCTGCTATCTGATGCTACATGTAGCTACAGTTAATTCATCAGTGGCTTAAAAATTCCACTGAGAATTTATTTAAATTTCTTTTCACGAAAAACGAATATGTCTTAGTGGACAGAAAAATCCTAATTCTATGCTGCTTTATAAGTAAATTTTCTCGTATACAAACTATCAAAACCCGTGTATCTAGCTACGTCGTTCATTACTTTCTCATAAGAATTTTATCGTGACCCACTGGATACCTTCTAAGACTACGTTCTCCCCAACAGTTATTGATTCTTGAAGGAGTTGTGGGGATTTGGAAATATTTCAAGTTGTTATTCATCGTAGACTGACATTAGTTGGAGGAACAATGAGAAGCCGTGACCGATGGGGAAAAAGCCTGATGGTCGTGAGGACAGTTACTCAACGATGATATTAGGTGACAGTTGCGCTATATCGTGAGCTAACAGAAGTTCGAAATATGAACCATCGGATTCTAACCCAGTGGCTCAATGATAACGTGTTGCCCACGAAACTGAAGGTCAAGGGTTCGACCCCTGGCGGGTTCGTGGGTGCGCACTGCTGAGGACTCCCACACGAGGACGAATCAATTATCCAGTGCTGCCAGGTTTCCTTCGTTCCTCCAACTGATGTCAGTCTAAGATGAATAAAAACTTGATTTGTTGATTCATTATCTATCACCTTTCTGTTGACATGATTATCATCTTAAGTTATTTGGCTCCGTCAGGTTTTATCAGACTGTTATAGATAGTCATCTATGCTGGTAAAATAAACATTTTAAAATTTTAGACTACAACTTCCTGAGAATCTGTTTAAATAATCGAAATCATTGAACTGTTACATTTTAAGTCTTGTTAAACAATCAACAGAACTGATACAGTCAGATATTTCCTAAGTGGACCAAGGACATAATTCGCATATTCAATAAGTCAATTCTTTTGTTTACATCTACGTTTAATATGTTGTCGTATATTTCATTTGCTAAAGGAAGTGATCATCATGAAAGTTATGTTAATATCAAAACTTCATATTCTGCTTTAGCGATATTTTATTTAAACCTTGTTGAATAATACCAAGAAGCTGCAAAGCAGAATAAGCTGTTAAATGTAACTAGAATACAAGAAAACTAGACTTGCATAATTATTCACTCATGATGCGGCTAGTCATTGATAATCTATGCTAAAAGATACAGTCATCTGATAACTTGTATAAACTAGAGTAAATACGAATTCATTACTGACTTTTCAATATAAGAAAAATTGGTATGTGATATCATAATATGAACGATAGGAAAACACTCATATCCTACTTGATACAAAACAATCTGAGTTCTGGAAAAGTAATACGATACATTCGAATTGATAAGGATTTCAGTTGGTATGCTAATCCATTTAATTTGAAAAAGTTAAACCATGGTCTGGTAGGAAGATCTCACTAAATTTATGCAGAAGCCTCGTTAAATAGGTTCCATATTTCAGATATTTGAATGAAACAGCGGGTCAGTTAATTTTATGCAGTGGGTACTGAAGTTTAAATTAATATGAAACAGTAACAAAGCGTATTGTTATTTTTTCCTTGGGTTCCTAGTGGAACATACGGCTTAGGTTGCAAGTCTCCATTGCACTGTCTTCTCTCCAGTCTTTTCAACCTGGCACCACGACTGCCCACAATATTTCATTTCTTCCTCACATCATCTCTATGTCACCGTTAACTGGGAGGCCTAACTCGTCATTCCCCCTCCGGATTACATTCGACGGCCTGGTCTTAAGCGTGATATCCCCAGTCTGCTTTCTCAATATATGTTAAGTCCAGTCCAATCCATCTCCACTTCGTTCTCCATATTTGTTAAGCTATGAGTTTTGGGCGGTTGATTCGTTGTCAGCCTAAGTGGGTTCCTTGTCGCTTATACGTGTTATTCTAGGCATGCGATCTGATCTTCAGTATCAGTATCGAGTAAGCGCATGCGGCATCTTTTGATGCATATCTACAGTTTGTTCAAGGTGCTTTTCGTAATGCACCAATTCTCTCAACCATCACACAGAATTACTGACCTGACAGGATTAGTATTGAAAATCCGGATCTTGTTCTTTTTGTTGAGTGCAGTAGACCTTCATACTAATTTCAGACTAGTGAAAGCCTGTCTTACTTTTTTAATCTGTGTTTTGACATCCTCGTCTGTGCCGCCTGAAGTTGAAACTATGCTACCTAGGTAAGTAGGCAGTTAGAAGAAACAACTTCCTTTAGGTTTCTCCCGTTCATGGTGATTTGCGCTTGTTGTTGTTGCTGTTGGGGTTGGTTGGGTATCTTCATCACCTTCGTCTTCTCAGCATTCACTTGAAGTTTCGTTTTCTCTGCCTCTTCTGTAAACGTGTTGGTTTTTGCCCGTAGACCGAGTTCTTGTGACATTAAACGTAAATCATTGGCGAAATCCAAATCTTCTTCTGGGACCGTTTCATCGATCCAGCCAGTGTATGCCCATCTTCTCGCTCCTCAATGTTTGTTGCATGATCCAGTCTACTACAATCAGGAAGATCATGGGTGATATTAGTCAGCCTTGTTTCACTCTTGTCTTTACTCCAAAGGCGTCACTGAGCTTTCCATTTTGAATCACTTGTCATGTGGCTTTTTCATATAGCTGCTGAACGAGGTTGATAAGGATTTGTGGCACCTCGTAGTGTTGGAACAACTGCCTAATTACTTCTCAATCGGCGCCGTCGAAAGCCCCTTCAAAGTCGATGAAGCTGAGGTAGAGAGTTGAGTGCCATTCTATGTTCTGTTCTGTGATGATGCGTAGCGTTGCAATTTGATCCGCACATGATTTATACTTCCTGAATCCAGCCAGCCTATTCGGGTCGTAATTTTGAACCCAGCGTATCCTTAAGTCTGTCCAAGATGATGCGTCATAATATTATACTCGGGGTTGACAGAAGCATGATTCCGCGCCAGTTCTTGCAAAGACTTATGTCTCCCTACCCCGACAGTTAAACAAGGTAGCCCTTCCTCCAATCTGCAGATACCTTACCAGAATCCTAAGTTTGGTAATATTTGGTGTAGTGACAAGTAGTTGTTTTATTTGAAGTATTCTCAAAGTTCAAAAACGAATAGTTATTTTTTGAGGATTTATTCCAAAAGTTATCCATTTACATCTTATTTAAACTTTGGATTTAATTAAACAAGAGTTGATTAGGTTAGTGAGAATAGTTTTTATACTTGTCATCAAATACCTTCTTGGAAGTTTTGGAATTTAATGATAGTTTAGTTAACTAACTATTGGTTGTGCTTTCTATTCATTTTCAAAGGTGTTCAAAAGGGGTAACTTTGCTACCAGATGCTTATTGGATATAGTCCTTATAAACGATCATCTAAATCACTGATACATATTACTTCATATTTAGTGGTGTTACTTATTTTAGGTTATTCCAGTTGAACGATACCTTTATTAACTAATTGTTTCATTAAGAGAAATGTTATTTCTGAGTTATTAAGTGAAATACACAAGTTTCCACAGCTGCTCAAATAACAAGATATTTTTCTATCAGCATTTAACTAGAATTGGGCACTCATGGCACCAATTTCAAAAGACTGCAGAGAACAGAGTGCAGTGGATGCGTGCTACTGAAGCCCTATATTCCACTAAGAAACCAAGGGAAAAATAATAATAATAATAAATTTAAATAGAATAATATTTTAATCCAAGTGTACGCAATTATGAGTTTACTCACCAACTGTAGGCAATCGTAGCAGAGGTTGTACGATACAAATACCCCAAAAAGTTTATCTAAACATCTTAATCTTGAAAGATGAAACTGAGTTAAAACTGATAGCTGACTGTGGTTATTTACTTGGTTATGGCTAACAGATAGCTGACAGATTTAAAGTTGGAAAAATAAATCATTCACTTTACTCAGTATAAATACGACTGTCCAGCTTGATAATGAAGTCGTTGAAAAGAAATATTTCTTCGCTGATACATGCTATGTTCTTGTTAATTCACATATTTGCCTACATAATATTCTCCTACTTCCAACTGATCAGAAAGATAAAAGTTTTCAAATTAAAGTTTTTCTTTCTCCTTATTTTGTTTCTTGATATTCGTTTAAATAATTGTATTCTATATTCTCATCATTTGAGCATCTTTATTTACCAAAAATTATTTCATTACGAAATGGAAGACATTTCACTTCTGACTATTGCTTTATCACATAAGTACATATGTATGTATGCGATTATTTGTTTACTAAGTTTTGTTTACAATAATGCTGCATTTGTTCTATATTTACTATGTTTTTTGTGTGTTTGATTGATGTGTATATATGTTGGTTTGTATCTGTCAATAGAAGAGCAGATAAAACATTCAATGATTCATAACATGAGTAAACAAACAGTTTCTCTACCATTTTAACACTTTACTAGAATTTTGATAAAAGACTTGATGAATTAAAATCATCATTTTCACTTTGAAAACACTTAACTCATGTATGATTGAACACTTGACAAAATAAAGTTGTACTCGATTCGTATAAAAACAAGCATTTAGAATTTACTGTTTCTGAAGTATGAGATGTTATGAATGTCGATTGGTAGTTGGACTGTATTGAATGTAATCCATCCCATACTATTTATGTCCATTACTTCTCATCTTCAGTTTTTAAGTAAAATGCTTTTCAGCATTTAATTTCAACATTTACTTATGGTATGAACAATTCCTGACTCATATTTCTTTGTGGTTTCCAAATAATCCAGTCAAATTTATGAACTGGAAAGTCTTATAACTACATAGTGTAAGTCTTCGTGCCTAAAAAAGCTGTTAACCTTTTTTCATATGATGGTTTGAACTCGTTCAAATCTCATGGTTATTATGTCAATTACTTAAAAGATGTTTGTAGATGCCAAGTTGGTGATTTGGTTTGAAAACTAAATGTCAACTGAAGACATTATCTTAAGATAACATGACATCAAGACAGAAATATGATCTAAATAATAACCCATTGGAATTTACTTGGTTATGGATGGCAATCAAATGTTAACACATTTGAACCAGTTCGATTCAGAATAACAGCTGGAAATTACAAATACCAATAAATAACCGACTAAATGACTTTAGATAAAGCAGGATGTTTGTATGTTACTCATAAAGAACTTATTCATAGCATATACGTAATGACAGATAAAGAATTAGTAGTATTCTACTGCACTTTATCAGGTTCCAGATTCCACCTACCAGAATAATAAAAAGTCATGAAAGATTCATAATGTGTGAAAGGATGCTTATGCAGACGAAGTAATTTTACTGAATGCATTAGTCCATTTTCATGTCTACATCAATGATATATGTGTGTTTTAACTACATGTCTTAACTTTTTTCCCATTTCCTCGCATTCAGTGTGAAAAACAGCCTTAATAAATATAGTCGTGGGAGACATTTGCGTACACTTATCATATGCAAAGTGAGATTAAGTTGGAACGATGTGAATCGCACCAAATTTCGTCTCTGTTTCGTTTAAGTGCATATGCACTTGAACAAAAAAATTTATAGTCCTAAAAGAAAAGATGAAATGCCGGTCAATTGCGCTGTATGTTGTCGTTTCACAGCTGACTTATTTTGTGATGGTTTACGTTGTCATCAACTAAGTGTCTGTGGAAATTTCTTAGTTCCAGAATACAAATCTACTGAGAAATGATGGATTTCGTTTTATATGTTTTTTGTATTTATTTGCGCCTCATTTGATTTATAAAGGAAATCAACTGGTCTAAATAGTACGTATGTTCAGCCACCAGAGTTATCCATATCAAGATAGGTATGTACCACTTAAAATACGATTGCATTAGTACCCCCCTCAAACTGATTCTTACGAGAAATAATTCCTGTACTTGCCCACTCTAACAAATAATAACATGTAGCCTACCAGGGATGAGGCTTTAAAAATCCATTTTTAAGTAAAAGAAATGTACCTGTGAACTTCATTTATGGTGACTTTGTCTATTCAATCTGAGTTTGTTTACATGGTAAACGTTTATTATCCTACCAACTCTCTGAATGAAACTATAACATCTCAAAAGGTGAACCACGTTGTGACAGTAGGTACTACCTTCACATATTTTGAACGTCGAGGATTCAATCAGCCTTAAAACTGTCAGAAGGTATCTTCCTTACTCACTTTAGTGTTTCGAAAAGTTCACTTAGTGTATGCAGTAAAATCATGAGAAAGTTTACGAGATTACTCTATTTATGACTTTAAAACTGAAGTATCAGTTAATTCTACTGAATGACAACTATCTTTAGTTTCAAAGTCTAGCAAGATACTCTATCAGAGTTATTTCTGAAAGCAGAAAGAATTAAAAACAGCTTACCTATACTATTTGATCACTGAAATAAATCGTATTCATTTACGTACTCTGCTAAACTGCACCTGACATGTTATGGACAGTAACGTTTTAACGGAAAAAAGACACTATCACTTGAAAAATATCTACTCAAAAAATCAACTGCATTCATTATAGTAATAAATATTTTCTGGTGAACTTAATACTAGATGGTTTTCAAGCCTTAGTAGGACAATTTGTAGAATATGGTTGAGGCATTGTCTTCAAAATAAAGTAGAGATTATTTAACGTTAAGGATTCAGTTATCTGTAAAGTTCATTATATGATTCTACTTTCTAGGGAAATATGATTTACATTTTCTTCATTCATGTGTTTTCTTTTGTATCTATATATTTTTTGTTTTTGATATAATACTTGAAACAAACAAAGTTTATGATGTATAAAAACAGATAAAACTATGAAAATTTCCATTTTAATGATGATAAAGTTTATTGTTCAATATACCAACTTCCTAAACGCCAAACAGTTGTCTTTTTGATTTCTTTCCACAATTGTTCGATATATTCATAGGAACAAAAAATCAAACCAACACACAACACCTTACAATTTGACGTGAAAATACGTTAACCTGTCTGGTATTCAATGAAATAGTATGAACGGATATTCGTGTTGTTAGACTCAAGCAAATTTCTGGTGTATCGAAAATAACATTAGCTAGATTTAATAAGTTAGAATTGAAAATATGATGGAATCGGTAGATGGCTAGAAATTTCTTATTTAAAAAGCGAAATACACTCATTTGATCATAGGAAAAAACAAGACGTGGTTTTATTTTTATTATTATTAGTCCCTTGGGTTCCTAATGGAACATAGGGCCTCACTAACACGCCTCCAGTGGACTCTCTCCTCTGCAATCTTTTGAACCTTGCTCCACGACAGCACAGAAGCTCTCGTTTCCTCCTCGCACGATCTCCTTCATGTCACACTCGGAAATCCACCTCGTCGCTTCCCATGGGGATTCCACTCGAGGCACTGGCCTGAAGCGTGATGTCCCCACTCGGCCTTCTCAGTGTATGCCCAATCCATCTACACTTACTTCCAGTGCATATTTGTTCAGCGATAGCTTCTCGGTTGGTTCGTTCCCAGAGCTCCTTGTTGCTTATTCTTTCTGGCAATCCATCTGATCTTCGTAACGAGCCAACGTAGGTGGCAGTTGTTGATGAATGTCTGTAGTTTATTGGAAATCCCTTTCGTGACGCGCCAAGTATCTGAGCCATACAGAAGCACTGACTTGACATTTGTGTTAAAAATCTGGATCTTGTTCACACTTTGTGCTGAGTGCAGTGTAGAAGATCTCCACACTGGTCTCAGGATAATAAACGCCTGTCTTGCTGTATTTCCGATTCTGACTTTGACATCCTCGTCTGTGCCTGTGCCGCCTGTAGTTGAAACAGTGCTTCCTAGATAGGTGAAGGAGGTTACTTCCTTTAAGTTTCTCCCGTTGATGGTGATTGGAGCTTGTTGTTGTTGTTGGAGTTGTTGGTGCGGTATCTTCATCACCCCTGTCTTCTTTTTATTCACCTGAAGTCTCATCTTCGCTGCCTCTCCTCTTCCGCCAACTTGTTAGTTTTCGCCTGTAGATCTTCAAGTTTGTGTGACATCAGATACAAGTCATCACTGGCGAAATCCAGATCTTCTAGGTTCTTTTCCGCGGTATTGCCAGCGTATCGTCCTCTTCTCGCTGCCCACTGTTTGCTGCATGATCCAGTCCAGTCCACCACAATCAGGAATATCATGAGTGATGGTAGGCAACCTTGTTTCACTCCTGTCTTCACTTCGAAAGCCTCACTGAGCCTCCCATTAAGACGTGGTTTTAGTGACGAAAAATTTTTCTTTTCGACAAGGTCATTTACTAAGCTGTACATTCGTGAATATATGTTACAGTGCATAGAATGTCCCAGAACTGTTTCCGGCCAGGGGCAAAATATACTGAATAACGAAAGGAAGTTAATTAATACACATTTGTGTTTAGAGTGCGAAAAATAGACAACGGATTATGAAATTAAATGTAATTAAGTAATACAGGATGAATGAATGGCAAGATAGGAAACTGAACGAAGGGTTGCGAAGATAAGATTGCGACTATATAATATTGGATAAAACTATGACGGAGTATGAGAATAAACAGGGTATTATGAAAATAGGATTGTGGTTACAAAATGCAGATTAAATCTGTGACAGAGAAGGGAATTAAACAGGGTATTATGAAAATAAGATTGTAATTAGGTAATGCAGGTTAAATCTATGACAGTAGAAAAAAGAATAAGGTATACCTGATACATAATGAATCTGTGGCAGACAGAGCTTTATGATGGCTGTGGCAAAGATTAGGGTTGGACGTACCCTTTTTGCATGCTCAAAGCTGGTTTGAACTCCTGGATGGCTAGTGCTTCAGCTATAGCTATTTATTGAAAGAATGACTAAGGTTGATATTATTTCGGCACGTAAATCTTCCTACCATATGATCAGTATATGCTGGTGTGATTCATTTTCCATTAAGTACTCAAAGGAAATCTTATGCATAGTAAGGATGATGAATTCAATCCAATGGTTCTACACTTAAAAAGCACATTTCATTTTCTCGAATAATGGGTAAAAATAATAATGACCATGATATCTGCCAATATTTACTCTTCATTTTTTAAATAACCTATAGAATAGGAATACATGTAGAGTAATCAGTTCCCAGGAAACTTAATTTTTCCTTGAAACTATCTACAGAGGAGATTTTCTCATTCATAAATAAGACTTTCGGAGATGTAGCATTCTTGCAAACTACTTATCAGTTGACTGTAAGTCCTAAAGTATTTCATCCTACATAAAAGTGCTCTTCAACAAAAGCCTTATTCTATTTACTCACGTTAATAATGCTGGTTACATATTGCACCAGTCGATATATTCTACCAACTGATTAGAATTTCTGAAATTCATTTCATTGTTACTTATGGTTCATACATGGCCAAAAGAATAATTTAAAACAACCGCAAAATAATAGGACCGTTCATCGGAAATGTTCTGAATATAAGCTGATTATCTCTTTTTCATATACTGTGAAAAATAGCAAGTAGAAAAGCTTTGGAGTTTAACAATACGAGGGAAGAATTTACTTCCAAAATTCAGTATTTCAGTGAGTTTGATTGCTCACACGTACTTGACTGATTTCTAATTTTCTGAATTTTGACCAAATGCAACTGTTTTCAAGGAGTTTTTTTATGTAAATTAATGATACTGTTGGAAATTATCATACAATCTATATATCTGACATTAGTTGTGCATCTCAACATTGCTACTGAATGTAGATTCAGTTGTAGTGAATGCCTATACATCTAGTGATAGATTTTGAAAATGTTTGATACTATTTTGGCACTTCATAACTAACCTTCGATTTTAAACGTGACTTTAGTTGCATTTGCGTTGAAAACTGCAATATTGTTAGTGAAAACTCATTGGTTATTATCATTATTATTTGTCCTTTGCGTTACCAGTGGAACATATGGCTTCAGTTGCACGCGTCCCTTTCACCCTCTTCTCTCCAGTCATTTCAACCCAGCTCCACGACTGACTACAACATTTCATTTCCTCCTCACACCATCTCCTACATGTCACCCTCACACGCCTAAGTACTCGTTTCCCTTCAGATTATAATCCACTACCTGATCTAACTCGTGATATCCCCAAAGGTCTTCTCAGTGTATGTCCAGTCCATCTCCAATTCCTTCCGCATATTTGTTGAACGATGGGTTATTGATGGATTCGTTGTTGCTTATTCCTATTATTCTGGTCATCTGACCTGATCTGATCCTCATCATCTGTGTCTTCTCTACTTTCACTTGAAGTCCTGCCTCCACTGCAATGCCACTTCTCCCTACCTGATAGTTTTGCGTGTTGATCTTGGAGTTTGTGAGAAAGGCATTAGACATAAATCATCATTGGTGGTGAAATCCAAATCTTCTTGTGGGGTCTCTTCATCGGTCCAGCCAGTGTATGCCCATCATCTCGCTCTTCACGGTTTGTTGCATGATCCAGTCGACTACGATCAGGAAGGTTGTAAGTTATAGTAGGCGGGGATCTTGTCTTACTCCTGTCTTGATTTGAAATGGCGTCACTGAGCTTTCTACTGTGAATCACTTGGCATGTGGCGTCTTCATATAGTTGTTAAGTGAGGCTGACAAATGTTTGTGGCAATCCATGGTGTTTAAGCGGTTGATGAAATAAAGGTAGACGAAGGATTAACTTATTTGCTGTACAAGCTGTTCGATGAACATTTCAGTGGCTGTTCATTCAAACAGCAAGGTCGGACAATTCAAAGAAAAACTGAAATTTGTTTCTAAAAAGGCACGAAATCGTTGGTTATCTGATGAGTGAAGTATTTTCTTTAGACATCATTTGCCTAAAAACAAAAAGATTACACCCGAAAGCATATGAGTTATACACTGAAAGATAACAGGAAGTAATATACGTTGGGCGAAAGTGCAAGTTTTTTACTACTCTTTGCTCATCTGCTTTATTGTTTCTTCTTTATATAGGATTCCATGATATAGTCGTATTTTTTCAAATTGTCAGCCTACACTATAACATTCGAGTACGAACAGTTTTTGAAATGTTACTGAAGGAAACTTATCAGGGAATTCTTTTTGATCAAGCTATACTACAGATAACAAAATAGCACTTTTTTTGAGTTCTTCCATGATTTTTGAGAGTAAATGTCATAGAAAATGTGTAAAGGACAAAATGAATACATTTCCATTTAATTCAAATTATTCCATAAGTAAGGCAAAAACATTTTTGCATTTCAGGTCGTCAGTGATAAAACGAATATGGAATTAGGGGAATAATATGAACCCTGCCCACTTGAGCTAAAATAATTCAAATTGGAATCATCATCATCATTTGAACTCAATTCATCTACCACATCAGTAACTTTTGGTGCTATTTGTTTCGATCTGAAATCAGTAGGCATGAGGTTGGTTATTAATTTATTTGATAACAAAAGACCGAGGAGAACCGAAGGATTACAGTGATAAATGTTTTGAATGAAACAACGCATTGATAAGTCCTATACCTTATGCTATATTCTCCTTTGCAGTCACATAAAAACTGAACAACAAGAAGAGCCTTGTACGACACAGTTGATAAAGATGTCCACTTTGATAAGGGATGATTTTTAGAAATGTCAAGTGTGACAAAGAAAGCAAGCGTGAAGGTTTTTAGGTACACGTTCTTTTTACATTATTCGTAACTAAGATATTGCTGTTCAGTAGACAACAATTAAAACGTTTTTGGCCAAAAAATATAAAGATTGAACGCTTTAATTCAAAAGAGACAAAACCGAATTCAGTGTGTTGTGAGTAATTCATTCAATTCTCATTACTGATGTTACAAAATAAGTCAATGAAAAGACTTTCCACTCTCTTTAAAATAGCTTAACTTTATCTGTTTTCTATCTATATTTCCAGGAGTTGCTCACTGTCTCGTGTTCATATTAATTTGGTATTTGTTCGTTTCAACCACTGGGTCACAAAATATGGAATTCTTTAGATGGCAAAGTAAGTGTTTTCACAAAAGTTACATAGATTTCAAATGAAAAATCATTCATATGTACTGAAACAAATCATTTCTTATTATTTTCATTCTTAAAAAAATATTTGTAAGTATCCTGAATCTTCCTTTACTAACTTCGGAATTCAGAAACTTTCTGTTATGTGCACTAAAAACATCTACTATCACTTTGATAAAAGTGTACTGTAAAAATGCTGAAGGAACAATAGTCAGTTCCTAAGGCCAAGCGTTGGCAGATGTCCTTGTGCGTAATTCCGGTAGAAAAAAGTCTAAACATTCAATCAAAAATTGATGCCTTCTTACAGATGTGTCGATGATAAATTTGTTGTGCATAACGACCTACGTCAAGCATTACAATTACTGCATCTCCTCAGTGATACTCATTAAAATATCGAGTCATTGTAGAACATGAAAACAATGGTACTTCGAGCCTTGAACTGTCGAAAGGATGGTACTCATCATTGTTTCATTCATCAAATCAGTACATGAAATGGAATTCGCCTAAATTCCAGATGATTTCATCAAATTAGTTTTGTGAAAGCAGTGGTCAAAACATTATTATATAGAACTATAAGGATATGTTCCGGTGATGAACTGTAAGAAGATTTACTGAGCACTGAAAAAGCTCTGAAGAACAACAATGACCCACAGAAGCTTACGAATTAATATGAAAGACTTGAAGATAACAAGGGGAAAAATTACCATGACCAAGAAGACTGTTTTCAATGATCTTAATTTTAAAGGCGACAAAATAATGGAAGACTGAAAGAGGCATCTAACAGAACATTTGCTGCATCAAAGTTAACCACGATCTTTAGAGGAATAAGCACCTGGATTCAATCGAAAATCAGCAGACTTTTCCACATCACTTCCATCTGCTTTAACAAGCTCACGTGCATACTTTGGATCCTTTGAAAAAAAACCGAAAAATTAGATCTCAGAAAAACAAGCACTTTCATCACTGCCCTTACCTGGCACCTTGTCGACACAAAACATGAAGTAGATACCTTAAATTCCTTCAAGACAATCAGTAGACAACGTGATTCGAACCTTCCCCTGTTGGCTGTGGCTATTAACATAAAATGACTGAAACTGGAATCGTACTCTGAAAAAGAAGCAGCGATAATTCTTTTTTCGCTCTGGTTACCTAATATTTTGAATTTCCTCTTATTTGATGACATCAACTGTTGACTAGACCTTTTCGTCTTTGTGCAAATGTTTGATAGTCGTTCTACCAACTGACTTCAAATCTGTATATTATTACCTAATTTGTCTATTGCTTGTCATCGACTAATATATTTGTTGTCATTATTTCATTGTCTTTCTTCCCATTCATTTTATTTTCGTGAGCTTTCCGTTGCTAGATGTACAACTGAAACTTTTTAGCATGTTTTGTTTACTTTTGCTGGATGATTGCACTCTTTATTATATAATATCTTTCACCGTTAACTAACTTCCTTTAAGTGCAGTAGGTATGTTCTGGTTCTCTTACGATATTGTATTTAAACGTTTTTAGTTTCCAAGCATTCGATGAGAGATAAGAGCAATAAAATAGGATTACATACTTCTACTCCAATCGTAGTTCTTTCTGTCTTCAAGTTTTTAAATGAAAACAGTTATGAAATGACGACTGAGTGAATTGGTTGGCATCAGCGTTTAAAACCTTTTAAACGTAAGAGCTTCTTTACTCAAACACCAAATATTTAGTAACAATTGATTTACAGAATGTTTTCATTATGTATTCTTAGAATGAGGGGCTTTTAAGGATTCATTAGAGGATAAAAAAGAAACATCGAAAACGTCCTTTTCAAGAAATGTAACTACTGAGGTGTACAAGTGAATTTTAAAGTTACGTATTCTCAGTAAAAGAAAGAATATATTCTTGGTCATCACGGCTTTGTGTCACAATTACTGAGAGTCAAAGTAAAACCAAGACAATTTTGAAGTAGAAATACTAAACTGCAATCCTCAACTCATGTGACAAAGTTGTGAATGTAATACTGTTTACTAAAGTGTGAGAATATAAAAAAGTTTGCAATGAAGACCTGAGATGAACGGAAGATTTTTCCTGTATGTTACACATTCACACCTAATATGGTGGTTAAGCAGGCTCATGTTCAACACTATTATGGAACTTTAAAATTTGACGTATCACAAGTTCCTAACTTTAAGAAATATTGCATACAAGTATACCGTTTCCACGAGAATTGCACGAATAGTTCTCAAGTTATATTAAGGATTTATCACTAGTTCAGAAAGTCTTATATACTTGAAACTCAGAAAGTGTAGTTTCTTTTTTCTTTTTCAAAGCTTGACTGCCGCGTACCCTAAGATCTATTCAGCAAGCAACCGATGACTACAATCAATAAGTCTGACTTCACAGGAAGAAGCATAATGGTTAGCCTTCAAAAAAGTCATCAATATTTGTCTACAATTTTACGACTTTACAGTGTCATTAGGAATAAAACCTCTATTAAATTAATTTTGCAATAGTAATATACTATTTTCGATTCATCCATAAACATGTTATTATAAAATTAGACTGAAAAAGACCCCTTTAGCTATATAACACTAAGGCCAAAACTACAAGGACGAAGTTTATGCCACTGCTGACTTAAACCTATTCGGAAATTTTTTTCAAAAATTCATCACTTAAAAGAACAGTGGCAGAGCAGTTTTGTCTATATCAAACAGTTTTGTGAAAAAATTTCTTCTAAAGCCACAGCATAAGGCATAAGAACAATCGAGAAAATATCACTTGCTTATTCTTTATATAAAACAGCCAGCAACAAATTCTTCATGCATTTTTTTTTACAAATGTACCACGATAATTAAAATATATGTGATTCATAGACGGACAGGGGAAGAATATTGCTAAAACTCACCATTATTTTTTTGAGGATAACCTTTTATCTCCCAGGTGGATGAAGAGGAAAGAGAAAAAACATTATGCCGTGAGACAGCTAGTTACTATGTGGTTCCCTATTTATGTATGATCAAACTCAGCAAATTAAATATCGAGATTAATAATTCAATCAGCTATACTCCCTATATAAATCTCAATTTGTGTACTGAGGTAGGTAATTATACAATTCACATATTTTTATGTAGGTGTCAAATCGCCATTCCAACAAGTGTATTATAATTTATGTAGATTAATCTGGAGAAAAACAGGTTTACACAGAGTTAACCTAAAATTTATTGTATTTGTTCATTCCTATAAGGTTTGTTAATAATTAATACTTAACCTGTAGATACATATATTTATTTCATTGCTTTATGCTAACATTTTTTTCATTCATAAAGATTCAGTTGATTGTAAATTTGAGAAAAAAGATAAGGAAAGCACAACCAGTTTTGATATTAATCAACCAACAAGAGGTTATCTATAATTGCTATTTATATAGATGTATAAATGCGAAAAACGACTCCAAAGTGGGTGGAATGAATGACTTTATATCTAGGTTAGAAAAAAGTTTGATCTAACTACCTTGCAAGTGAGTTGAGTACAAGATGTCTGCTTCTATTCGCCAAAATATCTTCATACACCGGTAACTAAGGTATGAAGTCATTCTTTAACTCTTGAATATAGGGTGAATGTATTGCAAAGATTATAGTTGAAATAGAACGTTGGAGAATTTAACGGTACTACTCAAAATTGCAGATTCCGATAACTTTGATCTGTTGTCAAAAAGGTAAAAACATTTTTTGAGTATCATTTTATTTCAATTCGTTTATTAAAGTTCATTTATGTTACAGCGTTCCAAAACTGAATGAGTGAAAATAATTACTCCTACGAATTTCATTTCAATGTTATCTCATACTGTTGACTCATGAAGCTGAAGTCTGAAAATTAGGGTAATTTTTATGACTATGTTCCAACGAATAATAACTAGTCCTTGTTCTTTTATCTGAAAGTGTGACACCAATCGGCATATACTTCAGCCTGAACAACAGTCTAAGTGAAAAAAATGAAAGATTTGTTGCTATCCAACAGTTTTCGAATAGACATCATTTATAAGAAGGCATGAGAAAACTGGAAGCATTGTGAAAAGTTTATATAATAAAACTTTAAAGGAATTCAAGGTTTGTTTTGTTTTATAACATAGAGAATTGGATTATATAAATGCAAAAAGTTCTCAGTAGGTTGAAATAAAGGGGACACTTGGAATTAAAAATAGATTAACGGAAAAATTGTCAACCTAAGAATATTATTTTTATTAGTTGATACAAATTTATCTAAATACCAAAGTTGTTATGACGTGTATGGTTCAATCTGATTGGTCTTCGTCTGGAATTTTGTCAGTAATTTAATCAGTGCCAAAATGCACAGTGAGAATGATCCTGCGTTATTCCGAGATATAAAACAATTATAACACATATGATTTTATATAATGAAAAGCGATAGAACCAAGCTACAAAGTTGTGTAACCGCTTTGATGTGATTATGAGCAACAAGTCCAGCTTGAAACATCATTCGACAAGATCTTGGTTCTTTCAAGTCAAGCACACTTAATCAAAAACTGTTCTCAATGCTCTTAAGATATGTTCAACTCTTAACCTTATTCCTATTAATGTCTGAACATGTAAATAATGACGTTCAAGTTCGAACAACCAGTCGAACAATAAGATGTCTGACTTTCTCCAGTGACTTTGTTTTAAAACAGCACACGTTTTAATGCTTTTTGCTTATTCAATAAACTTTAGGCTACCACAATTATCCACAAAACATTTTTTTCTACCAAATTCTTTCTTTTCAATTTGTTTTAATGATTTAAATATGTCCTTTGAACTTATCATGTACTCTTTCACATTTTTAAATTGTTTGCATTTATCCGTCTCTCGATCCAGTAACAAAGCAAAGAAAAAATGTTTTGTTATTTGGAAGTGGACTTTTTAGTACACAAATGTACATTATATTTCTACCCTTCTGATGCTTAGCTTGAGCTGCAGATTTTTCGACCGACTGAATGAACCACAATCAAAGAACTGACGCTTAAATTTCTGTTGATTCTTCATTATTGTGGACTGGAGGCCCGTCCAAAACCAGCTGGCTATTATTTCTTTGAACACTACTACTATTAGCATCATTCCGGTGCAATAAGCATTTCGTCTGGAAGCACTGTTCTGGTAATGGATTTATTGAAAAATTACATTCTGAGAATTCCACACCATCATACATATTGTTTGGAATAAAGCGATTATTATTATTATTGTTGGGTGAATCACTTCCCTTTTTAGTGAACACTGGCTAAACATTAACCATATATATAATTTTACCAGACAAAAATCAAAACACTGTACACTGAGCTATTTCATAAACTGGTTTTATAAACCTGAGAATAGCTGAGGGGGATCAGCTTGATAAGAAGGTGTATTTTTTTAAAAAAATTTGCAAAAAATACGACTGTACGTTAAAATGTCAATTATCAAATGGATAAAATACCCAAGGGAAATAAGTCTGCTAGTGGATAGGAATTTGGGAAAATGAAATGTCTGGAAACACATGGTTGTCTGTAGACAACGCAAATCACTACATGTAAAAATTTGTAACGAATTAGGTTAGGAAATGATCAAATTTTCCCAATGTCACAGTATTTCTGTAGGAATATGCTGGTCTGAGATCACGGTAAGTTTTATTTCATATCTGGAAGGTAGTAAGAGATAAAATAATATAACATATTTTTTACTTGTCGCAAAAAGCATAAAAGCATACACTGATTAGCCATTCAAATAATCAAGAAATAGTCATTTGGACTTAAAACTTTTGCTGTTCAGAATAAAAAGATCTTCCACCAAGCCAGTAGTTATGATTTAGATGTCTACGAATGAGACTGATTGCACTCTTGTTTGAATAATTTAAAAACCGGTCATCTTTCTAATACTAAAAAGTCAAAAAAAAATTACTCAGCTGTGAGAAATGTTAGCAACAAAGCTACAACTTATAAGATGTTCCTGAATGTTAAAATTTGTTGGACATTTTCAAAACACTTAACAATTTCAGGGAATTTTTTTAACAATACAACATTAATTCTGAACACAAACCATAGGAAAATTAAGACAGATATTTTTATCACTATAATTAATATCCTTCATATGTTTTTTCTCTCTTTCTTCTCGATGTCAGTGAGATGACCTACATTTATGCGAAGAGTAACAATTTTCAATATGCTTCGTTAAATCAAAGTGAAAATAACATTATTAATAACTAGCTCAATGAATTATAACCTATAAGCTGGAAGGCATAACTTTCATTAATTCTTGTTTATTAATAAAATAAAACGAGATAGAAACTATACTGAATAGAGTTTAATAAGAAATAAATATGAAAATAAGACACAAATTCAATTACTTGTTTAGGGTTCAAAATATTAAACAAACCTAATTACTGTTATTATTTGTTCCTTATGTCCCTAGTGCATCATATGGCTTCAGTTGCACGCCACCATTTCACTATCTTCTCTCTGGTCATTTCAACCCAGCTCCATGACTGACTAAAACATTTCATTTGTTCTTCACATGATCTTCTCCATGTTACCCTCAACTGCGACGCCAAACTAGTAGTTTCCCTTCGGATTACACTCGGTGACCTGGTCTAACTCCTGATATCCCCAAACGGTCTTCTCAGTGGTTGTCCAGTCCAGTCCAGTCCAATTCATCTACACATCCTTCTGCATATTTGTTGAACGATGGGTTCTTGGTTGATTCGTTGTCAGCTGGAGTGAGTCCGTTGTTGCTTATTCTTATTATTCTGGCCATCTGATCTGATCTGATCTGATCTGATGTGATCTGATCTTCAGTGTTAGTATGGAAGGAGTGTAGGTGGCACCTGTTGATGTATGTCTACACGTTGTTGGAAATACTTCTCGTAACACATCAAGTCTCTCATCCATCACACAGAATCACTGATCTGACTGAATTAGTGTCGGAAATCCGGATCTCGTCCACACTTTATGCTGAGTGCAGTGCAGTGCGGTGCGGTGCAGTGGAGTGTAGTGAAGTAGATCTCCACACTGATGATTTCAGCTAAAGGAAGGAAGCAAGGAAGGCCTGTTATGCTGTCTTTCCGATCCTGGTTGCTTCGACATCCCCATCTGTTCGTATGCAGCCGCCTGTAGTTGAAACGATGTTGTCTAGGTGTGTAGGTAGATGAAAGAGACAACTCCCTTTCGATTTCCACCACTGTGGTGATTGGTGCTTGTTGTTGTTGTTGTTGTTGAGGTTGGTTGAGTATCCTCATCACCTGTGTCTTCTCTATGTTCACTTGAAGTCCTGCCTCCACTGCAATGCCACTTCTCCTAACCCAGTAGTTTTGCGTGTTGATCTTCGAGTTTGTGAGACGAGGCATTAGACATAAATCATCATTGGTGGCGAAATCCAAATCTTCTTGTGGGGTCTCTTCATCGGTCCAGCCAGTGTATGCACATCCTCTCACTCTTTACGGTTTGCTGGATGATCCAGTTGACTACGATCATGAAGATCGTGTATGATAGCAGTCAGCAATGTTGTCTTACTCCTGTCTTGATTTGAAATGGCGTCACTGGGCTTTCCACTGTGAATCACTTAGGATGTAGCGTCACCATGTAGTTGCTGAACGAAATTGTTAAAATCTGGTATTGCTGCAGTTGCCAAATTATTTCCCAAATGTCGATGTCGAATGTCTTTTGAAAACTGATGAATTGAGGTAGAGTGTTGACTGCCATACCATGCTCTATTCTACGGTAGTGCGTAGAGTAGCGTGATAATCTGGTACACACATGATTTGTTCCTCCTAAAGCCAGCCAACCTGTTCTGGTTGTAAATCAGTTGAATCCAGTGCATTTTTAGTCTCTTCAGGATGATGTCGTTTAATAGTTTGCTTGAGGTGGAAAGTCGCAGGATTGGGCACCAGTTCTTCCAAAAATTTATGTCACCCTTCTTTTGGAGTTTGACAAGGTGGCCCTTCATCTCCCAATCAGTCAACAGGTACGTTTCCTTCCTTCCTTCCTTCCAAACCTTCTGCAACAGTGACATGAGCTTGTCCACTGTTGTCCCTATGTCTGTTTTCAGTGCTTCTGGCGGAATTCCATCTAATCATCCTGCTTTCGCGGATTTCAGCAACTTCACGGCGTTCAGGACTTCACCTCTGTTTTTGTGTTCACTGGTAATTCTGTGTTTGCAGGCTGTATTTCTGGACGAGTTGCAGGTGCTTGTGGGGTTGTCAATTTAAGAGTTTTTTGAAGTTGTAAGCTCATCGTTTCCTTTGATTTTCCTCTTTGGGAACTAGATTTCCTCCACTATTTTTCATTGGTTTCATCTGTGTCGGTTTTTTTCCAGATGGCAGCCTATGTATTTGATGTAGTGTTGTCATTTCTGTCCTACCAGCAGCCTGTTCTGCATCACTTACCAGTATGTCATAGAAGTGTCTTTTGACTTTACGCGCACTTCTCATCACTTCTTTGTCCAGTGTTTTATAGGTTGTATCCAGTTCCTCTTCTCGTAGTTCATCCCTGCACTACAGTTCATTGCACTGGTTCATCTTCTGCTTCACCATCTTCCTGTGACAATCGAGATCCATTCCTTGTCTTGCCCCGTCGTCTTGCTTCCTAACACGGTTACCCAAGTTTATTTTCACGTCTATTTCCATGAGTCGCAGTGTTCTTCCACACAGGTTTCCTCGGAGATGTTGCTCAATGTCTCCCATTTTTTCTGATGCCTGACTGACGTGAAGATATCTTTTTTAGTTTCTTGATTCAGTTTCTGTTCTAGGTATTGAACCTGAACTATGATAGATCACTAGATTCTTCGATTTCGGTTTTCAACTTGATTTCGAAAGTAGGTTCCTTGCACTAGATAGTGAGTGGTGTGAAACCACATCTGCTCCCCTTCTTGATCTGATCTTGTGTCAAGTAGGCTGCGTCTCCACTTTCTTGAGATTGAGATAAAGTCGATCTGATTTTTAGTGCGTCCGTCTGGTGAAATCCATGTCACTTTGTGAATATCCTTCTGTTTAAACACACTGCCTCCAGTCATCGAATCGTTGAATACACAGAAGTCTGCAAACAATTCTCTGCTCTCACTCATTTTGCCGAGTGATTCTCGACTCATGATTAGTTCTCCTCCTGTGTTGTCCGCCCCGAGTTCGGCATTCATATCACCCCACCCATTAGAATTTTGATGTCGCCAACTGTAGTCCTGTCCAGTGCTGATTGCAGTTGTTTGTAGAATTCCTCCTTTTTCTCTTGAGCTGCATTATTTGTAGGTTCGTAGCTAGCATTGTATCATTTTAACTTTCCTTCCTTTTGAGTTGAATTTTGCTATTTTGTTCCTGCAGGAGAAGATTTGTTCCCGCTGCATGAGAGTGAGAGTTCGATACTATTAGGGATATCATGAAACATACTTAACATCACTAGTTACTTTGATTGTGAGGAATCTTTTTCCTATTTTTAACTAAACATACCACTTTGCCGCAACATTATGAATCGTAGTAACACATAAACACTGTTAGCTGTTGCAAATTCAGAAGCATCTTTCAGTAGAAACAAATTACTTTAAGTGAGAACAAAGGATTTTTACGTGAATTCTAACGAAAGCTACTACTTTGAACTATGGATAAATAATTCAATATATATAACTCCTTGAAAAAACAGTCTATCATATAATGAGAGTTGTTTAAACATTCGTAGCAGTAATTTATTACCACGTCAGTGTTACGGTTGCAATTAAATTTTTACAATAATTCTAGTGTTAGAGCAGAATATTTCGGTGATGTCTTGTCAGATACTGTCCGTACTCAACCATTTGTACAACAGTTTTTCTACGTAATTCAAATTAAGCATATTTGTTCTCAGTAACAAAAATTAAGTTGAAAAATATGCAGTTTTGAGGTCTGAAAATGGAAGCATTACTCAAGGTATCTTAAGTTTTGGTAACATAGTGAATTAGGATTTACCAAAACCCACCAAAGTTAACAGCGTCACATCACTACTCATCATGAATTAAGAGTAACTAGTGATTATATTTTAAAAATAAAAGATCAAGACAACCACCTTCATATCGAGTACTTTCATAAAGCCACTCTTCTTCTGCCATTTCAATATGACGACATTAATAAACATAGAATTAATCTGACAAAATTACACCAGACAAAGCAAAAATTGTACCGAAGAAAATATTTTTATAAACTTATTTCCCTTGTTTATCCTGTAAAACGTTATATCAAGAAGGTGTTATCTGAAAGCATCACCTACTTGCATCTGTCTCATTTCTAGTAATATTTTCAAGATGAAAACTGATATGAAGTCACTGTACTTCAGATAAAATTTTATTTCTGATGATTAAAATTTTGTAATCCAAATAATTAAGGCAAACTTGCGCAGATTTTAATCTATTACCATTTATTTGAGTTGCCCATGTTCATATATACACTTCCATCTCAAATGACATAGGATACCAGTTATCCTATTCTATTATGTAACTATCTACTCTGTTCCAGTTAATATCATATTGCAGAATACTCTCTGAAGATTTAAACATCCTAATAAGAAATAATAGTTACTAGTTAACCTCAGGTAAAATTAAAATTGTTTTCCCGTGACAAGTACACGATTTCGATCTAATTACCTAGAGGTATTCGCAGTTGAGTCACTGTTTGTATACTTATATGGTCTCATATCCCACATTCATCACTTTGAACATCAAAACCCTAACAACCACGTCAATGAACACATACAAAAGAAAGACTCTGATGATCCATACAGATATATCATTACATTATTAATCAGTCAATCTCGTTCTTCAAAGTGAATAACTGGTTCACATCATTCAAGAGACATCTTCTTTTATCTGTCTGTTATTATTCCTAGTGATTCACAGAATCTTAGATGATGTGTGTTTCTTCCTTATGTTATTGTAAACTTAGGTTCATATTTCAACGAAAAAGGAAAACAATCAAGTACTGAATTTGAACACTGGTAAAAATTCTACTTAGGTTTGTTTAATCACCAGAAGAACTGGTGGTCAGTATTCAGAACTGAAGACACAGACTGAAGACACATGACTAGTTCAACTCATATCGAAGCCAAAGCATATTAGGAAACAGCTTTAAGATTGAAAAAATAGTTAAATAATGCCATAGAAATCCATCTTTGTCATTACAAAGGGTTCTAAGTTAGCTTTCGTCGGCGAAAACTGAATATGTCATTTTTTAAAGGGTGAAATTTTAGTTCACCAATTTCGGGATTCATTCTCGGAGATGAGCTTTTATTTGTAACTGAGACTGCGTTATCAAATTATGTTTATCAGAGTTCACATCCAAAAGAGAAAGAAAATAAACAAAATGTTTAGTATATGTCTGATACGTAATATTACATACTCACATACACACACACAAACACCTTAGATATTATATTACACGAAAATTATCGAAAAATCTAATTGTGATTTTCTTTGTTTTATTATTTTTCACTCATTTCATGCTGTTTTTAATTTAGGTCAGTCAGCAGTAAGACCACCTACATATGAGTGAGTATTCAATTTCTTTACCATTCAATCCTTATATAAATTCAGCTTTCATACGCTCTTAAATACACAGTACCATTAACATCCCTAACACAAATAATGCTTAGTAGAAGAAACAACCATGGCATAGCAATTTTAACAATCTATCATGAAGACTGTAAAGGTAAAATGACGTGAGAAGAGTTATGTTTGCATCAGTAGTAGCAGATAAACAAATTTGTAAATGAATAATCAGTAGAGTGAAAATGAAATACTTGTCATTACTGTTATTATTTCATTAATTTTTTTGTCGTTATCTGAATGATGAAATCTGATCTCTTATATAACATAAAGAACAAATAATAAACAGTAATATCTGCTCACTTTGAAGTAGTAATAGATAAAAGAATTAAACAGCATATACCTCCTATTTACATTTATGTATACAGAAAGCAAGATTCAACAAGATTTGAAAGGTGAAAAGAAAACAGAGATTTACAAACAGAAATACACAATTCATGGAATGTTTTTTAGTATAAACTGACATGAAAAAGATAGTAATGTTTGTAGGTTTGATCTGCATTGATCAGTAAGTGTATGAGACTACTCCCAATAAGAATAAATATTTTGCAGACAAACTAAGAAGTTACTGATAACATCTTGTTCACAACTCATATACATACTTTCCGTTAGATGGATAGTTAAGATCGAAAACGAACAAAAGGTTATTAACCTGCCATGGCTCGAATATGCATAGTTTGGGAGAAAACAGTAAATTCACCTATTTGATCAGTATTTAGGACAAGACAACACGAAATAAGTTACCCTTCATTGACCAGTTTGTCTAGTCCAGTCTCACAATGAACCTTCTGCGGCCCGAATAGCTCAGTGATTAGGTCTCCAAATTTACCATGGGATGGTGTGAGTTTAGATTTCCAGCAGGGCATCAGCTCTATCGAAGTTGTAAATAAACCTTTCTAATAAGTGTCAGAAAGTAGGAAACCTAGTTTCACGACTTTCCAACGATCGCATCCATCCAACCAATACCTGAATTGTGGTTTTAACCAAAGTTTCTGTTACAAATATACTAAACGCTTGAAAAATGAGAGGTTGTGGGCTGTCGCGGAACCAGGTTCAAAAGATCTCAGAGAACAGAGGTCACTGGAGACGTGCTACTGAAGCCCTATGTTCCACTAGGAACCCAAGGGACTAATAATAATAATAATAATAATTGAAAAATTATAAAAGTATTCTAGTCAAAGCACATATTTGATTAGCAAATCGATCGGAGGTGAACACATAGTTCTATGACGAATGAAGGTGGTCATTCAGCCTTTTTCTTTCTCCTTACCTCAAAATAGGAACTGACTTACCGGTAAACGTCTGAAGGTGTAGTTTTCAAATATTTGGTTTGATATTTTTCCTTTGGCTATATGGTCTGTTATAGGAAGTCGACACTATCCTAACTACATTACAACTGTATTCAACATATTTTGCAATGCGTGAAATTCTTCCGTAATAAAACACCAGTCTCGTAAACTTCCTAACAAGTTAATCTATTGTTCAGCCGATAACGAAGATTTTCGAAAAAACAGACATATGCCATCTCATTAACTAACCTCAAACGCGAAGTGTAACAAACATTAACAGAATCATGTCTGTCCATTATGCAGATTAGATATTCAGTCACTTTTCTATGCCTCTGATATTTATTTCTACTGTAATTATTTTGCGTATTTATCTACAGAAAATCTTATTTCTCACTTCGTTACGTTTTCCACTGATTTTTATTTCAGGAACATTTTCCATAATTTGATATAACTTTCTTGCCAATAACTCGTTCGGTTTTCAAGACTGTGCAAAAACTGTTATATACGTTAAGAAAACCTGACCAGACCTAACAGATAACACTATTAAAGAGTATTTCGAAATTTATTCTGCTTTTGAAACTTCATTTTCGCAGTTACATTACGTCGCTCACTTTCTCATCCAACCACAGTGGCCAGCCAAGTTAATTCACTAATTATGATAGATGCATAAAAAATGCAAATCCCAACAACACGAAACCCCATCAAAACAAAATAAATCAGAAAATATAGATGAAGAGATTGAAATTCATAGTACAACTTTAGGTAACGTCAGTACCACTAGGTCCATAATACAATGCTTTTCAAGCATCCACATAGTATTTTTTAAACCGTCATAAATCGAGTTTTTCTCGATCAAAAATCTCCATAGAAAACGGCAATTTCTGAGCTCCTTAGAATTTAAAAAAACTATAATGCTTTGATGGCAAATAGGTTATCCTAACACTTACTTCATATTCGTAACACCCAACTAATTTTGTTGGAATATGAGGCTTTTCTGTGATGACATGAGGAGTCACTTTGATCAGTTGAGCCCGATGCATGGTGACCAAGAATAAACCTTCTCATCTTGCTGTTACTTCACTCCTCGGTGCAAGTAGTTAAAATGGAAATCGTAAATATTGGTTTTATTTCTCTTAGCTACAATAACAACTGAATATTGTTGAACATTTCAGCGGCTATCCCAATTCATTATTCTAGTGAATAAATTAAGTGACTGTATCCATTCTCTAGGGGTATGTGTGTTAAATATCTAGAAGCTATATACGTCTGAACAGGGATACAAATGAGAAAGTCAGTCGCATGGTTTACAACTAAAATGAACACATAACAGATGATCATTTTGTTTGCATTGGTCTTAAATAAGGAACAGGATGCTAAATGCCTATTTTTTATTTTTCCTCAATATCGCTTCATACTTTGGGAAAACTAAACACACCTTGCAGTCTCGTAAAAATTCTATCAAATATAGTAATCTATCTCCCTTAAGGTGGTCTTCATATCCATGGGCTAGAAATAATAATATTGTACTTATCACTCCTAATTTCCATTTTTTTAATAAAAATACGGAAAAGGTATACTGGATAAGTAGAAATATTTTACACCGGTGCAATTTCGAAAATTAGTTGAAATACTATTAGGCATAAAAGCCTATCACCCTAAAATTGTCGTTTAAATTTCTCTCCAGTCAATACTTTTGTTATACATTATACTGACTTTATGAAAAGGAGATTTTTTTTAGTTATCTGTGCACCTATAAATACTCATTTTGAATTCCTTTGTTACGTGAAAACACTTTTAACTGATATCAATCATTGTTGATAATTGTCACATAATTCGATATGAATTCATGCCTCCAGTGTAAAACTGGAAGAGATTTTATCTACCTCAAACTTATTTTCGGTTAATTCTAATACTATTCTGCATCTAGATTTCTATGAGATGAAACTAGTTCAAGCTGCTTACCATCATAATTCAGTAAGAGGTTATGAACAACTGTAAGCAACAAGGTGACAAACAACTGGCTTATCTGTACCTGATTTGTATACTTCTACCGTGTATTATTCTTATTAAAAGCTTTCATACATCACAAATGAGGCTACAGCGATTATCGCTTCTTTTTTGTACTCAGTGAGGATTATATTTTATTTATTCAACAGCGGTGAGGCTCGAAAACCTGTTCGATTCAACTCAACCTTAGATTTTAGATGAGTATTTATATAATTTTTTGTTAGATCATTCACATATAGATATCAGCGAGTGATTTAGTATGCTCATTTTAGGGTGTAAAATCAGTTGGAAAATATTTTTTCACCAATAGATAGTAGTTCGATCTCGACACTAGTTCAAGGATATGAGTTTTGTTACTTGTTTCAGACTCACTGAAGGCAGAGTTTCTACATCTTCTTTTAAGTTTCAGCACTAACTAGGTTCACATTTCGAAATGGTGGCGAATATTTGTAGCTTAGAGGAATTATCTTGGTTGTACTGCACTCGAATTTTGCCAAAGATGTTTTCTTCAGAAAAACTTTGAAAGTTTCACGATTAAGCCAACCATTTTCAGAGACTATAATGCAACCTAAATTCCTATTTGCCTGAAAAGCGAATAGAAAAACATGTATTGACAACTGAAAGCAAATGTAAACAATTTTATTGATTATTTTGCCATAACTTTGGTTTTCGTCTTACTTTTCATTTTTAGTTTGTTTCAAAGTAGCTGATTTTGATTAGAACGAAAGAATACCTAAAGCTAAAAGAAAAGAAATGTAATTTTCTTCTCAGAGTTTCAAGATCTTACTGGACTATTAGATAGTTTATGTAATTCTGCCTTCCACAGTCAAAGCCTTTTTCAGTTTTTGTTACCTCATGTTTACCACTCAAGTCCATTTTGAAGTAAATTCTGCTCACAGTTTGTTTCAACAGCGGATGGGAATGAAATCGCTAAAGAACTTTCCAAACGATATTGATGATGCCGTTCTCGATAGAAACCCATAGGATTGTAGCACAGACAACCGTCATTTGTTTCAAGGTTAATCATTCTGAATTACTGCGATCTTAATAATAAAAAGTGATGGCATTTTATCACGGTTAGAATATCTTGTTTAAACCAAAGATAAATATAGCTTATCTTCGTAGATACTGAAATGAATAAAACAATTCTCAGGATTTTAGTCACTGATTGTTTAGTTCAACCTAAACTTGTTTGATACCACCCAAGTATTATTCATGTAAATATTTATTCCAACTATTGTTCAACACAACTAGACAGACGTCATTAAACTGAGGAAAGTTCAACGTGGATCTCAGGAAAACGTTTACCAGAGAATACTTTTGTTTGAATTGAAAAGAAACCTTGAACGTCAATTGACTTGTGTGTTATTATTTCAGAATATTTAGTGGATAAATTTTTATCTAAGAGCTGGTTAAATGTTAGTAAACAAAATTAACTTTACAGACGCTTATACAGAAGTATTCCAATTCCTAGTCAAATTATTCGAAATACTCAAATGTTGTATTACACTATATTTCACGGACCAGCTGATGAAAAGTGGATACGATTCAAACATCTTATGTTCCTTCTAGTGGTGTATACCGAAGAATAATTTTTATATTACAAAAACCATTGAGAGTCAAGGAGGGGTTTATCTCCACTGACGGTATGCAGCATGTTGCCATGTTAAATTTGTTTAGTAAGACTGACATTAATGGTAATTATTCAGTTCAAACAGTGTGTTAAATGAATCATTTTGAACATAATTGTAAACAACCTACTGATTTGGCATAAAATTTTACTCTAGGGTGTCACAAAAAGCTTACATAGCAACAAATCGGGTTCCAGCAGTGGTCTGTATTCATTATATAAATTCACATGATCAGAACTGGTCGAATATTCTCCTATTACAGCGAAATTTAACTTTATGTAGTACCATTTAAATTGCATCTTCAAAAGAAAATTATTATTGTTGTTCATTTCATAGTCTACCGTTTCCCGCGTTAACCAGTTCATATTCATGGTGAAATGATAGTTTTCTTCGGAAAATTAGTGTACGTATATGCTCTTATGTCGATGCTGTATTTATTCATATATATACTTTTCTGCACAATAAATACAGTCGAGTAACAATTACCCTCAACCATTTTTTCTCAAGATATTTGATTCCTATATTGAATATTGGCAGTGAAAAATGGGACTTTAAGTGAATGTAGAGAAGACAGAGGTGGTGAAGATATTCTACCAACAACAACATCAACAAGAAGCACCAATCACCATTAACAAGAGAATTCCAAATGAAGTAGTCTGTTTCACTTACTTAGACAGCATCGCTTCAACTACAGGCGGCACAGACGAGGATCTCAAAACCAGGGTCAGAAAGGCAAGACACGTTTCAATAATCTTAAGTGATCAGTGTGGAGATCTACTGCACTCAGAATAAAGAACAAGATCAGGAATTTCAACGCCAATGTCAGTCAAGTCAGTACTGCTATACGGTTCACAAACTTGGTGTTTCACGAAAGGCACTTCCAATACACTACAAACATTCATCAACAACTGCCGCCTACGCTCACTCGATACTGAGGATCAGATGGATGGCCAGAAAGAATAAGCAATAAGGAACTCTGGGAACAAAGTGACCAAGAACCAATCGACCAACAAATATGCTGAAGAAAGTGTAGATGGATTGGTCATACACTGAGAAAGCTGATTGGGGACACCACGCGTCAATCAAAGCCGCCGAGTGGAATCCAAAAGGGAAACGACGAGTTGGGCGTCCTAGCTGAGGTTGACATTGAGAAGATGATGGGAGGAGGAAATGAAATGTTGTAGGGAGTCGTGGCGCCAGGTTTGAAAAGACTGGAGAGTAGAGAGTGCTAGTGAATCCTTATGTTCCACTTGGAACCCAAGGGAAAAAATAATAATAAGAAGAAGAAGAAAGTATACAAAGTCAGCTATTCTGAAGTGAAGTGAATTTCATTTTTATAATTCTCAAATCACAGCTGATAAAAATATATATGAATTGAAGTACTATACACTAATTCCCCCT